>CM042552.1:12310000-12910000 GCA_023630585.1 Cranoglanis bouderius
AGCTGGGACCATAGTCACCAAGAAAAAAATTGGTAACACACTACGCCGTGAAGCACTGAAATCCTGCAGCGCCCACAATGTCCCCCTGCTCAAGAAAGTACATGTACAGGCCCTTCTGAAGTTTGCCTGAATGATTCAGAGGAGAACTGAGTGAAAGTGTTGTGGTCAGGTGTGGTCAGATCTCTTTGGCATCAACTCAACTCGCCGTGTTTGGAGGAGGAGGAATGCTGCCTATGACCCCAAGTCATAACACCATCCCCACTGTCAAACATGGAGGTGGGAACATTATGCTTTGGGGGTGTTTTTCTGCTAAGGGGACAGGACAACTGCACCGCATCAAAGGAACGATGGACGGGGCCATGTACCGTCAAATCTTGGGTGAGAACCTCCTTCCCTCAGCCAGGGCATTGAAAATGACCTTAATGACTTGGAGAGGATCTGCAAAGAGGAGTGGGACAAAATCCCTCCTGAGATGTGTGCAAATCTGGTGGCCAACTACAAGAAACGTCTGACCTCTGTGATTGCCAACAAGGGTTTTGCCACCCAGTACTAAGTCGAAGGGGTCAAATACTTATTTCCCTCATTAAAATGCAAATCAATTTATAACTTTTTTGAAATGCGTTTTTCTGGATTTTTTTGTTGTTATTCTGTCTCTCACTGTTAAAATACACCTACCATTAAAATTATAGACTGATCATTTCTTTGTCAGTGGGCAAACGTACAAAATCAGCAGGGGATCAAATACTTTTTTCCTCCACTGTATATTTATTTCACAGGGGTATAAATATGAGGTAACACATTGGCCAAATTCCCTTAGTCATTCAAAACAATGGGTAAGACCAAGGAATATAGCTGTGATGTGCGGCAAAAGGTTGTTGAGCTTCGCAAAATGGGAAGTGGCTATAAGAAAATAGCACAAGCATTGAAAATCCCCATTTCCACCATCAGGGCAATAATTAAGAAGTTCCTGTCAACTGGAAATGTTATGAATCAACCTGGAATTGGACGTGTGTCTATATCGTCTGAACACACTGTGAAGAAGATGGTTCGAGTGGCCAAAAAATCTCCAAGGATCACATCTGGAGAATTGCAGAAGTTAGTTGTGTCTTGGGGTCAGAAAGTCTCCAAAACTACAATCCGAAGTCACCGACATCACCACAAGTTGTTTGGAAGGGTTTCAAGAATGTATGGAGGAATGGTCTCAGATCCCTTGCTATGTATACTCCAACCTCATCAGGCATTATAGGAGAAGACTCAGAGCTGTTATCTTAGCAAAGGGAGGTAGCACAAAGTATTGACTAAAAGGGTGCCAATAATTCTTGCACGCCTATATTTAGTATTTATAGTTTTTTTTTTTTTTTGATAAACCTGTGTTGTGTTTGTAATTGTTTGATATCCATGAAAGCAGAGTATTTGTGATTTTTTTTTTTAAACAAAAGATCAAACAATAAAGACAATTTTTCACAGCCTTCTTTCCTCATATTTACCAAGGGGGCCAAAATTAGTGGAGGGCACTGTATTAAAGTAAAATACAAAGTAACACACAGCATCTATCATTTAAACAACCACCCCCAAAAAAAAACAAAAAAAAAAACACTTTTAAACACAAACTCACTTTGATTTAAAATATAAAATAAGTTTAATTTCATCTGAATGTACAAATTGACATAAAAATGCAGCATTTGTGCAGTAACCAGGAGGAGATGCTACATGAGAAAAAGAGGAGCTACACAAAGAGAGTCTTGCACATCACAAAAAGGAAGAATCAGTCACAGTGGAAAATGGAAAAATAAAAATAAAGAAAATGTCAATCCAAGGCCACTGATTTGTCTGTACACAGATGATCACAAACCTTTATCAACAGGTAAAGTTTCACAAACGGCTCATTGCGCAGAAACATAAGGTAAAGGTGCATAGAACATACAATGATAAAAGTAGAGGACTCAGTATTTTCATTTTTGGATCAGGGACTAATTCTGAAGCTCTCCAACACGAGCAAATAAAGAGCTTTTGCAACCTGAGACGAAATTAGGGAAAGAGTGGGTCTGTTCTAATTAACTGATATGGCCTACAATAATTTGCTGTCTAATAGGATATTGTGTTGTGCAATGCTTTGTGGTTATTTTCATTTCATCTTTACCACAGAATCATGATTTGAAGTAACACTGGCAAATGCTTTGCTGCTTCTGTTGTCAAATCTGTGGTTAGGACTTTGGTCCCAAATGACCAAATGCAAATAAAGCTGACTTCATCACAGTGCGTCTATCTTATGTATTAAGAAAACAATATAAGGAATTTTGGTGAGAGATGACGTATACACAGCTGAATATATAATACATTTTGCGCTGTAAAGTTTCCTTGGAGTCATCAGCATTATCAGTTCAGTCTAATTTTAAAACTAGCAAACATAATTACCACACAGTAACGTCATCAGTAACAGCGTATTCTTTTTTTTTCTTTTTTTTTTCCCCTTCAAATATATTTTTTCACACCTGAACAACCAGTATTCTGTTATATATACACACAGGGTGTCCCAAAAGTCTCCGTATACAGGGGAAATTACCACTTTTTAGCAAAAGGTCTTCCAAAATTCTTTATATTACAATATATATATTTTTCAGATAGCCTTTAAGAATGCCTTTGAGAAAAGAAGAACGTCTTGAAATCATTCTCATGGCTGGATCGGGAAGCTTGGACTTTAACAGGAAACGTGGCGAGCACATCACACACACACACGACACTGTTGCCAAACTTATTAACAAATTCAAAAAGACTGGAAGTGTCGCGGACCAACCGAGAAGCGGACGCCCATGAACATCCACTGATGAAGGCACAACCAATGTGGGGCTGGCAAACATAGTCCCCTATGCATGGAGACTTTTGGAACACCTTGTAGTGTATATATAGTGTTAGTGCAATGGGGGGGGGATCACAATATGGATCAACAACTCAGTTGGCCTCAAGTACATCCAAAGCTAAATGTAAACAGAAATGAGGCAATTTGAATAAATACAATGTATAAATCAATTAGAAATCAATTCTGGATAAAGTGACCGCACTCCTTTTTAGTAACAAGTCACATCGAATCGATTCAGTGTCAGGTGGGGATTTCGTCGACCAATATTTAAAATGTTTCCGGCCTGGGAAAACCCTCCGTTTGTAAAACTACAGGCTTTCCTTAACTGAAATACGAGAGAATGGGAGAAAATAAATAAATAATTTAAAAAAAAAAAAATCAAATCACACTTGAATCAAAGATTCAATTCCAGCCAATTCCACTCAGACGCCCCGCCTACCTCTACATTTATAACCTAATGATCATCCCTGCTAAATGTTAAGGAATTATACATTTACAACAGGAAAAGCTGATCATCACACTGATTCTCAGAATCATCCATATCAGTCTCCGTCTCGGTACCTGAGGTAAAAAGTCACTCACGGCATTTAAAACACAAGCCTCGTCGTTATTTCTTCAGTCAGCTGATCTCTGTTCACGCGAACATCTGTGAGGAAATAACCGTCGATTAATCCAGCCATCTCTCTTCTGTAAGCTCATTTTGCACCGTCACCTGTACACAGCGTGCAAGTGCTCTTCTCGGTTTTGATGATGATGTGGCTGTGCAGGACAATGGCGGCCATTCTGACAGCGGTTTTCTGATTACAAAACGAATTGATCGGGATGATGTCCATTTCGATAGGACACGTAGCTGTCCAGAAATACTTTCCTTAGCTAGAAAGGTTTTGGACAGGTTAGGCAGCCTGTTTGGTAGACGGGCTCCTTACACAACATGTATCTTGCAAAGTAACCTAACTAAAAACATTTCCATGTCATTTTAGTGTTCTTAAAGTGTTCTTAGTGCGCCAAAATGTGTTATTAACACGTCCGTACAGGATTTCGCAGTTTTTTTTGGTGATTGTTGCGGCCAAAAATGCTTGATTTTGCTGCGGATTTTTTCAAAATTTGCGATGCAACTTGGAGTTTTTTGTGCTTTTTTTTTCCCTTGCAGAAAACTACTTGAATTGGCTACTTGCAATTGCATGAAATCGTTTCGTAGTGATGTTTATTGGTAAATGAGGCCTTTTAGCTGTCCTCATGTTCGACGCACGTAAATCGAAGAGGGCTTTGACTGAATGCCCGTTGTGATGACGTCACATGACGCGTCTTGGCCAAGATCTGCGTTAATTTTGAAAAACTGCAAGCTCCTCTGAATATTGCGGAGTTTGCGCTATTTTGCGTTCATTTCTGCAAACGCAAAATCCTGGAGGGACTGATCAACAGAGATACTCATATTTGGACAAGACATCATTTTTACCCATTACATTTTGACCCATGACGGCAATCGGACAGATTTCACAAAAAATACGTCTACCATTTTAATACAGGATTGACATTTTCCCTTTCAGATATAGCACACGTTTCGATCTTTCCAAATCGGCATCAAGCAAAGCTTTAATAAAACTTCAAAAAGGACTGGAATTTACTTTCACCATTTTCACCCTCCACTATGCCGTCTGATCGCACATCCTGTGAAATGGTTCGTTTTCTAACATCACGCTGTTCGATTTCGATGGCAAATATTATTTAGACTTGTGCAATGTGTGGCTTGCAAGACCAGTTTTTAAAGGAGGTAATAAAAAGTTGTGTATAGGCTTAACTAGTACATGATGCGTGAGCCACAAGCAGGCCACTGGACTAGTAAACATACCGGAAGCCCATGAGACGCATTTGGTCAGCCTTACACACGTACGAGGCACAAAAGCAGTAGTGGGATGTTCACAGCATTCGGTTATCAGCACAGGGCTTCCTCTTTCAGTTTTGACTACGTCTTCAGCTACAGTCAGTCGTTCAGCCTTTGATTTTTTTATTTTTTCTCAACACGGACTGCGTGCTGAAGAGAAGGTGCGCGTCAGTTTATCGTTCAACGAGTGGTTGCGGATGATGAGAGACTTGACAAGCTGCTTCAGTGGCCCGCTACATGTCTTTGTGGCTCCTGAAGCGACAGTGACGACAACGACGATGGTGATGATCGAGGAAGGCTAAGGTCATCGAGGACGCTTCCTGGTGACGAAGATGAGCACTCGGCGGATGGCGAGGAGTCGGTCTTTCAGTGATGTCATGGCGAGGATGGTTAGCTGAGCTTTATTCTCTAGAGGCAGCACAGCCAGCAGCCACCAGCACCACGCCGGCCCACTGGGGTTCCCCTGAAAACATGGGCACAAGTAAATTTAAATCATTAATTAATCAAGCAAAGGGTTGGAACCGGGGTTATTATTTTCCATTGGCTTTTGGATTATTGCAGAAAATAAGCTCTGTGACCAACAAAAGTTTATGATTCTTACAGGTTTTGTTCATCCCGATAATCTTCACAATTGAACACAAGTTTTATGAATTTTGAAGCCTAAATACAATCGGCAAAAGTAAAAAGCTAAAAACTTAGGCTATAAACGAACTACACCACCACCACTAAGCTTCCAGTATACTTAATAGCACTACAATTTGGGGGAAAAGGAAAAAAAATTTTTACAATTGGAAAATACTATAAATTGATAAATCTACAAGTTGAAAAGTTTGAGTTGGAATAGTTTGCGAGAGCACGAGAATAAACACAACGAGGCTGCAGTAGAGGAGTTTTCCTGTTCGGTGTGATGACATTTAATGTCCAACAATTTAATCTAAGACATTAAAAACGTGTTGCTATTGAACAAATGAAATGCATCATTGATATGGTGAAGCTTTCTGTAAGGAAACGTTTATTTAACATTTATGGAAGGAGTCTCCAGTGTCAGAGCGTTGTAACGGTCAGGGTTATTTTTGAAAGAGAGTGGGGGGGGGGGATATGTTGGGTGAAGGAATGACTTTATAGCTTTATCAAATAAATAAGTGTGCTTTAATAAGTAAAACTTCAAAATTCTGTGGCATAAAAGAAATAAAAATAAATAATAAAAAAAAACAACACTACGGGCCACGCTGTGACTGATATGAAGTGTATCCTGGAACGATGTTTCACCTGTGGGTCGGGGTCTTTGGTAGGCAGGTGACCGAAATGGCTCAGGATCTGGCTTTTCATGTTGTCTTTGAGAGACGTGAACCAGGCCGTGGCCTGATCGTACACAGACTCGTGCAGCTTTAGGAGCTCGGTTAATTCCTCTCCTTCCACCTGACACACACACACACACACACATCAGGATGGAAGTGATTTCACAGGCACACAGACAACCTTGAAGAATCTCAAACACTTGCTCACTAGCACTTCTCACGCACAACCCTACACGTTCCTTTTACCTTCTTATCCTCCAAATATTCGATCTTGGCCGTGTTGTAGCCGTCTCTCTGGCCATGGCTGAGCACTTTGAAGCGAGACATGCCAATCGTATCGACCACAGAGCGACCATCAGGGAAGAACTTCACGTCTCTCACCTCCAGAATGCAGCCATGATCGGCAAACCTGACGAATCAAACACAGCCAGACTTTACCCATCACGTGCTGAGCGCCGAATCCTGCGTGGTCGTACATTAGAAATGACAAATGGTCATAAATTGTTGTCTTGGATGCCACTTACCCTTTCAGTTCGTCAGAAATGCACATGCCGAACTGCTTGGTTCCCGTCTCCATGGCCCTGCGAATCATCAGCCTGTAGCGTGGCTCGAATACATGCAGCGGGCAGGGGATTGTGGGAAACGCCATAGTGCAGACGAAGATAGGAACTTCCTGGTTCAAACTGGAGTGGAAACATTTGACAATATAAAGGACTGTAGCATTACACACCAATAAAAATCGCACTCAGTACTACAGACAGGAATGTTTTTATAGCTCACATGCAGCTTTTATTGGAAATGAGCTCAGTTTTATAGGCTAAAACAGATTATGCTGGCAAAACAAAGATGGTCGAGTTATTTGTCTACATAACCATAATATCAGTGCTCAGAAGGTAAACTTAAAAAACCCCAAAACAAAACAAACATGCAAAGGACAGGCAAGGACCTCCTTGCTGCCTACATGTGGATGTCTATAACATGTTAGAAGAATGTTCCAGAATAAGGAAATATAAACTCACTTTGACAGTTCTTTCATTTCTTCTTCATGCACTTTCCTTCTCTCTTCCAGCTCCTCACGCAGGTAGCGCTGAAGTACCTCTTCCATCAGGAAGGTCTTTTTGTACCCTCGTGTGGCCAGAAACTGCAATTACAACCAAAGCAAGCTTAACATTTAGGTCAACTAATCAAAAGTGTTTCTCACCTTTCAAGGTTTAAAATTGAACTTTAAAGCGGATACGGGTATGCAACATATCAACACGTCCTTTCGTCACTAGATCGTATCTGTGACTAAGATGAAGTCTGCAGCACATTTTATACGAAGTGAATATACCTCAGAGAATCTAAAACAACTTAAAGTCCCCATGAAATCAAAATAGTAGTTTTGTTGCTTTTAGTATGAATAGGTCAGCCTTAAGGTTATCTATAAGCTACTGTGCTCCAAAACAATGACAAAAATTCACATTTAGAAGATATATGCCTTCGAAATTTACAGTCTCTCTCTACCACCAATACGGATCAACGATTTTGATGACGACATTCTGCATTTCAGCTTCTCATCAGATTTTCTGTCCAGTCAAATGCTCTCTAGAATCTGAAGTGTCTTTATATAATCCAGCCTGTGAAAGATAATCAGTATTTCCATAATTTCATCATGCGTCCCTGCTGCTTTAAAGGAAACGATTATCTAAGCACAATACTATTTACAGTATCTCATTATACGAGTTTCAACTGTAAACACAAACACTGCAATTTTCACGTTCTGCCAAACAAGATGTCTTGTACTTGAGGCAATCCACATTTCTGAGGATTGTTTTGATCCATACTTGTTTTAGAAGAAGAAAAGAATGCTGTCAAGTTATCAATATTGTGATAAATTATATCAATACACTTTTCTGAGATTGGCAGAGTGGCTCTTGGATGGATCCAGAAGTGCATTTGGCAGACTTTTGTCAGGTTTCAAAATTATGTGCCACCTTGTCAAAGAGATTTCAGCCTCAGGATGAGGAACACAGCAATTACTAGCGATATAGGATGTACTGAGATGTTTGCATACTTCATGAATCTGGCACAGAGTAAACTTCACCCTCACTGCTTATTTCCATGCCATCAGCTAGCTACTTTTTCCTGGCAGAGGGAACATTAAACCATAAGCAAATGTAACATAACATGTTCTACACATATACAGATGACTCAACAATGGCCCTTAAACCTTTTATACTGTAACTTTGGTCAGGTTGGTGCTGTTTGGCAACCCGATGTTTACACAGAGTCACCAGTTAGCAACAAGAAGAACAAAAAGGTATACACTACCTTTAGGCACACCTGCTCATAGAAGTTGATTATTTAACAATGACTGCATGTCACAAAGTGTTTTACTCCTCTTACACCGCAGCGATTTGCGAGCATTTTTGACTAATAGTCATGTTTAATGTTGTGGAACATCCACAAAACAAGTTAGTTCCTGTTATCGCTTACTTTATAGCAGCTATAAACAACAGTTCTCTCACCAACCTCTCTTTAGGTTAAAAACAAACAAAAAAACCAACACACCAATCCCTCTGACTTTCCTTTGATTAAATACTTAAAGCTACAGTCTTATCTATTTGTAACAGACTGTTACAAAGCCTTGACACTGGAGACTCCTTCTAAAACAAACAAACAAACAACAACAACAAAAAAACATCATCAACAATCCATACTTAGCAAGCAAGCTTTTAAAAATCTATATCTGGACTGTCTGACGTACAAGTTTCTGTGAAGGAGTTGTTACTATAGAAACAATAACGCATTAGAAAGAGCCCATTAATATAAACCAGTGATTTGAATTACAACCGGAACTACTGTCGGAGCTGCGGTTATAGAAAATTGATCAGGAAAAGTGGTAGACAAATCAAAACTATCTTCTCATCCAACTTCATGAGGGAGCTTCATTCAGAACGTTCCCAAATAGACCGAGCACTTATTTGCTGCTCATCCTAAATTCTAAATGAAAACTCCTTGTTTCAGGAAACAGTATAATAATTGACATTTGTCTTAAACTGCAACTGTAGGCCTTTATTAAATTGTATACAACAGTGAAAGCTGTGACTTGTAGTGTATATAATACTTTGTGTAACTAATAAAATAGTATTACAGGGGTGTGGAAGGGAAAAATCTTGAATCAAAGGCATGCTATGTGCTGGATGTTGTGGGCAGGAAGTAAAAATGGATTTGTTCCAGAGTGAACTTGTTGAATGATATGATCGCTGTCTTTCGTCTATTGTACTTTTGAGCCAACTTCCTTGTTCACCAAACACATTACTACAGAGCACATGTACAGTCTCAGCCCACGTGTATGAAGTCATCATTACCTCTGAAAGGTTCTCTTTGCATAGAGGGCAGTTGGGGTTGTGATCCAGGCAGCGTTCCAGACACTTGAGACAGAAGGTGTGTCCACAGGGAGTGGTGACGGGCTCGTAGAACAACCTAGTAAACCGGAGACAGAAAGTACACATGATTACCTTTAATTACCTTCTGGCAGTGTTGTGTAACTGTACCTTGTGTTATAATTAGTTGGAGAACACGTTTGTGCCATAGTTTTCGAATGACGTAGGATGCTGTCTGAGAACATTCCGCTCTACAAAATGTTCTTCAAAACATTGTCACGTGGAATATTCTGACTATCATTACCAAAACTATGAAGCTGCATCTTTGCAGCTCTTACTGCTGCGTCAGCTTTTCCAGAACCTCAGAAATGTTCTCCTGTGCCTCTTGCGAGACAGTAAAGCTGAGGTGGAGTTAGGAAGTTATTGTTTTTGTCTCTCCCCCACATCTTTTTCTCCCCAATTTGGTCAACCTGCCAATTCCCACCCACCAGCCAGCTCTTGCCCATCACCTGACAGCTACAAACTGGCTTACACATGCGTCCTCAAAGACTCATAAAGCCAACCTTCACACCATCGATGCTCATGTTGTGTTACAGGAACACTGGGAGGAAAATGCTATCCACCCTATCCCGCATCCACGAGCTCACGGACATCCACGATCGGATAGTGTCGTTGTGATTCTCAACTGGAAACCATTTTCTCCCCGAGACCTCTCCGCGAAATTTGCATTCCTTTAGAGCAGCAATCTGTAATTTTTAAAAGCTATCTACTGACCGTGACATGAACTGTAATCTAATAAATCACAAGCCTTCCTCTTTCCTTTTCCAGTAAAACAGAAACAAATGACAGCCTTTGTGTGCAACACAAACAGAAAGGTTAAAGATGGTTGAAATGATGATTAGAAATGTAGAAACACTTTATTGCGTTTGCAGGCTTGTCCACTGAAAGTTGAACGTGTGTTAACTTCTCTGTGTATATAAGGAAGCTGCTGGCTGACAGAGACGCGGACTGAGAGCTGCTGCTGATCAGCAAACATCAGCGCTCTTTAAATACAGGGAAATGGGAACAGTGTGTCCCTCAGACTCCATTAAAGTGCAACAGCGTTATACATGCGCAATAACACAAACACAAAAGACACACACATTGAAAGACACAAAGACACACATACAGACAAGGACAAACACAAAGAGACAAAAATGGACACAAAGAGACACACACAAACACCAACACAGACATACAGAGACACACGAAGACAAACACAGACACAAAGACATGTACATAGATACACACGAACACATGCAAATGATCCCTTTATTAAATCTGCTTTAACTGCTTCTTAATTGAATTCTAGTGGCCACGTTACCACAGTAACTTTTGATTAGTTTTGCTCATTTTCGATTAGTGTGAAAACCAAAATGGTGTTCTGATTTATACAACTTGGAGAGGAAGACTTTCAAATCCAGCATAATATAACAGTAGGTGTGCCCGAATGTCTAGATTACCTCATGCACAGTGAACACTCCATGTCTGCACTGTCCAAGAGATGAGACGGTACTGTCCTCGTCCCGCACTGGACAGGAGGAGTGCGTGAGGAGCTGGGTGGATCTGAGAGAGATGGAGAGAAAGACCGGGGTATATGATTGGTAGGTTAAAAACGTGTGCAGAGGGTGAGACTAGATCGTGTCTGGTCATAAATCGCACCAGCCTCTATTTTGTTCTTACTCGTTATCTGTCACAAAGCACTGACACTGGAGACTCCTTCCAAAAATGCTACATAAACATCTCGCGGAAAACGTCACGATAACAGCAATTGCTTGACATGCTATCTGCCGAGTTGGACTACGCAACGCGTGAAAGCATGTAAATACAGATCAAGAGTTTCGTGTTCAAAACATCAGAATGGGGAGAAACTAATCTTAATGACATGGCATGGTTGGCTGGTTTGAGTATTTCAGAAACTGCTGGTCTCCTGAGATTTTCTCACACACACACACACACACACACACACACACACACACACACACACACACACACACACACACACACCACCCTGTAGTGTTTTCATAGAATGATGCGAAAAACATCCAGTGAGCAGCAGTTCTGTGAGCAGTAACATCTTGTTGATGAGAGATATCAGAGGAGAACGGACAGACTGGTTGGAACTAATAACGCAACCACTCTTTACAACTTTGGTGAGCAGAAAAGCATCACAGAATGCACAACCAATCTTGCAATCTCCCTTTGCCCACTAAACATTGACCTGTATTGGTATGATTTCACACATTGCACTTCTGCAACATGATTGGCTGATTGGATAAATACACGTATGAGCAGGAGTACACGTGTTGCTATAGTTAAACAGAGAAAAACAATGAAGGAAGGACCGAACAATCAAACAGGTTTAAAAAAAAAAAAAATTAAACACCGATACAACCTGAGGAAAATTGCCTGTTTTGTTTAAAAGGTTGTACAGTACAGGAAGAACAGGTACATTCCAACACCCTCTGGCCCACATTCAGTACATAGAAATTTCATAACAATTTCACAGTCACACATTTAGTACATATCATTTTAGCACATACCTGCTTTGAGAATCTTGCTGGGAGGCACAAAGGCACTGGCATCAGTCAAGCATTTTCTCTTAACACCAGGAGCTACAGGGAGCGAGGAAAACACAGCTGCCACGCTTTTGGATTCTTCTGTGCTGCTCTCTGGCTGATTTAAGGACGAGGAACTGTTGCAAGCTTTATTAGCTTTATTACTACTGAGTGCAGGGTCCTGTGAGGTGGAAACAGATTTAAACCAGTTAAGCACCACAATGCTGAGGAGATTTTTATACATATATATGTGACTAAACATTCAGTGGTGCAACAGAGGCCAAACATTGAGATGGAGAGCAGCATGTGGACGCACATACAGTTCAGTACAAAAGTTTGCATCCCACTATTAATATCATATCATATCATATAACAAACTATTGGACCATTTTTGCTACTTGTGATGAAGGAACTGAAACCTGACACACTTAAACAATTTGATGAATTCTCAATTCTGACTGGTCAGAACTGATTGGTGTTGATTAATTTAATTTGCTACAACAGCACTCCTCGGACAATATTTCAGGCCACGACCTTTATATTAACACACTCGCTGTAATACATTTGTTGCTTCCATAGTAACAACTTACACAAGGGCTTTTATAGTGGACACTCAACACAAAGCCAGAGCCATATCACCCTGCAGTTCTCACCTGGTTTCCCACTGAATCTAAGCAGGGTTGAGCCTAGCCAGTACCTGGAGGGGAGACCTCCCGAAAAAAACTAAGGTTGCTGCTGGAAGTGGTATTAGGGAGGCCAGTAGGTGGTGCTCTCCCTGTGGTCTGTGTGGTTCTGTCACCAGGCCCACTACCTTAGGGCCAAGGCGCTTTGCTGTGCTGGCCGCAGAGAAGAGGCAATGCAGGAGTATTTTATTTGTGTAGCACTCAAGCCAGACTGGACATCTGTAAAATCAGAGGCCTAATGCCCTAGTAGAGTGACGGGGACACTATACTGTAAAAAGAGCACCGTCTTTCGGATGAGATGTTAAACCTGACTCTGTGGTCATTAAATATCCCAGGCCACTTCTAGTAAAGAGTAGGGGTATCACCCTGGTGTCCTGGCAAAATTGCCCCATTGGCCAAACATTGACTCACTGTCTCTCATGGCCCCCTAATAATCTGGATCTCTGAATTGGCTACATCACTCTCCTCTCCTCTCCACCTGTAGCTGGTGTGTGGCGGGCGTTCTGGCACACTGTGGCTGCCGTCGCATCATCCAGGTGGATGCTGCACACTGGTGGTGGTTGAGGAGATTCCCCCCCTATGCTGTGTAAAGTGCTTCGAGTGTCTAGAAAAGCGATATATAAACGTAACTAATTATTATTATAAATGCATGTTTAAAAAAAACGTGTAATTATGGTGGATATGGTGATAATTTCTGTGAGGAGATACTTATTTGGCATTTTTGGAAGGAGCCTCCAGTACGAGTGCTTTGTATCAGAGGTTAAGTTGTTCTCGGTAATAAGGCAAGCTTTCCAGGTAATATTACAGTACAAACACCATTTTTCTTTCTGGTGAGGGAACGAATGTTTAGAGCTGGTATAATGCAAGTGAAGTTCAACAACATTAACTGTAAGTATAAATGGTTCAAACGTATGATGCATCATTCTTTAATAAATAACAAAATCATCACTGACAAATTGCTGCGTTATAAGACCCCGTTGTTGATTATTGTCCTAGAACAGCGTGCCCCCGCTGCATTTTATTCCTTACTTGCCATCTTTATTTTGACCGCTACAAACTTTTGCACTCGACCGCACGTCACTGTGTGTTATTTATGTGAACTCAGAGTCGGTGGGTGAGTGTGTGTACGAACTTTGGAGCAGCTGGCTCCGGCTCCGGCTCCGTCCCTCGTCAGAGGAAAGTGAAGAGAGCTGAGGAGTGATGAAGGTTTGATGCGAGGGGATGAGTTGGTGGTTTGAAGCGGATGGAGGCGCGTGACCAGACTGTCGTTCTGAAAAATGGACGAAAACATCTCACTCAGGATCTGCAGAGAAAGACAGAGGCAGAAATTTGGGAACACTGAAATCTATGTAAATGTGCCTCATCACCCAAGGCCATTCGACTTAATAAGAACTCAAGGCAAGCTGATTTTTTCATTCCCAAGTATTCACTGGGAGATATACTGAGCTTCGAGCAACATGGTATTACTGCTTATGTAATGTATGCAAAGTTTAACATTAATAAATCAAGCACTGTAAGGGAATTATGATAAAGGAGGTACAAGATTACCTTCTGTGCCTCTGATTTTACAGATGTCCAGTCTGGCTTGAGTGCTACACAAATAAAATACTCCTGCAATGCCTCTTCTCTGCGGCCAGCACAGCAAAGCGCCTTGGCCCTAAGGTAGTGGGCCTGGTGACAGAAAATCCCAATAACGCATGTGTTCTCATTACCGAGGCGCCAGATCAAAAACAGTCCCAGTAGAAAAAGTATTAACATAAATTGTTTCTAGACCTGTAATAATCATCTAAGTTTAAAGATTTTCTAGAAAAACTGTGATTCGCAACATCAGCATTAAAGGAATCTATAAATTCTTTCAAATAAGCACAGTTTGAACAGAGAGGGTGGGTCAGTTTGCCAATGTTTTCTTTTTAAGTACAAGTCACCTTGCAGGCTCTAGAAGGCTTTAAAAATTGCAAACTGCAGCTTTAACAGGTGAAATAAATATTCTCCTGCTGGTTTTCTTTTATTGAAATCATTAAAATGAGCTTTTTGTATCCTAGTTGCAGCCCTACTAAACACTAGGGATGCACGGTATACCGGTACTACAGTAGTATCACGATACTTAAGCTTCAAAATACAGCCGATGCCACAAGCAGCATTTCAAGGACTTTGCTCAGCTGGCGCAAAATGTCACAGGGCAAATTGAGATGATTTGAAGCCACCTTTGCTACTAGCATTTCTACAACTGCAGCACAGCATGAGTGAAAGAGCGGTACGTCATTTGCAGACCCAGAAGTACACGTTTAGAAAGCTCCCCTGCCGCGTCAGTGACCGTATTGGTGCAGATACACTGCTGTACTTCCTGCCTTTGGGGTGCATCATGAGGCTTGTGCGATACTGTATTGCACTGCATTCATGTATTCTCCTTATACGATATTACACCGACACAATATCCAGCAAAGTTCATTCGGATTATATTATACAGTCTCATCCTGAAGTACCGGAGCAGCAAGGGCAACTCCTGTGTTTTTGCTATACGCTGAAGACATCTGGGATTGAGATCGGGAAATGAAAGCTGAAATTCTGATCTACTGTCTCATTCATCTTTTGAACTCGAACCCAAATGTCTTCAGTGTATAGCAAAAACAAAAAGTTCCAATACTTTCAGAGGAGACTGTATTACCACACCTGCCTTTCTTTATGCAATTTGCTCAAAAATATGCCAAAAAGGCAGTTTATTTCTCCACAATAAAACGGCAGAGGAGATGTATATTAATCTGGAATGATTGAACTCTCCAAACAAAATGCCCTGAAAGCCCTGCCCCTTCCCCTCATCTCATGTGCTCTCGACTTGCGCAAGCTCCCTTGCTTTCTGTCAAGGTAAATGGAGAATGTTTTGAGTTCATTAATGTAAAATAAAATCCATCAGTGTGTCAGACTTGGCTATGTAACACTAGACATGTATATACACTACTAAATATGGCCAAACATTTATGGACACCTGACCTTCACACCTATATGTGGTTCTTCCCCAAACTGCTGTCACAAAATTGGAAGCACACAATTGTATAAAATGTCTTTGTATGCTGTAACTTTATGATTTCCCTTCACTGGAACCAAGAGGCCCAAACCTGTTCCAGCATGACAATGCCCCTGTGCACAAAGCTAGCTCCATGAAGACACGGTGTGCCAACGCTGGAGTGGAAAATCTTGAGTGGCCGGCGCAGAGCCCTGATCGCAACCCCACTGAACACCTTTGGGATGAACTGGAATGCCACCTGCACCCCAGACCTCCTCACCCAACATCAGCACTTGACCTCACTAATGGTCTTGTGGCTGAATAAACAAATCCCCACAGCCACGGTCCAACATCTAGTGGAAAGTCTTTCCAGAAGAGCAGCAAAGGAGGAATAACTCTGGAATGGGTATTCACAAACTGTTGGCCAGATAGTGTTTTTAACATCAGTTAACTATATTTATGAGGGATGCCACCCAGAAATCTCAGCCAAAAATGATGCGCTGTTATAGGAAAATAATAACAATAACTTTGGAGTGGTAAATCTGCTTCACATTGGGCCACATCCCACCACTCCATCATTGATTATGTTTCTATAACATCATGCCACTTGTATTTCATTCCTTATTTTTATAACAAATATGTTTTCTCCCCATTTTGCTAATGTGTTCGATTTGTTTGGGCAAGCAGTTGCGAATAATTTCTGTACAAGGTTATTAAATGACATGACGCAATCAAGTACTATAGAGAAAAAGAAAGAGCGAAAACAAGGAATGTGATGTATGCAGTATTTCAACTGAGATTAAAAACGTGTCTTGGCACGAAGGGAAAAAATGTAACATCTTTTTAAGCTTGCTGTTTCTGACAGAAGAATGCTTGGTGTTTCAATGTGGCAAGCAATTGAACGGAGCTCAAGAGGTCATAGAATAATGACTAACACATGCCTGTAATCTTGGCTGAGGAGTTTTTGGAAGTCTATAAGTGTGACCTTCTCACCTTCGGTGAAGCTGGTAGGAGGCGGCAAACGCTGTCCGCATCCTGGATCGCTTGGCTAAAGTTCTTCAGGTCCATTTGCAGCTCAGCTCGCTGTGATCGCAATCTAGCGATAGAGGACGCTATTGGAGAAAAAAAAAAAATCAGTTGCCAAATTCAATTATCAATCATCATTTACATGTTACCTTTGTCAAGGTTCTTGCTTTCCTTTTAAAATTTGCATGACTAGCAGCTGCCTTCTAGGCTCCATTAACAGCATTTTGGCATTCAGACCATTTAAAGGTGCAGTTCGTAGTATTTTGACTAGTTCATACCCCTACAATTGTCATAATTTCAATGATACATTAGAAAAACATTAACTTACAGTGGGGGGAAAAGGTATTTGATCCCCTGCTAATTTTGTACGTTTGCCCACTGACAAAGAAATGATCAGTCTATGATTTTAATGGTAGGTGTATTTTAACAGTGAGAGACAGAATAACAAAAAAAAAAGAGAAAAAAAATCCAGAAAAACGCATTTCAAAAAAAGTTATAAATTGATTTGCATTTTAATGAGGGAAATAAGTATTTGACCCCTTCGACTTAGTACTTGGTGGCAAAACCCTTGTTGACAATCACAGAGGTCAGACGTTTCTTTTAGTTGGCCACCAGGTTTGCACACATCTCAGGAGGGATTTTGTCCCACTCCTCTTTGCAGATCCTCTCCAAGTCATTAAGGTCATTTTCAATGCCCTGAGTGAAGGAAGGAGGTTTTCACCCAAGATTTGACGGTACATGGCCCCGTCCATCGTCCCTTTGATGCGGTGCAGTTGTCCTGTCCCCTTAGCAGAAAAACACCCCCAAAGCATAATGTTCCCACCTCCATGTTTGACGGTGAGGATGCTGTTATGACTTGGGGTCACAGGCAGCATTCCTCCTCCTCCAAACACGGCGAGTTGAGTTGATGCCAAAGAGATCTGACCAGACCTGACCACACCACTTTCACCCAGTTCTCCTCTGAATCATTCAGGCAAACTTCAGACGGGCCTGTACATGTGCTTTCTTGAGCAGGGGGACCTTGCGGGCGCTGCAGGATTTCAGTCCTTCACGGCGTAGTGTGTTACCAGTTGTTTTCTTGGTGACTATGGTCCCATCTGCCTTGAGATCATTAACAAGATCCTCCGGTGTAGTTCTGGGCTGATTCCTCACCGTTCTCATGATCATTGAAACTCCACGATGTGAGATCTTGCATGGAGCCCCAGACCGAGGGAGACTGATAGTTTCTTCCATTTGCGAATAATCGCACCAACTGTTGTCACCTTCTCACCAAGCTGCTTGGCGATGGTCTTGCAGCCCATTCCAGCCTTGTTTAGGTCTACAATCTTGTCCCTGACATCCTTGGGCAGCTCTTTGGTCTTGGCCATGGTGGAGAGTTTGGAATCTGATTGATTGATTGCTTCTGTGGACAGGTGTCTTTTTACAGGTAACAAGCTGAGATTAGGAGCACTCCCTTTAAGAGAGTGCTCCTAATCTCAGCTCATTACCTGTGTAAAAGACATCTGGGAGCCATAAATCTTGCTGACTGATAGGGGATCAAATACTTATTTCCCTCATTAAAATGCAAATCAATTTATAACTTTTCTGAAATGCGTTTTTCTGGATTTTTTTGTTGTTATTCTGTCTCTCACTGTTAAAATACACCTACTATTAAAATTATAGACTGATCATTTCTTTGTCAGTGGGCAAACGTACAAAATCAGCAGGGGATCAAATACTTTTTTCCCCCCACTGTGTAATGTTGCCATCGAATTTTATAGCCTGAGCCTTGCTATTTTCTTTGTTTCAGGTATTGTTTTTTGTTTTTTTCTGTCCCAGAAATCTTGGTCCACAGCTGGAACAGAACTGCTCATCTATTAAAAGAAAACTCACAAAGCATACATAGTTTTGATTGACTTAGAACATTTGTTGGGGACCACTGAGGGGGACAATGGGAGGTTTTATCAGTAATGTTTAGATTGTTTGTCAGTTGAAGTGCACCTTGTAGCCAGCAGAGGGATTTAAAAAATCCTTAAAATCCTTAAAAAAAAAAAAGACCTTAAAATAAAATCATTGTAGTTAAAGAACCAATCAGATAGCAGCAAACACTGCAGACCCCAAAACTATTGGTGTTGTACTGATAGAGAGGGGGAACAAACTCGAATACGAGTTAACAAAAGTATGGATGTTAAGAGCATAATGTCATATGTATAAAAGAGTTCACTTAGCTTAAATCTGTTCGACTTCTAGCTAAAAACCTAGAAGTTAAAGACGGTAAAGCTGCTAGCTGTAATGTAAGGAGATATGGCAAAACTTTTTACAGTAGACAATCAATGAGATGATTTGTTCTCTGACAAAATGAAAGGAAAAACCCACTTGTGGATTGTTCTTGCTGAAACTCTGATCACATCCTGCCCTGACATTCTCAGTTACCTGAAGAACAGTTGCTGTTCTGTTTTTTTTTTTTGTTTTTTTTTTTAAACATATCGCACTAATGTACTAGCATCATCGTCATTAAATGTGCACTTTCCACCACAATTTCCAACCCTACTTACAGTCTTTCACATGGATCTACATACAGATTTCATCTTAATTACTGTTCCTACTGAAACACTGGCCAACCAGTCTAGGCGATCCATCAGTGCCTCAACAATGAACAAGGTCACTTAGATGTAAGTAAAGTAAGATGTTAATTGTATCATGCAAAACACATGGCTAGGAGTATCTGCAGTCATTATGATTCTCTGTTCATTTATTCAGGTTTCTCCTTTGTATCTCCCGGCTATAGATCCAAATCCAGAATATAATCCAAGCATATAGCTCCCTAATGCTTCCCCACATGGTTCTGGTTATTTGAACAGAGCCTTAACTGCTGACTTATCACTCCCATGATGCACTACCAAAAAATCAGGGTTGGCAGGTGCAGGAACATCCTATATGAGCTTCAGAGTTTAATACCGTATCTGGGTAAAGACAGATCAAACAGCTCGCGTTGATCTAGACCTTATGTAACGTAAGCTCGTCTGGAGCTAAAACCCGTTTTCTGATATACCAGAACGTTCGGTCTAAAAACAGAATGTTCTATCTAAAGCCTCCTCAAAAGGCTTTTTCTGTAACCTAAAAGCTTCCCCACTCAATAAAGGTGATCCAACTTGTACTCTGCACTACCATAATGAACAGAGCAATAACTCATTGAAATCTCATTTAAGCCAGTTGGCTACATGGATCAAAACGTATTTCCAAAATGGAAAACATCATGTAAAACAGGAACCAGATCAAATCTCTAGTTCCCAAAATATGACGTTTCATAAGCGATCTATTTATGTCCATCGCTTTACACAGGGAATACGGGTCACCGCAAATGAGAGCGGCTCTCCGCTGAAGGCTTTCTGAAACAAGAGATGCAAATCCCCTCCACCATCGAAAACACATTGCCTTTTACTCAAATGCCCAGCTGAAGCGTGACTAACGCGCAAAACCGTGACTAGACACATGACTGGTTGCTTTCAAAGCTAAGCTGTCAAGTTCGAGCAACAAAGAAGAAGAAGAAAAATGAGAGAATCCCACAGTCGGGCTGCTTTCCAGCGCACAGTGTCAACTGAGCATATGTGTTTACTCTCTGGCTGCCTTCGCCGCATGTTGTGAGATGATATGAGACAAAACCGCCAATATGAACGCCTACACGCTCCATCAGTGAATAGAGGAAGAGAGAGCGGAAAGAACAGAAAGTCCCAAACCACACAGCACCACATTTGGATATAGTCAGTAATTTTGGCAGCAAGTTAGCCGATCTGGGTAGAGATCTCTGAATTGATTGACAGCCAAGCAGGAAAGTCCTCTCTCTGAAACACAGACGAAAGGATATGCTTTTATATGATATGGATTTTTTTTAAAAAACTGAATACTTACAGTATTTTGAAAAAGATTTTATAATTATATCGTAATCCTGACTGTTGAGCTCACTACTGGTCCTACGTCAAACAGAGTATTTTGCCTCATATGAACACTTTTATCTAGTTTTAGTGGCAGTTTTGAAAAGCTTGATGTTTGTGGGCCTGTCATTCAATGCAGATGGAAGGTGCAGTAATTAGCCGAAAACGGCAGTCAACACCTCCAGGAAAGTAAACCTCAAGCTCCAAGATGCAGTCATTTCCTCACAATGGCCATGCCCCTGATTACAGCTTCAGGCGGTGTTTGGACAGTGGTTGCATTTCAATGTAACATGGTTCCTACACACTGATGAGAGTGAAATGCATCACAGAAAACTGAATAACATTAACTTGCGACACCACTACAGCATTGGATTCTTAAACAGTCATACCTTAGTGATTGCTTTTCATTGTAGAGTTCAAGCACAATGCAATCAATTTTTAGCTTTTCAGTGTAGCACACTGTCTGCATTTCATTAATGAAAAGAAATACCATTGTATTGCAGCACATTATTTTCATTGGTGTCCCTGCGTTTCAATGTGGCATAGAATTGTCTGCATATGGGACATCACTGAACAGACTTTTCCCGCAAGGAGAGCATTGCTAAAACAAAAAACAAAAGAACTACGCAGGCGATAACCTACTCACATTTAAAGCACTCCCATCAAGTGGGGCATTGCATAAGAATGCAACTTAAGACAAGACAGTGGATGTTTATGTACTCCATTTTACTTTGAGGAAGGCCAACAGCTGGCTGCGCAAGGCCAATACTAGTTGAGGAAGGCCAACAGCTGGCTGCGCAAGGCCAATAATAGTTGAGGAAGGCCAACAGCTGGCTGCGCAAGGCCAATAATAGTTGAGGAAGGCCAACAGCTGGCTGCGCAAGGCCAATACTAGTTGAGGAAGGCCAACGACTGGCAGCGCAAGGCCAATACTAGTTGAGGAAGGCCAACAACTGGCACCAGATACAAGATTTTAACTGTTTGTCTTTATAAATTTGACATCAAAATAATTTGCCTCCCAGCTACTATTCCAACATAACATTTGGTAGAATTATTACTTTATTACCTTCCTAACATTACATTTAAACACAGCTTCAGACATGAAGCAAGCCAGAGATTCAGCTTTTGCAGCTCAATTTAGTGCAGCTTTAGATATAGCAGCTTAAATAGCATCCTTATTAGCCAATAAGGCCATGTTAGCCATGTTGTCTAACAATCATTTCAGAACTTGTCTTGTCTTCTATCAAATTACTCCTTGCTCCCTCATGTAGTGCACTCTTTCACTAGATTTCAATAAGGCTATTTCAAAGAAAAGTATGCTTTGAGGCACACAAGAAAAAAAATTAATGTCTGGGAGCAAAAACAGGAAAGAGAAGAAAGAGGAAAGAAACCATTCAAAGGTAGCTTTGTGAATGATGCTTTTCAGAGGAAAGGTGAGCTCAGAAATGGTTCAAGATTGCTTAACCACTATGAATAAGCCCCTCGAAAAAAAAGGTTCCTGACCAAATATTTCATCAGTTGACAGAATTTTGATTGTCTATCTTTGGAAAGCAGCTCTCTGGCATTAACAACATTTGCTTGGAAAGAGTGACGCCGTTAAATGAGAGAGGAGACCTCGGTTACGGGCGCCTACACTTTTCATCAGCCAGAAAAAACATATTTTAGGGAACTCTGTGTCTTTATTTTGTTCACTTGTGATGCAGTTGAGTATAGCCTGATGTTTACTTATTCAGTCCATTTCACAATCGTTATTTTGTTCTCTTCAATTCCCTCAAGAAGAAGAAGAAGAAGAAAAAAAAAGCAAAAAACAAACAAAAAAAACTTAAGTGATGTGACTGTTAGGTCAAGTCATTTTGTCAGGGAGTAGAGTAAGGCCCCCCCATATAAACCTGAGGTAATTGTGTATTTTAATGCCTTTTTTTTTTTTTTTTTTTTTTTTTTTTTTTTTTTTAAGTGTACATATACAGATCTGTTCAATAAGGGCCCAGGAGATAATAAAAAGCACCTGACACGCGTATTTGACCCGAGACATCCAGACTCATGATAATGCTGGAATGCTTGTCATGATTGTTCTCTGCATTTACTGTTTCTCAATCTGATCTTCAGTATACAACTGCATTATTCCCTTGCCCTCTACCAAAACCCAGCTGCTTCCACCCATCTCCCTTACATAAACGGGTCAGAATATAGGGCCTGGTGGGCTGAATTAGGTCAGGTGTGACCAGCTAGCAGGCAAAAACAGGATGCAGGCTTGCTCAGTACAGCGCAGATTCCTCTGTCAATCCAGCTTCATGCTGACCCGCTTTTAAGTCATGATTTAAAAGCAGCACCTTTAAACGACCTCATTTACCTGGTTTATTAAAAACCAAGTCGTAAGACGATCCACGGCAACATGATCCAGAGTACAGGGAACTCTCCCGAGACTGTACAGTTAACCCTGAATTTAGATATACTAGGTCTACAGGGTCAGATGCTAAAAGGGTTTTCAAAACAACAAAATATAACAGTTACATGAAAATCCTTTCATTTATCAAATGTTAATTAGTTAATGGTACGAACATGACATAAATAACAGTAAGCTCGGGCGAACTGTTTGTCTTTGACCCCTGTGTGAATATAGGCTCGGTGCAGGCTATTTCCTAGGAGTACATATCTGTAGTTCATTATTAATACTTTAATTACTTACTACTATAATTTCTACCTTCTATCTGGACCACTGCTGTAAGTGTCTGGTGCTAGTTTTATTTAATAGCCGTACACTTATTTCATTTCTACTGTGTACATTAGAGGCCAGTGGATGATCCGTCCATAAGCCATCTGCTAGTGAAGAGAAAGTTAATTCGGTTATAATAAGTTTGTCTTTAATTAAACAGATGGACTGATTCATAACTGGTAACACTGATGCTGTTCTTTACTTGGGCTATAACTAAGGGACATCGAGAACTGGTGGAGGTTGTGTGATCTAGTCTTGTACATTTAGAGTACAAGTTATTTATAGAAATTGTTCCAAAAAGGGGTCTTTAGAAGAAACTCGGGTGTTTCAGACGCCCTCTAGTCGTTTTATAACTGCTACCAGTAGAAGTAGGTCACGCCACCAGTGCTGCATTACCACAACCAGGTTTAAAACACACAAACACACACATACACAAAACAAACAATCAATTATCTAAATCCCTTACCTAGTTCCACAGCCTGGTTATACTTTTCCAGGGCGCAATGTAGCTCTTGGTTCTTCCACAAGCTTTCCCCCTCGAGCCAGCACCTCCTGGATTTACTCTCCGCCTCGAACCACTTGTCGAGCAGGCCGCTGAGAATAACGTTGGCCCGGAGGCCGCTCGTGCACCACGATTTGTTCATGTTCGTGCGGCATGACTTGCACTCGTGAACGACGGCGTCCTCCAGGCACCGTTTGCAAAACGTGTGGCCGCACACTAGCGTCGTGGGCTCGGATAGCAAACACAGGCACAGGCGACACGAGAACAGGTCGAGCGCGTGCTCTTCCTCGAGCTCGTCCTTATCAGAACAGGTGGCCGCGTTCGCGCTCGCTTGCAGCTCCTTCACCCGGATCGTGCGCGCGATGCTCTCCACTAGCAGCCGCAGCTCCTCCGGTCGGAGTCGGTGCAGGTCCGCGGCGATGCAGTACGAGTCCAAAGCCTCGGCTATCCGTCCGGCGCGAGCTAAAGCGTCTGCTTTGCGCAGGCAGAGCCCCCGATCGGGCTGATGGAGCTCGGAGAGCTGGGATGAGTAGATCTCAATGGCCAGCTCGTAATCGCCGGCTCGGCATGCTTCCTCGGCCACTTCCAGCATTTCTGGACACACACCGGGTGCGCTCGGCTCGTGCGCGAAATGCTCGGAAGAACTCTGGATTCCGGTGTCCATCCTTACTTAATCAAATCCTTCTAGCTATCTATCTCACACACACACACAAATAAATAAATACTAAGAAAAGTGAACAAGTCTTTGGTGATCAAAACGCTACCTCGTCATGCTGGAATGACTACATTAGCGGCGGAAATGGAGGCCTCCCTGACGTAGAACACGTGCATTTAAATGCAGTAATGAATTGTGAAGTCATTAAGCAGATCACACGCGCTCGCGCGCTCTCTTTAATCGCCTATCAATTACGTAAATGTTTCACAATCCGGATATTCCTCCCTCTCTCTCTCTCTACACACCAGGCTATATGTGCTACACGGGACGTCACTTGTAGAACCATGTAGAACAAAAGCGTCAAAAGTTTAATGACTAGGAAGTGAGAAATAAACAGTACTATTCAGCTCGACACGGTGGAAGTGAAGGGCGATAGAGGAAAGGTCTGTGGTCACAGCAGACAGCAGACAGGCTATAATACGCCGAACGAAACAAAGCCTTTAAACCAGTGAACGTTAAACGCTCGCGGTCACGTTTCAAGCGCGAGCAACAAAACCATCCGACGCCGCTTCGTAATCGGTGCATCAGTTTTTATATAAGACACGAGCTCTCCGGTAAACTGCCCTCCGCATAATCCCATGTACTCCCTTTCTCCACGATCCGGTACTGACTCTTTTCTCCTCTCCTCGCTTTCCAACACTTCGCCTTTCCATTTTTAAACCCCGTATAAAACCCCGAAAAGTCCATGGCAACAAAAATAACACACATTCGCTACATAATTTATAAAACAAAATAAAAAAAAATGAACGATAAACCGGGAGGAGGGGGGTTTCAACAGGACCGGTCCGTCCTCCCCGCTACATAACAATAAACACCTCACGTTCGTCCCGCCCACTATGCAGCACGTGACCTCCAAGGCACCCTCCCATTGGCACATTATGTAGCGCACTTATATAATGACAAACACGGGTTGTGTAACCCTAAAGGAGGAGATAAAATAACTAGTGTCGACTATTCTACACCACCTCAGATTACTCTGTCAATCACCCCAAAAAAGTTTGTGTGTTTGTGTGTGTGTGTGTGTGTGTATTTGTGTGTGTGTGTGTGTGTGGGTGGGGGGTGTCAGTCTTTATGTAACTGCCTTCTTTATGTAAGCAATTTAACAGCCTGTCCTGTGAGAATGATTCTGACTGATTAGCCCCAGAGTTTAAACCATAAGGCATGTTCTTTTATTTATTTATTTATTTTTAGTTTGACTGATATATTGCCTTTGAGAGCAGTTACATGTTCAAGTAGGTCTGTAACATAACTGTCCTCCTATTAGGTCTGTCACATAACCCCGCCTTAGTATGAGGTCTGTCACGCAATCCTGACTTTACATAACCTGATAAGATTATTCTAAATACAAAGCTACAAATGTTCTAGAAGAATCCCTACAGACAGCATTTTAGTCAAGAGCCATCATTTGATTAAGCCCAAGACCAGGAATTTTATCTTTAGTCTAGAAAAGTGAGGGACTTGTATGGCAGGTGATCACATAAATTGATTAAAAAAAAAAAAAATGTGTGTGTAGTTGCTGATATGTTGATATTGGTGAAGTGTTACTGAGAAACAGCAAAACCGTCCGTCCTGAACACTTTCCTGTGAAGTGAGAGGTTCAGCTTCACTTTAAGAAAGTCTTCAGGACAGAGGGTTTTGTGGTTTTTTTGGTGCATTGTTTTTTGTTTCATCAACTTCAAAAGAGAGAAAACAAGGAGGGTGAGGGGAAAGCTGATATGTGATAACATGGACTAACTTGCATCCTGGACATTCCACAACATCAGAGGTAACTATAATTGGGTAAAAAGTACAATGTGTATTTATTAATTTATTTAATTAATTTAAAAAAAAACAAAAACATTTTGCAGCTTCTTGGCATCATGCATTAGAGAGTTTTATAATTCCTGGACTTATATTTTGCCTTTGAGAGCAGTTACATGATAAAGTAGGTCTGTCACATAACTGTCTTCCTATTAGGTCAGTCACATAACACCCCCAGTCAAGAGGCATGCCAGTCAAAAGACCAGGAATTTATCTAAATTATTTACCAGGAAATAAACAAACAAACAAAAAAATCTATCCATATCTATCCATCGTGGGATCTTCCTCTCAATACCAATATGTTTTTATATAAAATAAATAAATAAATAAATAAATAAATTTAAAAAAAACAACAACTCTATAATAACCCTTAATAACTATACTTATTTTAGCATATTTGGTTCCATTAGAGCAGATTTCCTTAATGCTTTGACCATAGGTGCTGTAAAAAGTGGATAGGTGGGGGAATTTGAAGAGACTGGGGACCCAAGGTGACACCATGTTATGAAAGCTGTACAGAGTGCGAGATGGGAGGCTTAATCCCCGACATTTTAATCTCCTAATCGCCCACTTGGACCAGTTTTCTGGAGTTTCTACTCCTGCACCTGGCTTTGACTTACACATTCCTTGGAAAATTCACACAATCCTTTGCCTTCTTCTCTAATTTTTTCCCCCTATTTGTGATCTTGGTTTGTATCCTAAGCACCACTGATTGACAGCTCTGCTGAAATTTATCACTTCATTTTGTAAGAACAACTGGTCTTAATGAATGATGATGATTCGTGAGAACTCATCATGATGATTTTACCGGTTTCTTACTTCAGCTACACATCCAGGATATATTCAATTTGTAATTAACAATATTTTGTTTGTTTTGCATATACTTGTATTGTTAGTGCAATACTTGCCAGATCGGCCTAAATGCATATCAACACTTACTAGTTTACTTGCCAAAACAGATGTGAATGTCACAGCAGTCCATTAAAATGCCATTAGCCCATTAATTATTTACACAAAGTGAGAATCAGAGAATGAGTGTTCTGTAAATCACCAAATGCATATTCAGGATCACTGGGTACCTGTTAAACCACTGGACTACTTTATAGCGATAACTATTCATAAAAATAAAAAAAACCCACCAAACACCATTATACAATTATTTACCATTATACTATAGCCAGGTTTAGTTCACATGGTCTCTCTGACCCACATTCCTGATCACTTTAACCTTAATCAAATTACTGCCACAGTTTATGAATCTACTACAGTTTCCTGGATGTTCTAAAACATTAAAAAGTATGACGCATCATTCTTTAATAAATAAAAAAATTCTTAATGTTGGTTGCTTGCTGTAGTATAAGAGGATTAAAACACTTTGAGATGCGCTGTCATCTGAAAATAATCAACTAAGCACCAGGTCACCTCCGGCAACCTCTTACTTTGTAAACTGTTATATCAAAACAATACAACACTCAAGGTCGAGCTCACCTTCAGCTCGTTTCTGCAAAGAAATCATAGCCGTGAAGCTATTCCCTCTCGTGTTGTATTCTGTAAAAGAACACTGATTTGAATATTTGGTACAGAGCCATGTTTTGTAATGAACACAAGTGTAAAAAAACAACAAAAAAAAAAACAAAGAGAGCATTTAGCTTGTGTAACCTTTTCAACCCAACCTGATATTCCAGTTATTATAAAAGATGGTAGTACAGGGCCATGTTCAGGCTGAAACCATTTTTCAGTCCAGATTTTCTATGCATCTTGTAAAATAAGCGCCAAACTAAATCCAACTGAATTTGTGTAACTCCAATATATCACCTACTACAAAGCACAATGTCCATATAGTACAAGCTTTACGCACCAGAAAAGCCTCAGGCAGTTCATTCATGGTAATGAATGCTTTTGGCAGAAGATCTGAGTCCTCATGGTTAGGAGCAGCAAGGCTGGCTGGGATTTACATGCATTCCATTTGTTAATGAATAATAGCAATGAATGCCATATACGAAAAAATGTTCCCAAATGTTCCAAGAAGCTAAAAATGAAACCCAAGTTTATCCTGCAGCAATTCAAAATAAAACCAACAAAAACATAATATGAAAGGAAGTTTTGTCTCCGGACCTGATTTGAAGAAGCTGGTTTACGATGAGTTAGAACAGATATGGCAAACTTTTGACCCGATATCAATTTTTTCCCCCCTCATTATTAATATCTTGACATTGTTTTAACTTTAAGTAGAAAAGCTGTGAAACCTAACACACTAAATGCCTTGCTGCTATAAATACAATTTACACTACAGTGCCCTCCACTAATGTTGGCACCCTTGGTAAATATGAGCTCTATATGATATATGATTTAGTTGGGCTTGGATGTTTTCTGTGAGAAAGGGCTCCCATCTAGCCACCCTACCCTACAGCCCAGACATGTGAAGAATATAAGAGATTGTGGTCACATGCAGAGACCAATCAGTACTTGTCAGATATTCCTGCAGTGTTGCTGTAGGTCTCTTGGCATCCTCCCTTGTCCTTTTGTATATTTTGGAAGGACGTCCTGTTCTTGGTGACGTCACTGTGGTGCTCCATTTTCTCCACTTGTTGATGATGGCCTTCGTGGTGTTCCATGGTACATCTAATGTTTTGGAAATTCTTTTATACTCCTCTACTGATCGATTCCTTTCGACAGTGAGACTATGACGTGCTTCGTAAGTTCTTTGCAGACCATCGCTTCAGCAGTCAGTTGAAACCAAGATGTCAAGAAAATCCTACATAAACAATTGGTCTTTAGTTGGAGTTAATCAGAATAATTACTGTTGAACATGAGATTGAATGTGATTGGTTCATGCTGAACACAGCCACATCCCCCATTATAAATGAGTGTGCACATTTACGTAACCAGGATGTTGTCAATTTTTTTTATTTTTCCTATTTTCCACTAAAATGTTTCTGATTACTTTTCACTTTATTTTTATATGTTGTAATTTCACATCGAGGGTGGAAAAAGTTCTGACATGGTTTCATTTCTTTCATCACAAAAATCTGCCATTTTAACAGGGGTGTGTAGAATTTTTATTTCCACTATAGCTAGTCAACAAACTGGAACAAACACGGAAGAGTGTCAGATGTTTGGCCATCTGTTGCCTGTGTAGCCATTAGAGTAGTAGTGCGTTCAGAGCAGCCGGTGTACAGTGGAGTATGATCGGGATCAACCAAAGTGAATAAGGAAACACTATGACATATCTGACACATAAATAGGGGAATAAATAAGTATATAGATGTGTAAGAAAAGAAATAACATGTACATTTATTTGAATGTATATTTATTACAGTCAAATTGCAGCTAATTTTATGTTTTACATTATTTTTTTTCTGCCATAATACAGAGGACAGAGCTCTATATGCTTACAAAAAAAAATTTAAAAAAATGAACACCTAAATAGGTCAAAAGCCTATTCTGGGACGCAGCACAACAGTCTATAAAAAGTAACAACCTCTTTGCTCGTTTTTTTTGTTGGTGGACTAGTTATTGAACACTCAAAATGTTGATAATCAAACCAGTGCACTAAGCTGGCTGTGTGCAGCGTGCAAAAGCAAATGCCTCTAAAACTTTCCTAGAAAGAAGTCCAAAGCTTAGGGTAAATGGACTTGAGTGTAATCTGCACGGTTCCATTCTCACTCAGAGCTATCATCATATAAAATACACCTAATAATGATAAGCGCTATTTAATGGCACACGAGACACAACGGCTGGCTCGAGCTGTTTAAATTAATTTAGTCTCTACCGTGTGTTCATTTCACATGGCACACGTGCAGGCTCTACGGCGCTCCATGATGACTCACCAATTTATGACACCTATTATCAATCCTTCTTCTTGCTTCTCTGCATCATGCTGCTATCACATGTATGAGCAAGTTTAGGCATTGGCTGGAATGATCCATTTCCGTTCCAGCACTTCGGAGAATTTGCCCTCTCGGAGAACAGTCGTATATTTCTTTGAAAATAATGTTTGGCTTGTCAGAGTGGTCCTTAACCAAATCAAGCGTTGAAGGTTCAGAGATCAAAATGATGTTTGCTTTGTTACCACAGTGCTTAACTAAAGTCAAGAATTCAGAAATCACATCAGTGTGTTCAAGAGAAGTATTTGTTTTGTTTTATTTTTCCTCCCCAACAAGGCTTCTTTTACAAGCATCCATATAAAGAGGTCATAATCAAGAAACTGGAGGGCAATAAAAACAGAGAGAAATGCGGAAACAGGAGAATGCAGTCCTGAACATTAGCCTAAGGCCGTTTTCACAGCTGACAAACCATCTAGGCTGGCAAAGTGTAAACACAAACATACTGTCTATTTACTTCTTAGCTTCAGAATCTAAGGCTGGTAAGTGCAAAACAGCATACATTTTTAAGATTACTTTCCCTAAAAAATAAAATAAAATAAACCACCACCTGTTGCTTTATATCTTTTCAGTTCTAAAGGACACCAGAGAAAGACATTTCTCCTCACCTCAATGTCCACACTGCACTCCAAAGCTGCTTTACAGTGCCATTGATAACGTCCTGGTCATCTTCCCCTTAGTATTTCCCCTTGGGGAAACCCAGTTCCATCTTAAAGGCTCTTGTACTACTTTGTTAGCTCAAGTGAAGTTTGTTAGACAAGCCCTCGGAGGCCGGTGAGGTTAGGTTAAAATGATTGTAGACCCCATGAGAAAACTTGGCCAGAAGACTTTTTGACTTTATATTAAACAGTGGGTAGAGAAAAGAATCACTCCCCTTTAAAATAATCACATTTTGTTGCTTTTCAGACTGAAATGAAGACGGACACAGTTTTTGTTTTATCCAGCTGTATTTACTCAGTGCAACTTATAACATCCAAGTGAAAGATATAACACCAACATGTCAGAAGTTTTTTTTTTTTTTTTAATAAAAACAAAAAACAAAAAACAAAATCAGAATCACGGAGTTGGAAAAAGGATCACCCCCCTCCTAAAATGACATGTAAACTCAGTAAGGTGTAGCTAATCATCTTCTCAATGGCACACGAGTCTCATGAAGTTTTTCTTTGCCACTGTTGCCTGTGACCTGCTCATTAGAGATCTAAATCTACATCCAGATTCAGGGCAGTTTCTTTTTCTTGCTATAAGCAGTAGCTTAGGGCCCCAGAACACCAGGGGGCAACACGATTTTTTTAACAGAAAAAGCACACTTTTGTTTTACTAACATTTGACGAAAATGTTTATATATCATTCAGTTACATAGGGCCACCTGGTGATGTGAAAAGAATAGAAACTGCAATTTATGTAGATAAATTAGGTAACCAAGGTCAGATGATCAACTGGGGGAGCATGAAGCATTCATATCTATTTGGGGTGGAAAAATGCAAAAAGACAAAAACAGAAGAGGAGAAATGGACATGGGCAATAAAATGACTCATGATACTGCCAAAGAAAAAAAAATCACATGATATTGTCAAATGATATTGGTTAAAAAAATTTTAAAAAATCAAGCAGAAATTTACAGAAATACAATAAGAATCAATTATAATTTACTTTTATAATGGAATTATAGGAAGTACAGGTGCATCTCAATAAATTAGAATGTCGTGGAAAAGTTCATTTATTTCAGTAATTCAACTCAAATTGTGAAACTCCTGTATTAAATAAATTCAATGCACACAGACTGAAGTAGTTTAAGTCTTTGGTTCTTTTAATTGTGATGATTTTGGCTCACATTTAACAAAAACCCACCAATTCACTATCTCAACAAATTAGAATATGGTGACATGCCAATCAGCTAATCAACTCAAAACACCTGCAAAGGTTTCCTGAGCCTTCAAAATGGTCTCTCAGTTTGGTTCACTAGGTAAGCCACAAACATTCATTGCCAAAGAAGCTGGCTGTTCACAGAGTGCTGTATCCAAGCATGTTAACAGAAAGTTGAGTGGAAGGAAAAAGTGTGGAAGAAAAAGATGCACAACCAACCGAGAGAACCGCAGCCTTATGAGGATTGTCAAGCAAAATCGATTCAAGAATTTGAGTGAACTTCACAAGGAATGGACTGAGGCTGGGGTCAAGGCATCAAGAGCCACCACACACAGACGTGTCAAGGAATTTGGCTACAGTTGTCGTATTCCTCTTGTTAAGCCACTCCTGAACCACAGACAACGTCAGAGGAGTCTTACCTGGGCTAAGGAGAAGAAGAACTGGACTGTTGCCCAGTGGTCCAATATCCTCTTTTCAGATGAGAGCAAGTTTTGTATTTCATTTGGAAACCAAGTCCTAGAGTCTGGAGGAAGGGTGGAGAAGCTCATAGCCCAAGTTGCTTGAAGTCCAGTGTTTAGTTTCCACAGTCTGTGATGATTTGGGGTGCAATGTCATCTGCTGGTGTTGGTCCATTGTGTTTTTTGAAAACCAAAGTCACTGCACCCGTTTACCAAGAAATTTTGGAGCACTTCATGCTTCCTTCTGCTGACCAGCTTTTCGAACATGCTGATTTCATTTTCCAGCAGGATTTGGCACCTGCCCACACTGCCAAAAGCACCAAAAGTTGGTTAAATGACCATGGTGTTGCTGTGCTTGACTGGCCAGCAAACTCACCACACCTGAACCCCATAGAGAATCTATGGGGTATTGTCAAGAGGAAAATGAGAAACAAGAGACCAAAAAATGCAGATGAGCTGAAGGCCACTGTCAAAGAAACCTGGGCTTCCATACCACCTCAGCAGTGCCACAAACTGATCACCTCCATGCCACGCCGAATTGAGGCAGTAATTAAAGCAAAAGGAGCCCCTACCAAGTATTGAGTACATGTACAGCAAATGAACATACTTTCCAGAAGGCCAACAATTCACTAAAAATGTTTTTTTTATTGGTCTTATGAAGTATTCTAATTTGTTGAGATAGTGAATTGGTGGGTTTTTGTTAAATGTGAGCCAAAATCATCACAATTAAAAGAACCAAAGACTTAAACTACTTCAGTCTGTGTGCACTGAATTTATTTAATACAGGAGTTTCACAATTTGAGTTGAATTACTGAAATAAATGAACTTTTCCACGACATTCTAATTTATTGAGATGCACCTGTATAACTCCTTGTGTATACAATTCTTTTTCAGCTGCTCCTATTTTACTGTTTATTTAACTATTTTTCACCTATTTCTGTAAAGCTGCTTTGGGACAATGTCCACTGTAAAAACCGCTATATAAATAAAACCGAATTGAATTGAGGTTCAAATAAGTAACACATGGTTGTATTAAAAAAGGGTCGTTTTATTTTCTTTGAATGAATTCACTTCAATTAAATGTTAGATTTCTCTCAGTGTGAGACCGAGCTATGAGCTCGAGATATTTTTCATAATCTTAACCCATCTTAACTAAGGGTGCCAATAATTCTGGAGCTGACTGTATGAGACAGCTGATGGAACTGTAATACTTTGCTTCTAAGGGTGGGTGTCTTGAGATTGGAAACAAAATCACTCATCCTCTACCACTTGTGCCGCAAGTGGCCACTTGTGATAGACGATTCCAAATTGACAAAATTGTATTAAAACCAGGTTTGCTTGCTTCTCCTTCCCCCTAAACCTATTCAAAACCTGTTCTGTTCCTTTTTCACCTCGGCGTCACATGCTGTAGAACACACAGGTCCGTGAGCACATTGTCGTTCAATAAAGGCCTTCACACGGGGCGTACATTTTCCTTCAGTTCCATGTGAATGAACTATGTGGGAACTGTATTGGGGGGGGGAACAGCTCTTAAAAGTGGATATAAATAAAGCACAGTGGTCACGCGATTCAGAAAAAGAGAGCATGCAACATGGCATAGAGAGGATGGCAAAGGGAGTGCGTTGCCATGGCAACCACGTTTTGCCCACAGTCACGTTCCCTTCAGAAATGACAGCCTTTTAAACTGACCTTCAAGTCACAGAGGAGAATCTTAAGCTGTTGTGTCTCTCAGGAACACAAGGTAGTCAAGCTGTGTTGGAGTGAAACAGGAGAAAGTCTCAAAGTCCGGGACGACATTTCTCATAGTTTTTGTATAGAATTAAGAACACAAACACATTTTAATGTTTAAAGATGATACCTGACTGTAGGATTATCTATAATCCTTTCCAACTGGGGCTTGTTTGAGTGATTACCTCACTTCCTGTAACATGACCTTTACATTTCACACTTTCGCCATGAGGTTGAAACTCTAGTCTGGATAGAATCAGCAGCCTTGTATTGTTCTAGGTTGTGAAGGCAATCTGCAATGAAAGCATGACTGTGAAATGGTGTTCATATCTAGGTTTTCCACATGAATAATAAATAAATAAATAAATAAATAAATAACCAACCCCACAACAACAGAAACATGTTAAGCAGAACACCGAACTTTCTTTATCTGCTATGAAAGAAAGATGTTTCAAGCTTCTTAAAAGGGGAGTCAAGAAAACCTGAGTAATATCCTGGCCATGATCATCACAATGTGCGGTGTGTAATATAGGGGACGAGATGAGAACATGTTGTCCTTTGAAAGATGCGTGTATAATGTACTTCAGTGTCGCTGTACTTCCCTCTAGCGGGTTATGCGGTTACTTACTGAGAAAGAGCATCAAGTTCCAATTAACTCACCATGGCCTTATTGTGCCTATGACACTGTATACGGTGAAAGATTTCTCAAAGCCCATGAGAAGGTGGTTGTATTTGTTTTTACCTGTACACTAAATTTCTCAAATGAGTACAAAATTAAGCTCCAATCATTTTGTACCTAAAACATCTTGCAGTATAGTAGGTCATTTCAGCACACAGTAGGAAGCAAGACTGAAAATAGCGACTGCAGTGCATTTGGGTCTAGAGACCTCTATAAACTACAAAATACTGAACATCTAAATAGGTCAAGTGTCTATTCTGGGACTCGGCACTACAACCTATGAGAAGCAACAGCTGCTCACACTTTTTTTTTTTTTAAGTGGTGGACTAGTTTACAACTCACTACAACACTGTGATTACTGAAGTACCAGGCCAAGTCCCAATTAATTCTGCGTGTTCTGTAAGTTTCGTGAAATGCTTTAAGATTCCCTCATCTGATATTATTTAGTTAATGTTAACAAACCATAAAATGTCAGCATAAGTAATGTTAAATCCAAATAATGAACATCTGTAGTATAACCCAGCGTTTCTCAACCACATCATTGTCTGCTGGGTCGCAAGATCCTTTGTCATGATTACAAACTACCAATTAGAACTGTATATTTGCAATGTTAAGGGTAACAGTGACCTCTATTGTCGAATCGTGTTACTATCTCCAGGTTTACGTAAAAGGCCATAAGTCAAAGTCTGACCTCATTTATTAGCTGTCCAATCAGAGACCTCGATCAAGGCTTTACAAATCAATGTCTGTAAAAATTCATCCTTTCTTTAAAAGGAAGCATGAAGTCGATTCAGAAACAACTTTTACTTCGAAGGCAGCAAAATGCATTCACAATTACAACCTGGACTACATTAAGGTTTTACTAAACAGAAACAGATAAAATTAGTACCTATTAATTGACAGGTGGGCCATGGATGACTGCCATTTAAAAAAAAAAAAAAGTTGGTCGCAGGGGGCGAAAGGTTGAGGAACCCTGGAATAAACTATTAATTTTGCAATAATTATTTGGTAAAATTCATAAGGTGAGGTTAAATGAAAGGTCCCAGTTGATTATCAATTATCATGCTAAATTATTAGACCTATTTTAGGTGTGAAAATAATAACAATTCATCAATAGAAGTGTTTTGAATTAACATTTAAATAATTGTTGAATTTTTTTCACAGCTAGTTTCTCAATATCAAGATATTTTCAACCTGGGCATATTTCATAACCACAGTTTAAGCCAAAGCTTAAGACTGTATAGTAAGAGAAAGTGTACTGTTAGTTCCTGTTACACTGCCATGACATTGGGCTCCAATTACAAAACAATCTCTAGTATACTGAAAGTGAGCACATCCTAGAGATGGACAATAGAAGCTACACAGCACCAGGCATTATGGTTTTTCCCTAAAGACAAAGACACGGTCTGTCATTCATGAGGTTTTTCTCCAGTGAATACAATGAGGACGTTCTTTCCCCGAGTATTTGTCAAATTAGGGCTGAAAAGGATCTTGTGCTCGTCGCATAGTATATGGATGCAGTTAAGAACAAACATGCACATGGATGTGAAGGAACTGATTCATGATCTTTAATTGAAATGATTCATTTTCAGCATGTTGAGTTGGATTCTGACTAAAGTTGTCATGAAAGTAGACATTTTAAATGTATTTGTGAGAAACAAAGGCTACGTTCACGTTACCAGGCTGAAGTGAAACAAAGGCAATGTGAATTTTTCAGGACTGTGAAGACACAACAATCTGATCTTTTCAAATCAGACCTGAGCCATTTTCATACGTGGTCTTGGATCAGACACATGTGGCCATGTAACATGAATGAGAACATGGTCAGATCGACAAAACACAAGACACAGAGGACAGCAACAGCAGTGACTACATTCAGTGGATCATTGAATACAGGAAGAAATAGGGGGGGAAAAAAAAAACTATCGAACAAATTTCCCAAGAAATCACTGTGAACATGCAGGACTTTTCAGGTGCTTTCTTGTTGAAGACAGGAATGAGTCACTTAGCAAATGGGCATCCGAGCAAAAAGTCTTCTTTCTTCAAAGATGCTTGTAATGTGAACGTAGGCAGAATTTGAATGTAAAGAAAGACAACAATTAGCTGTTCCTGTCTAAATATTACCATCACTGAACTGTTCCTATTTCTCTATAATCCCACAATAAAGATTCAAATTCACTCTGAGATTTTTTAATGTTTATTAGACAGCTATGGTGGGAATCCTCAGTATTATTATTCTATTAGTAAGCAACCATTTCTGTAGGGAGAGTCTGAGAGGCAGAAATTTGGATGACATTTCAATACGAGTGTATTAATAAAGAATAATATTAAAGAATAAAATTAATAAAAAATATAACTACTTCTCATAAAGGTAATCTTTAGTTCAGAGTACATATCTGTTATTTACTCTAAAGTGACACTTTTGTTCTTGGACATCCCTCAAATCTGGTGTTTACAGTTCTGTAAACGACGCAAATAACCTCATGGGTTCAATGTGCCGCATTTCAGTTTGACTGGAAGTTACAGGAAGACCAGATTGACATAAGAACCGCTTCCTCCGATTAAAAAAAAACTCTCTAATAAACCCAAATATCAGTCGAGCAGGAAGTCAGGTCTGTGGTACCCAAAAAGGCTAAAATCCCCCTGGAAGCAAGCGTAAAGGCGTCGTATGTCCCTCTTGCTGATCCCAGAGAAGTAGTGCTCAACCTTCGTCCGGTTGTAGCGTGTTATGCCTTTAGGGATGCTGGGATACGATACCAAGTCCTCAATTCCGGCAGCTTTAAGGATATACGGTGCATCTTCCTCAAGAGTCTCATGATGGCCGATTACATCATAGGTGATGTCACAGGGAGCGCAGAGTTCAGCGTATGTTAACCAGTGGATGACGTGCTCTCCGAACTGGTGGTCGAGATGTTTTCGGCCCGGCTCGTCACCCAAGTAGCGCACAAAGTCCTCGAAGTGCAGACCGGCGCTTCCGGAGGCGTAGCGGTGACTTTTGCGGTACTTGCGGATGATGGCGGGGGCGATGCTGTGCTTGTACCACGGTTCGAAGCGTGGGTTCTCCACAAACTTGTCCTTGAAGGCTGATATGAGACGCTCGAATGGGTCTCGGACAATGAAGAATTTAAAGTACGTGTTTAATCTGAAATGATTTGAAGGAAAACAGCAAGTTGTAGGATTAATAAGGAGTCAGAGGAAGTCTTCAGAAATTAAAGGAGCTGTGTTTAAACGAGCAGATATCAAGACAATCAAACGGCTCTCACTTGATCTGAAATGATGTTTAATCAATCAAGAACTTGTATGCGTGTTTAATGTGAAATTCATATTGAATAAAATGTAATTAATTGGAAGATTTTAAGGCAGTAGTAGTTATTATTGCATTATTATACTGTTCTGTTTATGCATAATAGTGCATAGCAAACCTGGTGGTACCACAATGTTCATACATTTATAACTTTTATGGAAATTATTGGTGTATACAATATTATCGTGGATAATATCATATTACTGCATGTCACATGTGGCTGAATAGATTACATTTGGGAGTGAGACCACCATAGCAAAACAAGAAATGTGCAGTTTTCAATAGTTTTGCTGAAATTTTACAAACATAATTTAGATTTATTTATTTATTTTTTTAAATTATACATTATGAACTTTCCCAGACCTTTCTGTGATCTCTGAGTCACTCATAGAGGACAGGCGAGGTAAACCGTTTCTCTCGTGGTCATGGACCACATTCTCAGGTATGTCTTCAACCTTGGAGAACTTTCCTAAAAAAAAATAAATAAATAAAAAAAATAAAAAAAATAAAAAATTCACAATCAAGACACAGTAGCAGTGAGATGAATCATCATGAACATTAGTGCCTATAATATATAATTCCACACAAGAGAAAAGATTTTTACATTTTCATGCTTTACAAGCCTGAATATCCACATATAGCAATAAAATGTGTGTGCTGAACAAACCCTCTCACCATTGAGGACAATGAGGACCTTCTTCCACTGTGTGTTGCCCACTTTGGGCGTCTGGCAGAAAAGAATCCTGTGTTTGTCGCAAACGAAGATGCGGTCGAGGACGAACTTGCGCAGAGGAGTGTGTGTGAGGTTCCAGAGTGAGGAATTCCTGCAAATGCTGGACAAAAGCTGCAAACGATGTGCCGTCACCGACTCCCAGTCTGAGAGCTCCACCTGAGTTGGGCCACCTGAATACTATGCACACAATCACACTTCAATAAGACTGCTTTTTTAGAATGAAGCTTCTTTATATATATATTCTGTATATACGTTCTCCACGTATTTCCTAACCCTACCTAAATGTATTTTCAGCTCACTCTGTTGCGGCTTATATTAAATTTATATTAATGCTCGTTCTAATATGGTATTGTTTCTATAGTAACAACTTAGACGAGTACTCACATGGGAGACGTGCCACAAAAACAGCTTTTAAAAAGTATGTAATTGTTGATTTGGGAGAGAAAAAAAAGAGAAATTAAACACTTCAGGACATGCTGTTCTAGAAAAATAATCAACTCCTTCTTCTTTCATTCCTTACATGCATAATGAATAAGATGAATAAATGAACAATTTTAAAACAGCAGCTGTCCACTTGATTTGATTCCCTCACACTTCCATGACTGTTAATGGAAATAAACTTAAATCACACAGAGAAGTGGTAAGTACGTTCAGAAGTAAATTATTTATTTAACCCGAGTCACATGGATGGACTTTTTCCTCCAGGAGAATTTCTATGTTTGAACACCGCTTTATTGACTCACTTCGACATGAGAGTTAATCCAGTTTAAATAACCTAATTATGTCTTCATCAATGCTGAGAGACTCATAAGCAAAGCAGAGTAAACAAACGTCACTGGAAACGAGTGCTGGAAGCAGTGATGCATGAGGACACTGAATGCATTGCCTGCTAAGTGTCAAGGAAAACAACAGTCACTTGACTTCTTAATTATTTATACGTTTATAAACTACTGTGGGCGAACAGCAATCCTATTAACAAGAGTATTTAAAAAAAATAAACGTAATCGTTTTTCTATTTAGTTCATTTAATCCCAAATTTGCTACGTTCTATGCGGTTTAATGTGTATTTTAATGCAATAATCAACATTGAATGCAACTCGACCACGATAAATGGTCCGAATTATTGGCATCTTTGATGAAAATGAGCAAAAATGTTAATATATAAAAACAACGTGCAATAAGAGATATCTTGAGCTCAAACATGTAGGGACATTGCATTGTTTTATTTACACTTTTTTTTTAAAAGCACAAGTAGTGCAATTGTTCCAACAAAACACAGGTTTCAAAATGATCACCACTCTTATTATTAAAATATTTCGCAATGCCTGCCCTGGACACAATAACAGCACAGAGTTTCTTCCTGTATTGTCTAACAAAGGTTAGAAACATTTGTCGAGAGATCTCGTCTGTTTCATATTATTAGGCTTGTGTATGTGGATTTCCCTCTTCAGCTCAGACCACAGGTTTTCAGTAGGGTTAAAACCCAAAGACTGTGAACCACTGATTTCTTCTGGGGACTGAGAGCAAATCAATTTATTTATTTTTTAAGAATTACAGTTTGTTTGTATTTTTTTAATATCTTAGGGGTGTCAATACTTTTGGCACATATTTTTGGGGAGAACATACTCAAACATTCAAGACACAGATGCTGTTATTCTTTAATAATCTGGCCTGTGGTAAGTAAGGGTGTCCTCTTTCGCATTCCAAGTTGCCTTAGATTGATGACTCAGCATTTTTTTTTTTTTTTTGCACATATGTGAAACCAACAAATGCGCTCCCACTAACTAGAGATTCTCTCACTAGGGTTTATTTGTGGTTTATTTTGTGGTCCACTTGATTTGTGTCTTATGAAAACAAAATGGTTCCAGTCTGCTTTACGGTTAAAGAACTTGAGGCTCCTGTTTGTATGCAGCTGCAGTTTTCTGTCGTCTCACGGCTAAATAAATTTTTTTAAAAAAGAAAGAAAGAAAAAAACAAGTGGAGAAATAGTCTAATGGCTGCCCACGGGATGATGTGGTCCCATGACAAAATAAGCAGTGTTGGGTAGCAACATGACTGACAGAGGCACTGTGGCACTAGCAATTATGCTATTGTGTTAGGCAGCAGTAATAATAATAGTAAGAATGTGTCAGTGACAGGAAATCTAGTTACTGTACATTACTAATTATATGTAATGTATGCATGCATTTAGTTTTTGACAACCCCTTACTGTACATAAGAGTCACAAGAAGGCCTACAGAATGAAGCTGACTGACTCACCGCTGCAGATGGCTGTGAGGCTGTGTCCTGTGAAAGCTGATTTAGAGGTTTTACAGTCTTTACAGATGGAGAGGTCCAGTTTAACAGCACAGGTCTTCCCCCGTAGTCTGAAACAGAGAACATGTGCAAGTCTCTAAACACTTTTATACTTTTAAATCTACAGTTCCTTTATGAATATTCATCCCCATGATCAGCAGACTGCTAGAGTAAAAAGATATTGCATTGGAGATACAATAAATATAAAATGTAGGGGTGCAACTAACGATTATTTTCATAACCGATTAATCGGCCGATTATTTGCTCGATTAATTGGATGGGGGGCGGGGGGGGGGGGCTTTCAATCCATTTTTTGTTTATTTAAAATAAAATCCACAAACTGAGAGTTACAAATATAAACTTCAGCCTAAACCTTTACACGCTCGCAAATACAGCATATAAATGACAAACTTTAATTAAACTAAACCTTTTAAGCAATTCGCACCAGTTTCCCCAACCCCTTGCACAGTGGAACATTTTGGATATAAACATAAGTTTGTGCTCGTGCATCACTGTCGTGCTTCAGTGCTACACAAACTCCACTTTGTAAAGTTTGCAGGTTACAATCTTCATCACACCATTTAATATAAAATGTTCCCTGCCTTAGAGGACTTGGGTCGCACACTTTTTTTTCCCCGAGGTCACTTGACGATTACGCCTCCGTCTGATGGTGACTGAGGTCATGTTGGGCATAAAAGGTAACGCTGACAAACAGTAAGCTGAAGAAATTCATTTTCGTTGACTCTGGGTATTCTGCTAAAGCTAGTGGCGTCGCATTACGTGTGTTTGGAACAGAAGTAATGCACTTTGTAAATGAGCCCCGTACCGTGCGCAGACCAGCTAATCGATAACGAGATCTGTTGACGATTTTCATAATCGATTATTATCGATTAGCTGTTGCAGCTCTAATAAAATGCATAGTATGACTAAGCATAATATGACTGAATTACAACTATACAGATGCATTTTATAATTGACAAAAGGGAAGTTCTGGTTTTCACAAGAGCCCTACTGTACCGAAATGATACAATCTGTTAGGTTTCCCCTTCTCTAGTTCTCGCTATGCTGCAAGGAGTAGCGAGTGGCATGCGTCCGCATTCCATTGCACGAATTCCAGCGCTATTTAAAAACTCTCCGATGGACGTTTTATTCATGAACTCACGTTTTGTTTGCCTCTGCCATGTGTACTCATGTTTTCGTTCACGTCATGTCTCCGCCTCCTGTGTTTCCCCATGTGCGTTTGTTTTCGTTCGTGTCATGTCTCCGCTTCCTCATTTGTTCATGTGTATTGATGTCAGGTGTTATTGATTTGGACATGTAATTGACGTGTGTTTTTCCCGTGGTTTCCAGACCACCTTTCTAGCCTCGCGTTCTTTTTCCCTTAGCTCTTTTCCCATGGTTTCCAGACCACCTTCTAGCCGTGCGCGTTTATTTCCTTAGCTCGTCATTCGTGGTTTCCAGACCACCTTTCTAGCCTCGCGTTCTTCTTCCTTAGCTCGTAGTTCGTGGTTTCCAGACCACCGTCTAGCCTAGCGTGTATTTCCCTGTGTTTTCTGGATTTTCTACCCGTTGTGGATTACTGTTTCGTTTCTTTTGGATTCCTGTACCCTTTTTGGATTACTTCCTCTACGGTCAAGTGTAATATCATTTTGGGATTACGGTGACATTTCTGTTCATGAATTTATGTTGGGTGGAGTCGTTTATGTTTGTTATTGTCTGAACTGTTCCTAATAAACTGACCACTTTCCCCTGCAAATGCATCCTGCTTCTCACCTTTACCCCACGGGTCGTAACAGAATACTCCGCCAAAAAATGGATGCAGTGGGGAAAGCGACGCCACGCCACGCCCTGCCACGCCACAATTAAAATGCCTGCAATTAATTCTATGTTTTTTCCTCAGTGGACTTTCATCTATCCTCCAGATGAGTTTGATGGCTTTGCCACTTGGCCTCAATGTTTTTTTTGCAGGCTCAGATTTATTTTTGGAGTTTGGAGGACCCTAAACCCGACGAAGAGGAGTGGTTGGGGTTCCTCCTCTCTCGTCTGGTCGGCTCTGCTCGCCAATGGGTGGAGCTTCACCTCGCCAGTAGATCCACGAAGCTCCAGACGGTTTCGGGCTTTGTGGATCTACTGGTCCAGGTGTTCGGAAGCCCAGACTTCCAACCCGACCTCAGGACCTTTTTGGGGAAGGACCGTCTGGGCGACCGACCTAGTCAAACATTCCTGGAGTACTATGAGAGTAAGCGGGCTAACGTGGCGGCCTACATCTCTCATCCCCTAACCGAGGAGTGTGCCACCGAGGGATGCACCCGACCAGCCATCCTGCAGTGTTCCACCTGCAGGAACCAGGGAGTCAGAAGCAGCTACTTCTGCTCCCAAGGCTGTTTCAAGGACAGCTGGCGGGTGCATAAGCGGCTCCACAGGAGGGCACCCTCAGAGCTCCAGCCGGAGACCCAGCAGGAAGTCTCCTCCATGGAGCTACCGCAGGAGGTTAACGTGGCGACCTCCAGCCTCGAGCTCCAGCAGGAGGCCCAGCAGGAGGTCTCCTCAAGGGAGCTACACCTGGAGGTTAACATGGCGATCTCCAGCCCCGAGCTCCAGCAGGAGGCCCAGCAGGCGGTCTCCTCAAGGGAGCTACACCTGGAGGTTAACATGGCGACCTCCACCCCCGAGCTTCAGCAGGAGGCCCAGCAGGAGGTCTCCTCAAGGGAGCTGCACCTGGAGGTTGACATGGCAACCTCCAGCCCCGAGCTCCAGCCGGAGACCCAGCCGGAAGTCTCCTCCACAGCGGAGCTGCTCCTGGAGGTTAACATGGCGACCTCCAGCCCCGAGCTCCAGCCGGAGACCCAGCAGAAGGTCTCCATGGCGGAGCTGCCCATGGAGGTTAACGTGGTGACCTCCAGCCCCGAGCTCCAGCCGGAGACCCAGCAGGAGGTCTCCATGGCGGAGCTGCCCATGGAGGTTAACGTGGTGACCTCCAGCCCCGAGCTCCAGCCGGAGGCCCAGCAGAAGGTCTCCACAGCGGAGCTGCTCATGGAGGTTAACGTGGCGACCTCCAGCCCCGAGCTCCAGCCAGAGGCCCAGCAGAAGGTCTCCACAGCGGAGCTGCCTCTGGACGTTAACAGGGCAACCTCCAGCCCCGAGCTGCAACCAGAGATTCAAGAGGAAACCTCCTCTCCTGGCCTACTTATACCGGAGGTCCACGAGGAGACCTCCGCCCAAGCCGTGTTCTCATCAGAGGTTCGAGAAGAAACTTCCACTCCTGCCCTGTCCATGTCAGAGGCCCACGGGATGGCCTCTTCTCAAGCTCAGTCCATGTCTGAGGTCCATGGGATGACCTCCTCTCAAGCTCAGTCCATGTCCGAGGTCCAAGGGATGACCTCCGTTCCAAGTCCTAGCCCATGTTTTAGAGCAAAATTGAGTCCATGTTCAAGTTCCTGTCCGAGTCCTAGTCCATGTCCCAGTCCATGTGCAGGTTCCAGCCCTAATTCTAGTCCATGTCCAGATTTTCGCCCTATTCCAAGGCCAATCTCTGATCCAGTTCCCAGTCAGGTTCCCAGTCCTACTCCCAGTCCTGTTCCCAGTCCTGCTCCCGTTCCCAGTTCCAGTCCAGTTCCTCGTTCAGTTTCATGTCCAAGTCCAGGTTCCGACCCTGTTCCTAGTTCAGTTCCATGCCCAAGTCCAGGTTCCGACCCTGTTCCTAGTCCAGTTCCTAGTTCAGTTCCATGTCCAAGTCCAGGTTCCGGCCCTGTTCCTAGTCCAGTTCCTGATTTAGTTGCTAGCTATATTGGTTTAATTTCTGAATATGTTTTTGCTCTCCTTCTCAGTTCAGAGGCTGATTTAACTCCCAGCTCCGGTTCCAGCTCCGTTTTCAACCCAGCTCACTCCTCTGTCTCCTCCTCTGTCTCCGGTCCTGTCTCCTCCTCTGTCTCCAGCCCTGTCTCCAATTTAATTTCCAACGCTGTTTCCAACCAAGTTTTTGATTTTGTGTATGGTTTTTGGTCTAACCGAGTTCTCTGTCCAGTCTTAAAGTCTGTTTCCAAGTCTGTCTCGAAGTCTGTTTCCAAGTCTGTCTCGAAGTCTGTTTCCAAGTCTGTCTCGAAGTCTGTTTCCAAGTCTTTCTCGAAGTCTGTTTCCAAGTCTTTCTCAAAGTCTGTTTCCAAGTCTTTCTCAAAGTCTGTTTCCAAGTCTGTTTCCAAGCCCTTCTCGAAGTCTGTTTCCGAGCCTTTCTCCGAGTCTGTTTCAAAGTCTGATTCAAAGTCTGTCTCTGATCCAGGTGCCAAAGCTGTTCCTGATCCAGGTGCCAGAGCTGATTCCGATCCAGGTGCGTGAGCTGACTCCGATCCTGGTTCCAGAGCTGACTCCGATCAAGCTCCAGGCCAAGCACCAGGCCAAGCACCAGGCCAAGCACCAGGTCACGCGCAGCTCCGAGATCCAGACCAGGCATCGGTTCAAGCACCAGTCCAAGTTCTCGTCCAAGTTCCAAAGGAAAACCCGACATGCTCTGCTCTGGTTACGGAACACTGGAGATAACCAGCCCCAGGTCCTGGAGGGCAGAGGTTAGGATCCTGCCCAGGGGCCCAGGTCCACCAAAGTGGATGGAACTTGCGGCGCTTCGGGAGCCGCGCCTTGGGGGGGGGCCTCTGTTAGGTTTCCCCTTCTCTAGTTCTCGCTACGCTGCAAGGAGTAGCGAGTGGCATGCTTCTGCATTCCATTGCGCGCAATCCAGCGCTATTCAAAAACTCTCTGATGGACGTTTTATTCATGAACTCGCGTTTTGTTTGCCTCTGCCATGTGTACTCATGTTTTCGTTCACGTCATGTCTCTGCCTCCTGTGTTTCCCCATGTGCGTTTGTTTTCGTTCGTGTCATGTCTCCGCCTCCTCATTTGTTCATATGTATTGATGTCAGGTGTTATTGATTTGGACATGTAATTGACGTGTGTTTAAATACGCCACTCCATTTCCGCTTCGGGGCGGAGTATTAGCTTTAGCTTAGCTTTAGTTTAGTTTTTCCCCGTGGTTTCCAGACCACCTTCTAGCCGTGCGCGTTTATTTCCTTAGCTCGTCATTCGTGGTTTCCAGACCACCTTTCTGGCCTCGCGTTCTTTTTCCCTTAGCTCTTTTCCCATGGTTTCCAGACCACCTTCTAGCCCTGCACGTTTATTTCCTTAGCTCGTAGTTCGTGGTTTCTAGACCACCGTCTAGCCAAGCGTGTATTTCCCTGTGTTTTCCGGATTTTCTACCCGTTGTGGATTACTGTGTTTCGTTTCTTTTGGATTCCTGTACCCTTTTTGGATTACTTCCTCTACGGTCAAGTGTAATATCATTTTGGGATTACGGTGACATTTCTGTTCATGAATTTATGTTGGGTGGAGTCGTTTATGTTTGTTATTGTCTGAACTGTTCCTAATAAACTGACCACTTTCCCCTGCAAATGCATCCTGCTTCTCACCTTTACCCCACGGGTCGTAACACAGTCTACATAAGTCTAGGTGATAACTATCATATCTGTGTCCATGTCACATATTTAGAGCTGCATTCTAGTCTTGCCGCATTAATAATTGTACAGTACTGTGCAAAGATTTTAGGCACATGCAAAGAAATGCTGTAGAGCAAAGATGCCTTCAAAATAATGAAATTAAATATTTCTACATTTTAAAAAAATACCGTAAAGAGCAGTAAACAGTAGTAAATGAAACAAAGTTAATATTTGGTGTGACAAAAATAAAAATAAAAATAGTAGTCTCCGGTACAATTAGTGCAGTTTTATAAGGAAATGAGCTGGTAAGTTTTATTGAGCATCTTGCAGAGCCAGCCACAGTTCTTCTGGAGACTTTGACCTTACACTTGCTTCTTATTTTTGCAGCAAAATCCAGCAGCCTTCATTGTGCTTTTTGTCTGAAAAGTGTCTCTTACATAATATGCTGCTTTCTTTAATGACATACAAACATTTTTCTGTAACATTTAATTTTGTGCTAGAAAACTAATGCTTGGGATTCTAAAATGTTTTTGTACTGACTTGATAGTGTAGAAGTCATAAAATAAAAAAAATCTATAACAAAGTTTGTACTAAAAAATTAGGGTGCCTAAAACTTTTGCACAGTACTGTATATCAGTACCAAGTTCTCATGAAATTCCCCCAAATGAAAATAATTTAGCATCATTTGTAAGCTGCTTAAAATTTCTGTTACCTCAACTTGAAATGCAAACAGTATGTCACAATACTCAACCATTTTAGTAATGCCATAGTTTGACCAACGTAAATCACAAGAGACTGTGTGACCCGTACCATCCGGCATTCTGAAGCTGATGAATTTGCTGACGAACATGAGGATAAGCAGCACCCATCCGCAAGCGCCGACCAGCAGCCAGTGACGGCGCATCATTGGGCCATGGAGACGCTGACGAAGCCTACAGTACAACACAGATATTCAGAATTATTCACAAGTGATCATGGCGCAGATGTCACCATAAGTATTAGTAATATGAGTGAGGAAAAAACCCAAAGAGCATATTTACATAATTATAACCAGTTTATACTCAACAATAGTTCATATTTTGGGAGCCAGTTCCAGTTCCAGTGCAAACATGTCCACTGACTAAATTTGGGGTACACTGTGTGCATTTCATCTTTAGCCAAGTCTCCAGACTGCCAAAGAGCCACTTCTCAAGCATGTCCCTTAACCCTGAAACACTCAGCTCTATGCTTGGATTGGATTCGGTGTCATTTTGGATAAAACATTCTGCCAAATGAACAGCGGGTTGTGTGCACAGTTAAAAGCCATGGTGTAACTGCTCTTAGAGGACCTTGGAGTTACGATCTGAGAGAAAAAGCTGTTAAGGAGAAAAGTGTATTTTTAAGGGGTATTTTTGTCATCACACCTACTCCACACGAGCCAAGACAGGGTGAGGTTTTACAGAACTACATGACTAATGTCTACAGCAGAGGTGCCAAAACTTTTTCCTATGAAGGGCCAAAAATCAAACTTGACTGAGGGCCGTGGGCCAAAAGTAAATGTTGCTTTATACCAAACTGCATTATATTAAAATTAAGGTTGCCATGGTTCCCATAATTTATGATTCATAATATTTTAAATAAATAAATAAATAAATAGAAAACATTACTCTGTAATCTGCTTAACTAATGCAGTTTTATTTTCAACGTTTTATAGTTCAGTGGAACTTATAGTACAATGAAAATATAGAAACAATCCCATTTATAGTACAATAGAGTTCAATGCCTAATACAGCTAGTCAAGCTATAAGCTATGCTTGCAATAACAGTGACCTCTAATGAGAGACATGAAGCTGGTCCTTATTTTTCAAAGGTTTTTCCAAATTGGGCTGCAGTTGACTTACTGACAAAGTCAATATATTATGTAGGTGAGACTCAGTTAGTTTGCTTCTCAGTTTGCATTTGTTCAAGTTCATCAGATTGAAAGTCTGTTCACAGAGGTAGGTACTGCCAAACCGAGACAGCATCACTTGTGCCTGTTCATCACTGTGTCCACACTGAAGGTGAAGGGTTGAGCAAACAACTCAAAGTCAGTAGCATGGTGTCTGAAGTCCTCAAAACGACTGTCAAACTCCTGGATAAGGTTGCTGAGAACAGCATAATACTCGGGTAACTTCTCTTTCATCATGCCTGCCTCTCTAAGACAGGGAAAATGGGCAGACATGTAAAAACAAAGGGAGGCAAATAGAATAAATAACTGACAAAAGTGCAAGCTAAATATAATAATTATTATTATTATTATTATTAATAATAATAATAATAATAATAATAACAACTGCACATAAAAATATTGTGACTATTATAATTGTGAATTTACCTGCTGAGAGATATCTTCTGAGCAGCAGCAGTTTTTGTTTGAAGGCTCTGACATGATCAAAAAGCTGGGTGATGATCTGGTGTTTTCCCTGGACCTGAACATTCAAAACAGCTCTGTGACGTCCACAAGGAATGCTAGGTCAGAAAGTCATTTCTTATCCATGGGCACTTGAATATTACCATGCTTGCTTCCCTGAAAAGCTCTGATCTCATCAAGCAGATCAAAAAAATCTCCTGAGAACTTTTCCTCGGCTCAGCCATCTAAACCTCCTGGTGGTACAACACATCACCATATTGCGCATCCATCTCATCCAACAGTACCTCGAACTGCCGGTGAGACAGTGCCTTGGAGTGTATATCATTGACAATTTGAGGACGTCACGCATCACATCCACAAGCCCGATGGTTTTGGCACATAGCTGTTCTTGACGTAAAATACAGTGGTACTTTAGCACCTTCTCCCCACACTCACTGACTTTCTGAGACACCAATGTAGCAAGGCCAGATTTCCTCCCTACCATTGCCGGGGCTCCATCAGTTGTAATGCCAGCCATATTCTCCCACTTTAATTCATTCTTCAACAGCAAAAAAAAACAAAAGATTCTCTCCTTTACTAGTACCAGAAAGAGTCTCAATGCCAGCCAGCTCTTGTGTCACTTCAAAATTTTCATTTATTCCACGTAGAAATACCAATAGCTGTGCAGAATCAGATATATCGGTGCTTTTGTCACAAGCTATTGAAAAGGCAGAAAAGGCAGCTGCTTTTGCCTTGATTGGCTTGACGATGTCTTGTGCCATGTCCTCTATGCATCGGGTAACAGTATTCCTTGACAAGCTGATTTGTGAGAACATTCGTATCTGTGAAGGGCAAACACTGCTTCTGCAGCCACTGCAAGGCATTCTTTGATGAACTCTCCAGTAGCGAAGGCTCTTCCACCTTTAGCAATTAGTGCAGAAATCTGATAGCTGCCCCGTGTGGTACTTTCTTGAGCTGATGAAGGACGTAGCAGCGCGCTCTTAAAATAAAGATGCTGTGTAATAAACTAGTGATTGCCTGTAAAAGAATTAATCTAAGGAGTTGATCTGGAGTGTTAGCTAAATGGGAAATGTCTAACATCAGAGTAGGAAAAATCTATTTGAATACCAATACAAATTCCCACTCTGAAAAGTCTGAGATTAGATTTTAAAAAAAGATCAAAGCTGCCAATCCACCTTCTGGCATGCGAAGGTGGGAAGGGGGAGGAAACCAGAAAACGCGTACCGAGGACCCTGGAGCTGTGAGATATCATCACGCTGTCTACTTACACCCTTCTTATGTGTAAAGTACAAAAGCTAATTAAAAGCTTTTTAAATTCACAAAACAGTGACAAGTCCTAGCTTTCACTACTGTCGATTTTTCCATTCCTGAAGCAGGCTGCATGAACAAGTTTTGTGGAGATTTAAGGAAAATATACAGAACTGTATGAACAAATGAGGCTGGGGCTGATTTCTTTCTAGTCAAGACTGTAGATTCAGGTCGCTCTGAGTGAAACACCCATAGATTTGACCTCCATTTGGGTTGATATTTTTCAGCCTGCTTTGCCGACAAATCCAGAACACATCATCAGCAGTGATTAAGAACGCACCCGTGACATAAAGCAATTAACATGACCTCGGTCATGTATTTTTTCTTCCTCAGTCCTGCATTTTTCCTCTTTTTCTCTGGCTTTTTACGGGAAACAAGTTAGCAGTGGTGTGCATTTCTGATTTACAATATCTGCAATACGCGGCCAGTATACGTACAACGTTTAATCTTACATAACACACCTTTAAAAGAAGACTAAATTCATTAACATGACACTAACAGAAGATGCATTATTCGAGTTTAACCCGACCTTTTAACACTGCCGTACTGAGCTCTGAAATAAAACTACTTCTCCATATTTCTGAACAAACAAAAGAAATATTCTTTTTTTTCTTCTTTTAATCGAGCCGCTGCTTCAAACAATTCACACAGATCATATGCTGCACACCGTGTAGCATCTCTTCTTAATTCATTCTTATGTTTCTAATGAATTGTTTATCATTCTTTAAAGAAAAACATACAGACTCCTTAAATGAACCGATCTTGACTGGCAGTTGCACTGTACTAAGTGCATCCCAGCTTTATACTAAATGCTAATAGCATGTCTGGTGAAATTTTCTAATATTTATAGAATGTAACAAACCCCAAAACTGATCACTACTGTTGTCAAATGTAGCCTAAATTAAACAGGTTCTTGATTTGGTAAAGACATTGTTGTTGTGAAATGTAGCTAGAAATGTGACTCAGTCACATTAAAGAGAAGATAGAAATGTTTCCAGAAAGTTCCACCGGTTCAGGAGTTGAATACAGTCACTATTTTATATAATTTTATTTTATTTTATTTTTTTTACATTTATTTAACCGGAAAGTCTCGAGATTAGCAACCCCTCTTCTGTGAGAGTCACTGACTTGTTCTAGAAATTAGCCCACTATTTGTTTTAACTTGTCAAAGAATGACTTCTTTTTCCAGCAGCCCTGTTATATTTTCAGGGTTTTACAGCCTACAACTGTCTCTTGAACAACTAAACAGCCATTAAACTTACACTCAAGACCCTATCATCAGCAAAGATTCACAATGTGATTTATATTACTGCGTTCTACTGTAATAAACAGAGAAAATTAGGCACGAAAACATCACTATATATCAAAATGCCTGTGTTCCCAATTACTGAGTTAGAGCATCACTAGCTAGCTCATCATTTACAGCTGCACTGTGGAGAAGCGCATGCGCATTAGCTAGATGTCCTTTTTTGTTTGTTTGCACTTACCTTTCATGTATACAAAACAGTGCTCTTCTTTTCGCCATACAAAAAGAATAATATATTAAGTATGCCCTTTTTTATATTCTAGAATATATTGAAAATGTATTACAATATATTCCATGTCCATGTTATATTGCACTAAGGCAAAAGTAAGACCTGCCTGAACGTTAGCTCACATTGCAATGTTACTCAGCTAGCCGGATTACTGTTAGCTATTGTCACGTTCTGTTGCCTTAGATTCATCTTGTATACCACCGAAAAGCTAAATATACGAATAAAGTACGAAAAAGTGTCAAAACATAACAAATTCGTGCACCTAAAATAGCCGTTCTTACAAATTTAACTAGCTAGCCCTGGCAATAGCAATAGCGAGTCTTGTTACAGCCCTCTAGATAGCGGCTGAATCCCAAATTGTTCCCTATTGTACGTGTATTGCACTATATAGTGTGTCGAAGTAATTGCGTCACAACCTAAGAAGTGCACTCAGGTACTGAGAAAAGCGTCATTTGAGATTGAACCATCGCCTTGTTAGCTGCACGTATTTACTACCGGTTCAGTCTATAATACTACACGTTGATAACAAAAGGCAGTTAACCATTATGCGCGTTTACCTTTTTTTTAATGAAAATCAGACGTGAAAAACGATATTTTGTGGCGTCTCGTCTCTTCTCGCCAATTCGATTCGACATGTCCAATCATTTCCGTGATGTTCTTGGCCATTTTCTCCCGACAGGACCGCTGCTGTAGTGGACCGTGATGGTGCCTCTATTTACTACTGTATGATAGGGCCACTCCTGCCCAAAATTAAATTAATGAATAATAATAAATAATAAACTTTTCTGCGAATATTAATGCACGATTACTTATATATTTGATTAACTTAAAAAAATTAATAAATAAATAAAAGAGTAATTGTGGTTTGTGCAAAAGTTTGGACACCCTACTAAGTCAGTATTTACTATCACCCCCTTCGGCAAACGCTTTTGTAGCCAGCTAGGACTCTTTCTATTCTTGTTTAATGATCATTCACCCACTGTTCCTTGCAGGACGCTTCTAGTTCTGAGATATTCTTGGGCCATCTTGCACGCACAGCATGTTTAAGGTTTATCTACATCCATATTTTCAGTGATGTTCAAGTCAGGGGACATGGTGGATTTTGAAGTATGTTTTGGACCATTGTCTTGTTTGTTTTTTTGTTTTTGTTTTTTAGCTTCAGTTTCTTGACTGTGTTACCTTGACTTCCAGAATTTGTTCACTGGAATCCATTCTTCCATCTACCTGTGCGATGTTTCCTGTGCCACAAGCTTTCACACAACCCCAAAGCATAACAGACCCACCCCCTGCTTAACAGTTGGAAAGATGTTCTTTTCATCAAAATCTGCTCCATTTATTTTCACCAAAAACATACCTTTGATGATTGTGGCCAAATAGTTAAATTTTTTACTTCATCACTCCATAGCACCTGTTTCCAAAATGTTTCTGGCTTATCTAGATATTGTTTTGCATACATCAGATTTTCACTTTGGTGATGCGATCACAGGTAAGAGTTCCTTCTGATGACTCTTCCATGCAGATCGTGTTTGTGCAACCAGTGCTGCACCATTCTTGTGTCAGCTAAACTTTCCTTCAAGTTCTTAGTGTCACATGAAGGTTTTGCTTTACCTTTCTGGCCAGCATACAGGCAATTCTATCTGAGAGTTTTCTTGGTCTTCCAAGTTTTGCCACAGGACTTCCACAGTTTCCCTTAACTGCGATTTTCTGATGACATTTCAGACAGTGGATATTGTGAGCTGAAACCAATGGTTTGATGAGGAATTAAAATGATGTAAATTATATGCTATGGCCTTCACAGTCACCAAATTTCAACCCAATTGAACACCTATGGAAGATTTTGGACTAAGTATGCTGTTATTTCAAGACTAGTAAGTGACACATAAAAAAAGAAGATGTAATTAACCCAGTCCATCAATGTATTCCTTAATGTGATATTAAAATTACTGTTTAATGTAGTCATTTAGCTTTCATTTTGGCAGATATGATTAACATAATTGAGTGGCGCCCTCATGTGGTCAAGAGACTTCCAAACACCATACACGAATTGGGAAAAAAAAAACCCCAAAACCTTGGCGTTAACCATACAGCAAAGTTATAATGTAAAAGGTATAAATAAGTATTAAAATCTAGATCCGCCAACCCCTAATTGTAATCTAATGTAAAAGACTTGCATTTATTCATGTTGGTATATTCCAGAACAAAGAAGAGAATCATTCGTTTAGTAATAACTATAGAAAGACAACACTCCTACGCTTCTGCATAAGAATATCAAGATGTGACACTGTTAAAGTGGTCATAATCATATTAATTCACACCTCTAGGCCAAAGAGAACACCACAAGACATTGTCAAAGCATACTTTTATTTTCAGTCACTTTAAGACAGTAACACTTGATCAGTGTCTTGAGTACAATGTCTGGAATGCATTTCCTAATGCTCTACTCATGCTTAGGAAAACAGGAACCTGCACTGTGCTTCATGTATTGTGAAATGTATTAAAAGATGCTGTGAAATGGAACCAGGAATGTTCCAGTGTTTTAAAATTTGGATTCAACCACTTCGCTTTGCTGTTTCTCTATTCAAGATCTAAATCTAACGATAGACAACAAGAGTCCCTTAGTGAAAACCGTCACTGTTCTCTAAAAAGTCTGTTGAAATGTATTGAACATGGAATGCCTGAAGTTTCTAGGCAAACTTTCATTGCCACTCATCTGCACATTTCATTAATTTAGTGTTGTGAGCTAGCTGTATTAGTGTGTGACTATTGCATGCGGCTTTGAAGCATGACACGAAAAACCAAATGTCTGATTTAAAAGGTTTAATCATGCTTGTAACGCTGGACATCACCAGTGCTGCACATCACCTGATTTGTAAGTACAAGTTTTGTTCCACTATGTAATGATGTGCATCACCAATGACAATTTGTTCTTACTTGGAACATGGAGGTTACATGAAAATCACAAATGCTGTACTAACGCATGCAATCCAGCACTCGAGAACTATACAAAGCTCAACATTCACGAGTCAGTGTGGTCTCAAACAGTCTAGTTAGCCATTTTGATGAAGGTAGGCAGCTTTTAAAAGGAGAAGTTGCTCTGAATTGTGCATTTCAATAACTGATCAGTGATTAGATGCAGTTCAGAAAATTTACTGTTCAAACGGATATTGTGCATGAAATTGTGCTTCATTAAAGACCACAGTGGTGGACTCAAGCCAAAGAACCGCTCCATTTCTCTCACGTGGCTGTTTTAAGGGTCATCAGGTTTTAAATCATATAATCAGCTTAAATGCTAAATCAGGTCTAAGAATAAAGCGCATCATAAAGTCATAAAAAGGGGCGAGAGAGAGAGAGAGAGAGAGAGAGTGTGTCTATATACCGACATCTCATCTGCTGTTTAATCTTTAGTCATGCTACAAAAGTTCTTAGGATCCCAGATGTAGAACATTTAAGACTGAACTAAATACCTGATGGCATGGAAGAGAAAAAAAAAAAAAAAAAAAAAAAAAAAAAACAACCTTGTAATGCAAAAAATTGCAATGTCTGCTGGTAGGTGAACTATATACATGCATAACTTTGAACAAAAACGAGGTCAGTAAAAGGTGCTTTCCAAAACAAAACAGAAAAAAATCCCACTGAGGGACGTAATGGAAATAAAATTCGGCTTCAGATATTTGGTTAAAGCAGGAACAAGAACCGTAAAAAGGAAAAATAAAAGCGGAACCACTGTAAACTGTCCCAAAGTTTGTTTCATGAACAGAATGCTAATAAAACAGTTATGTGAGCAGGATAAACAAGAGCCGGACGCTTGCTGTTATCTACCGAACATGACCGACTCTCAGGACTCCCGCACGGGTATGATACTGGAACTGGTGATGGAGGAGGAAGAAGGTGGTGTAATTGCTCTTCTCCCTTTTACAACGGAACGTGACTGAAAAGGTACGAGACGGATTCGCCGTTGTGGGTTCTCCGGATGGCCTCGGCTAAGATCATGGAGATGTCGATGACCTAGAAAAGATTCGTACAAATCATCAACCACATGCAGGCACTAATAGAGAACAGCAAGATGCAGATTAAAAGCGTTCAGGAAACACATGCCGCTTTTCCACTCAGCCAAAGTTCTAGTGAAAAACACTAACAGGACTAATCAGAGCATCACTGTCCTTATAACAAATAACAATGATTACGTCACAAACATGAAACAATCACTAATTATAATTTTGATTTAATTCCTCAGATTTTAACTGATGTGATTCATTTGAGCAGATTTGCAAAAACATCTCAAATTACACGAGATTATGTTTTAATAAAATTGTTTTTTAATGCTTTTCAAAAGAACTTTTTAAAGGGTCAATTTATGTTCATTCAAAACTACCAAATGATGTATCTTGATAAAAAAAAACAAAAAAAAAAACATTTAAACATTTTTGAATTAATTGTATTTATATTTTGTAACGTCTGAACGTATCAAACTGATTTCTGAATCAGCCTAGGTTAGCAATGAAATTTCTCTGTCTCCTTGAGCTGTAAATCCCTATCTGTTTAATGACCACTCTAACCTCTTCACCAGATGCCCCATTGGAATGCTAACGACCAAACTTCCCCCCTTGGTACGTACACACACACACACACACACACACACACACACACACACACACACACACACACACACACACACACACACACAAGCTACCTACACGCGCACACACACAAGCTACCTACACGCGCGCGCACGCGCACACACACACACACACACACACACACACACACACACACACACACACACACACACACACACAAGCTTACCTTACACACACAAATCTCTCTTTTCAATGTAACGTGTAATTATATGTAATTATTCGATGCCTAAATAGTGTGATGTTATCTTGTTTACATATATTGTGTGTTTATGTAACTAACCTTAATGATTTTAGATAGTTTTAATTTAGGATAGCATTTTAAATGTCTGTAACCAGGTTTTATTTGTAATATTCTTTACAAGTCCATCGAATTTGGTATGTAGTTAATCGTCTCCAGATACCCTGATTGATTATGCATATCACATTGCAATGGGATACATTATTTCATGTTTTCTCTTAATTTCATTTATAATATGGTATAAACCGGCTCCTCCCTGGACATGCAAATCCAACTTCCTGATTGGCCCATAACCCAAAGAGGCGTGTGTGTTGGTGTTGTCTTTAAAACAACACCACGCTTTGAAACTTTTGTCTCTTCCTCTCAGTCTACTCTTCAGTCTCTTCAGTAACTCTTCACTCACACTCTTCCGGTTTCTCTCTCCCCCGGGGACACGTGCCCCAGGAAGAGGAAGCCAGGATCTCTCTCTCCCGGACAAAGGATGCAACCTCTTCACGGCTCACGCCTTTTGCAAATGGCGCAACGAACCAGCGAACTCTACACGACCTCGCGCGAACTTTCAAACCGAAGCTGTGCAAGTATAGTTAATGAACCTATATCCGTGTTTAAGACTGTACGATTTAAGTCGTTGCTGGTTTTTGAAAAAGGCTAATTAGTTGTGTTTCTGTCTGCTTCCCTTTTATTTCATTACTTTCTCCCTATTCCTTTTCTCTCCTTGTATATAGATGTACATATGTATGTTTTGCTTAGAGTTAGTTGTGTGTATCCATAGTTACACCTACTTATTAAAATCTATTATCCCACGTTTGATCTGTCTCTGTTTTGTCACGTGATGAGTCCCTTAAACGCTGCATAAGATCTCGATTACCCGCTCTAATCTTTAATAACAAACTTCGTGGGTTAATTCTTCCTGGCCAGAAGGATAAACTCCCTCTTTAGAGTTCATAAATCTAAACTAGACTACAGTTTACAGACCACATACATAGTCATAATTAATTATAATCCGTTGTAGTTAATTATCTATATGTATATGTGCACATACATGAATTCCCTTTCATGGCTGATGTATATTTATAACTGGTCACAACACGCGTTGATTAGATATATAGATATATTTAACGTCAGTCGAGCTAATTCCTTATATAAATTGGAGAATACATTTAAACGTGTTAAACATCTTTTAATTTGTTACATAAACTGTAACTGGTGGAGAATATTTCTAAACGTTGCAGATTCATCCGAGTTACTACACATTCTGGTAGATAATGCGGGCACGCTTTAAAACTCGTCTCCTTTAAAAAGGTGCGTTGAATCTAAGCGTGCGCTTCTGTTTCGTTTCATGTTTAAAGTTGATCCATTTCATTATTCTGGTGGAAAAGAATAATGCTAGTAATGCTTGATTCGTTACAATTTATTACAATTTTCATTTATTTTATTTTTACATTTGCTTAATGTGTTTATTTCAACTATATTTTATTTATTGAATTTATTTTTTCATTTTATTTGCTCATTACTTACCAAGTTACAGACTTATTTGGCTAGAAATATACTGTTTGCTTGCAACACCATCAAACGAATAAATAAATGATTCCTGATTCACAAAAACTGCTGGCAAGAGTGCCTTTTAGCTGATCTCCCGTGAAAAAAATCTCCCGTGACACACGCACTGCAACCATAACAACGCTCATACACTAATTAGTTACGTTGCAACGGTGGAATACTGGCCGTGAAATATTTCGACTCAACATGTGGTAAATCTCCATATATTTGCTCATTAACAAGGCAAATTTTTTCACCGTCATCCATCTTTGTTTTTCTCGCTTGCCCTCCAACTTGCTACCTGATTGGTCAGGAGGTAAAAGTAGTGAGCTGCTTCCCATTAGATTACATGAAAATTGCATGTGCCAATCATGAATGCAACCTATATTTGCCTTTAATAATTGTAGTTATTGTATATTGTATAATTTATAATTATATGATAATTATAGTTGAAGAATACCTGAATTTTGGGGCACTGCTTCATCTTCTCATCCTGTGGAATGGTGTTGGTGACAACGACGGCCTCGAAGGGAGCGTTGTTGATGCGTGAGATCGCAGGACCCGAGAAGATGCCATGGGTAAGAATTGCGTAGACCTTTATAGCACCAGCGGAGATCAGCCTGACAACACAATGAGAAAGAGGGCAGATATTAAAAGAATTATAACAGTGTAACAGATAGAGAAAAATCAGGGGGAAGAGAGGAAGAGTAAGAGAGTTCAATGTTGTCCCCACTGGACTTAACACAAATTCATCCACTTAAAAAAAAAAAAAAAAAGAAAAAAAAAAAAGTAATATTATATATATATATATATATATATATATATATATATATATATATATATATATATATATATATATATATATATATGTAAAAATATAAATATACCTAAGCATTGTTGCAGACCAAGTACACCCCTTCATGGCAACATCATCATCATCATTCATCATTAATCCTCTTTCTCCTCATGGGAGCACAGGGCCTCAGCAACACTCCTCCAGCGGACTCTATTGGGGGCGGTTTTCTTCAGCTGAGCCCATGTCCACCCTGCTGTCTTCATTTCCCCCTCTGTGCATCTTCTCCAGGTTTGTTTTGGTCTTCCAACCCTCCTCTTGCCTTGCGGGTTCCATTGCAAGGCTTGTCTTGTGATGTTTTCTGGGTCTTTCCGGAGGGTGTGGCCTATCCAACCCCATTTCCTTTTCCGGATTTCTTGGTCGATGGGGGTCTGCTTTGTTCTTTCCCACAGTCTGACATTGGATATCTTTTCAGGCCACCTGATGCGTAAGATGTTCCTGAGACATCTGTTGACAAAGGTCTGGAGCTTGTTTACTGCTGTCTTGGTAAGTCTCCATGTTTCCGAGCCATACAGAAGGACTGCTTTGACGTTGGTGTTAAAGATTCGGACTTTGGTCTGCTGTGCAAAAGCTGTAGAGCTCCAGACAGGACGTAAGGTGTTAAAGGCGTGCCTGGCTTTGTTGATGCGGCTCTTGATGTCCTCGTCCGCTCCCCTGTCCTTGCTGACGACGCTTCCTAGGTATACAAACTTTTCCACGTCGTTGATGTTGGCACCTTGTAGTTGGATCGGGTCTTCCTTCTTGTTGTTGATCCTCATGGCTTCGGTTTTCTTAACATTTATTTTCAGTCCCGTTTTTGCTGCTTCCTCTGAGAGCTTGTTGAGTTTCTGCTGTGCATCCTGCTGCCTGTGTGACAGAAGGCTGATGTCGTCCGCAAAATCGAGGTCTTCCAGCAGTTTGTTGAATGTCCAGCGGATTCCTGTGTTGGCATTTTCTGTAGACTTCTTCATGATCCAGTCCACTACCAACAGGAAGATGGTAGGTGACAACATGCAGCCCTGTCGCACTCTGGTGCGTACCTCAAAAGGCTCAGTCAATTTTCCCTTATGTACCACTTGACATGAGGAGTTGCTGTATAGTTGTTGGAAGATAGTGATGAATTTGGGTGGTATCTCGTAGTGTGTCATAAGCTTCCAGACGACCTCTCTGTCCACACTGTCAAAGGCCTTCTCGAAGTCCACAAAGACTGCGTAGAGTGGAGACTGCCATTCCAGGGACTGCTCGATGATGATGCGTAGAGTGGCAATGTGGTCAGTGCATGACTTGTCCTGCCTAAAGCCCGCCTGCTCATCTCTCAGTCTTTTGTCCAGCGCCTCTTTCAGTCTGTGCAACATGATGCGTGTCAGTATCTTGCTGGGGACAGACAAGAGCATGATGCCTCTCCAATTGCTGCAGCTGGATAGGTCGCCTTTCTTGGGAAGTTTTACTAGGTGTCCTTTCCTCCACTCATCTGGAACCTGTTCTTGCTCCCAGACTTTCTGAAGCAGAGGGAAGAGCATGTCAGTTGTTGTTGTAATACTAGCCTTCAAGGCCTCTGGTGGTATACCATCAGGGCCAGCAGCTTTGCCGGCCTTTATCTCTTTGACTGCCTTGGTGATCTCGGCTCTGGTGGGTACATCAGTGTTTATATCTAGTAGGCTGTCTGCTGGTGGGATAGATGGCAGTTGTTCTGGTGGAGGTCTGTTTAGGATTTCTTCGAAGTGTTCAGCCCATCTTGCTCTTTCTTGACTTTCGTTTGTGATGGTTTGTCCTTCCCTGTTCTTGACAGAACATGTTGGTTGGTTGTTCTTGCCTGCAAGAGTCCGGGTGATTTCATACAGTCTCTTCATGTTTCTCTGCTCTGCTGCTGCTTCTGCATCCACTGTAAGATCATGGATGAATTTCCTCTTGTCTGCTCTGGCGCTCTTTTTGACTTTCTTGTTGGTATCCTGGTATTGAGTTTGTAGCTTTGTTTTTTTGTGGTGGTCTTGGCAGTGGTTGATCTTTTGTTTCAATTCTTTCCTTTCATTTACAAGGTTCAATGTGTCGACTGTGAGCCACTCCTTGTGTTGTTTTTCTCTCTTCCCCATGACTTCTAGGCAGGTGTCCATCCAAGCTTTCTTTAGACTCTGCCAGTGGTCCTCCACCGTCTCCTCCATCAGGTTGGCTAACGCCTCAAAGCCGTTTTTCAGCCTGCACTGGTACTCTGTCGCTTTCCGGGCATCTTTCAGGTGTTGGACATTGTACTTGAAGGCCGGCCTCTGTGCCTGGTCCCTGTGTGCCCTCAGTTTCAGCTTCAGCATTGCCAGGACTAGGTGGTGGTCTGACGCAGCATCTGCCCCTCTCTTTACTCTGACATCTAGCAGACTTCTTCTCCATTTCCGGCCAATGGTAAAGTGGTCGATTTGGTTTTCTGTCTTACCGTCAGGAGAGGTCCATGTCTTCTTGTGGATGTCCTTGTGTGGGAAGATAGTGCCTCCAATGACAAGGTCGTTGAAAGCGCAGAAGTCTGTGAAGAGTTCCCCGTTCTCATTAATGTCTCCCACTCCGTGCTTGCCCATGATGAGTTCCTTGTTGGCGTTGTCACTTCCTACCTTGGCATTCAGGTCTCCCATGAGGATCTTCAGGTCTCTTCTGTGGGTCTTGTCAATGGCTGCTTGTAAAGCGCTGTAGAATTCTTCTTTCTCTTCCTCCTCTGCAGCGTTGGTTGGCGCGTAGCAGTGGATGATGGTGATGTTTCTTCCTTTGGATTTGAATCTTGCGGTTAGAATCCTTGGTCTAACTGGTTCCCAGTCTAACAGTGCCCTGGTTGCTGCTGATGACATGAGTAGTCCAATTCCATGCATGTGATCTTCCGGGCCGGAGTAGATGATGGTTTCTCCGCTCACCAGTCTTTTCTGACCGTTTCCAGTCCATCTCGTCTCGCACAGTCCCAGTACCTTGATGTTATAGTGCTTCATTTCCTTCACAACTTGGGCTATCTTCCCGCTCTCGTACAATGTGCGGACGTTCCATGTTCCGATCTTGATTTTGGTCTTAACTGAGAGAAGATTTGTCGGCGCACTGGTTTCCTGAAGGATTTCACCAGCTCGCGTCATAAGCTCTTCTGAAGAGGAATCGCTCCCAGTCAAGTTGCTTTCTGGTTGTGTTGCTATGGTTTCTGTAACAGTAGCTTTTTTTACAGGAATGGGTTGTTGACCCATAGCCCAACCCCCAACCTGGAGGACCAGGGACCACGCTTCGTCTGGCCTCTCTCCTTCAACCTGTCTAGCATGGGAGACCCTACCAGGAGCACGAAGCTCCAGCCAGCATAGCTATCCGGGTCACTGAGGCACGCAAGCCCCCAAACCCCGACAAGGTGGTGGTCCTTTTGGTCCTTCATGGCAACAGTATTCCCTAATGGCAGTGGCCTCTTTTAGCAGGATAATGCACCTTGCAAAAACTGTTTAGGAATGGTTTGAGGAACATGACAGAGTTCAAGGTGTTGACTCGGTCTCCAGATTCTCCAGATCTTAATCTGATCGAGCATCTGTGGGTTGTGCTGGACAAACAAGTCTGATCCATGGAGGCCCCAACTCACAACTTACAGGACTTAAAGGATCTGCTGCTAACGTCTTGGTGCCAGATACCACAGCACACCTTCAGAGGTCTTGGGGATCCATGCCTCGACGGGTCAGCTATTTTGGTGGCACAAAGGTGACCTACACAATATTAGGCAGGTGGTCTTAATGTTATGGCTGATCGGTGTATATACTGCATATAATGCATTTTTTCCCCAGGCTGTTCTGGCTACATTTTCCAAGTGGTTCACTAGAAATAACATTTCATTATTATTTATATCATTATAGCTTAGGGATGGCTACATTATTTAGATATACACATACATTACTATGGATGAACAGATAATATGTTCTAAACAGATACAAATAAAGATAGACACTATGTCAGAAAGGTTCACTGGGCATCTAGTCTCGAGGAGTGCATTAGGACTGGAATCCCCCGAGACATCAGATGCATTTCCAGCCTTCATTCATTCTTTTTGGGAAACAGAACCAACTATATTGCATAGGCCACGTCCACCTCAGAATTAAATCCGACAACAAATACAGATATTTGGAGCACTAAACAGATACAGCATTTTGTTACACCACTAATACAACATAAAAGTGTCAAATTTATTTCCCAGTATACTAACATGCGACAAAATGACAGTTACATCTAAATTGAGATTTTTTTTTTTTTAGTTTTATGCGAATCCAAACAACAGGCTTCCTCAGATGAATCCTACAGTGTGACTTGTCAGTTGTCCCCAAGAAACCTGCGCTTAACCTTCATTCGACACTCCAACAATGGAAGAAAAGCCATGGTCTTGTATTTTCCTTGGGTTAACTACAATACGAAATACATTTTAAATACAGCCATTTATATGAATTTTTACATTAGATTATATACATTTCGGCTACTACTATCTCATATCAGAACTTAAGGAAGCCAGACAGTCCATGCCAATAAGCAACATGAGCAGACTGTCGCTTGCCAATGTGAACGAGTTTCATACGATGTTTTATACAATCTCATGGCTGTGTTATAAACCGGTCATGTGTTCATGGTTGCTTTTTATGCATTTTGGATGTGCATTGTGTTTTGACCTACTTATCAGCAGCGTGGCAGATGGTTCCACACGTGTCGGCCATGTCGTCCACCAGGATGGCCACTCGGTCCTTTACGTCCCCTACTAGCACCATCCGGTCCACCTCGTTGGCTTTTTTGCGCTCTTTGTGAATGAGCGCAAACTCCACGTTCAGCCGGTCGGCGATGGAGGTCACCCTGCGGACACATTTACAGGCTTACACTCACAAATAATCATGTATAGCAAGTAGCTTGGCCTATACTATTTTGATGACAGAATACCCATAATCTTTCCAAAACATCTTCAGTTCATACGTTTCCACTTTTCAAAAGTAGTGCCTCACATAAGCCAGTTCTAGCTACATTAAGGGAAAAGTCCACCCTGAATATCTTGCATTTAATTTGCATAATTAACATGATCACCAATGGAGCCAAAGATGTATAACTGAGTTGACATTTTTTTGGTTTAAACTTCTTTCACTGACAATTTTGGCTTTCTACATTTCCCACGATGCAGTTCACCATCAGTGGGATTTACCCTTCGCTTCATCTCTACCTAAAGAAAGTGTCTAAGCAGCCAATTATGTGGCAGCAGCACAATGTGTAAAATCATGCAGGTACAGGTTAGAGCTTCAGTTAATGTTGGCATCAAACATCAGAATGAAGAAAAAGTGTGATCTCTATGACTTTGATGGTGGCATGGTGGTTGGTGCCAAATGGGCTGGTTTGAGTATTTCAGAAACTGCTGATCTCCTGGGATTTTCATACACAACAGTCTCTAAAGTTTACACAGAATGGTGTGAAAAACAAAAAACATCCTGTTTAGAAAAAAAGATTAGAAAAAAATTAGAAAAGAAATAAAAATCTGTCCTTTTTCCAGTCTTCAACTGTCCAGTTTGGGTGAGTCAGTTTGCCCATGATAGCCTCAGATTCTTGTCCTTGGCTGGCAGGAGTAGAGCCTGATGTGGTCTTCTGCTGTTGTAGCCCATCAAGGTTTGATGCGTTGTGTATTCTGAGATGCTTTTCTGCTCACCACGGTGGTATAGAGTGATTATTTGAGACCTCCTGTCAGCTCAAACCCATCTGGCCATTCTCCTCTGATCTCTCTCATTAACAAGGTGTTTCAGACTGCAGACCCTCTGCTCATAGGATGTTTTTTTGTACCATTCTGTGTGAGACTGTTACTGTTAGGCTATCATGGGCAAACTGACTCGCCCAAACTGGACAGTTGAAGACTGGAAAAAGGACAGATTTTTTTTTTCTTTTCTAATCTTTTTTTCTAAACAGGATGTTTTTTGTTTTTCACACCATTCTGTGTAAACTTTAGAGACTGTTGTGTATGAAAATCCCAGGAGATCAACAGTTTATGAAATACTCAAACCAGCCCATCTAGTCCCAACAACCATGCCATGGTTAAAGTCACAGAGATCACACTTTCCACCATTCTGATGTTTGATGTGAATATTAACTAAAGCTCTTGACCTGTATCTGCATGATTTTATGCACTGTGCTGCTGCCACATGATTGGGTGACTGGATAACTGCATAAATGAGCAGGTGTTCCTAATAAAGTGGAGGTTGAGTGTAGTTCAAAAGCTTCAACTTTCATGCTAATACCACCACCAACACCCCCGCGCTTCTCAAAGATCGTTAACTAGCCGAGTCAAGTCTCTACCATAACTCAGCTACATTGTGTTCTGGAACTCTGAGTCCAACGTTTGCCCTCTCGACTACCTTCTACACTGGATGTCTTATTAATATGACACTGAACATCACTAAAAATGAAGAATGAGAAAACAGGCAAAAGGATAGAGAATGGTTTTCAGATTCTGATTGCCTTATCAGTATCAATTTATAAATAGAATAAAACATTATAATAGCTCTTGTCACCTTCTTTAAGAGCTTATGGATTTTTTTCCCCATCTGTAATTAATTGTAATTCTACAAAAATGCCTTTTGAACCTGTACTGTCAGTAGATGATGATTAATAGCTTTATTGTAAGTGTAAGTACTTAATCCTTGGACAGTGATCATGTTCCTTCTATGAATGATTTATACAGTTTCCTTTTCAAGCAAAATGGCTTTTAACCTAGGACTAAAATTTGCTATGTATATACACACACATATACACACACACATACATACAGTGGGTATATAAAAGAATCACCCCCCTTAAAATAATCACATTTTGTTGCTTTTCAGCTTGAAATGAAGATGGACACAGTTTTTGTTTTATCCAGCTGTATTTACTCAGTGCAACTTATAACATCCAAGTGAAAGATATAACACCAACATGTCAGAAAAATAATAATAAAATAAACAAACAGAATCACCGAGTTGGAAAAAGGATCACCCCCTCCTAAAAACGACCTGTAAACTCAATCAGGTGTAGCTAATCACCTTCTCAGTGGCACACAAAGCCACTGACTTTCAACTGTGATCAGCTGTGTTCATTTTGATTAGCTCAGCCTGAAAAGAGTTTTCCTGGAGCATTTTGTAGTGCAACTGAAGCAAACAATCAACTATGGGTGGCAAGGCACTGTCAAAAGATCTCCGGGATAAAGTTGTGGACAGGTACAAGTCAGGAGATGGATACAAAAAAATTTTGCGAATAGCACAGTGAAGTCTATTATTAAGAAGTGGAAGGTATTTGGTACAACACAGACCCTCTCTGGATCAGTACGTCACTCCAAACTGGATGAAAGTGCCAGGAGGAAACTGGTCAGAGAGGCTACCAAGAGGCCTCTGAAGCAGTTGCAGGAATTTATGACAAAGAGTGGTCATTGTGTGCATGTGACAACAATATCACAAATTCTCCACAAATGTGGCTTGTATGGGAGGGTTGCAAGAAAAAAGCCACTCCTCAAGAAAGGCCACATGAACGCACCTTGAAGATTCTGAGGCCACATGGAAAAAAGGTGTTCAGGTCAGATGAGACTAAAATTGAATTATTTGGCCTCAACACCAAACGATATCTCTGGCAGAAATCCAATACAGCTCACCATCCAAATAACACCATTCCTACAGTAAAGCATGGAGGTGGTAATATCCTGTTATGGGGGTGTTTCTCTGCAGCAGGGACTGGAGCACTTGTCAGGATAGAAGGAAAATGGATGGGGCAAAATTCTTCAGGAAAATCTGCTGTCCTCTGCCAGAAAGTTGTCAATGGGAAGAAGGTTTACCTTCCAACATGACAATGACCCAAAGCACACAGCAAAACTGACCACGCAGTGGTTCAAGGAGAAAAAGGTGAATGTCTTTGCATGGCCTAGTCAGAGCCCAGACTTAAACCCCATTGAAAATCTGTGGAATGACTTGAAGACTGCAGTCCACAAACAGTCACCATCAAATTTAACTGAACTTGAGCAGTTCTGCAAAGAAGAGTGGGCAAATATTGCAAAGTCTAAATGTGCAAAGTTAGTAGAGACATATCCCAACAGACTAAAGGCTGTAATTAAAAAATTAAGGCAAATTAAAGCAAAGGGGGTGATCCTTTTTCCAACTCAGTGATTCTGGTTTTTTATTTATTTTTTCCTGACATGTTGGTGTTATATCTATCACTTAGATGTTATAAATTGGATCTTAAGAGTAAATACAGCTGGATAAAACAAAAAACATGATGACTGAGGTCGACACCTGCATATTTCAAAACAACGATATTCACTTACAGTAAAGAGATTTATTATCAACCCACTGACAACTCACAGACAACCTTTGAAACAACTGCATTCTTGCAGATCTTATCAAGCCATCAGAGAACAAAAATGCTCTTAGCGAACACCAAAGCAAATCCTTAGTCAAAGTCGGCCTGTTAAACTTCCCCAGGTCAGCCTCGAGTGTTTGACCTCTGACCCTAGCCATGATCAAAACGGTAAAAGATTACCTTTTAGCACCACCAGCGTCAGGCGATACAATAATGCAGTTTTTCCACTCAGGAATGTTCTCTCGGATCCACTGGAGGACTGCGGGTTCTGCGTACAGGTTGTCCACAGCAATGTCAAAAAATCCCTGGAGGCCGAAAGACAGCACAAAGCACCAATTAGATGACTGAAAGAGTAGCTCATTTTTTACCTGCTTTGTAAGATCAGGTCATTTTTGCTAGAAATTATAAAAACATCCTTCCAAATGATCCAACATTTTCAAATTACCTCTTGTTTCTTCTTGTTTTGTGCCACTTTCTTTAGTGTTATATGTTAGATACATGTTGTAGTGCTTATCCTGTTTCATTAACTATTAACTGATAAATAAATATAAATAAATATTAAGGTAGCTGTAACATTTTGTGTATTTTGTGTGCAGCAGAAAACTGGTTTGCCCAGTGGCTGAGTTTTTACGGCCCGCAATGGTCTGCACTTATATAGTGCCTTTTAACCTTCGTGGTTCTACAAAGCACTTTACACTGTGTCTCATTCACTCATTCACCCATTCTCTCTCTCTCTCTCTCACACACACACACACACACACACACACACACACACACACACACACACACACACACACACACACACACACACACACACACACACACACACACACACACACACACACCCCAATGGCAGCAGAGCTACCATGCAAGTACACCCTTTCAAAGAGTAATGAACTGTTTGACATTGGAATTGGAATGTCAAAAAAATGTAGTAAAACTTGTCATGTCTTTAATTTAAGTCAATTTTACTCTGACTAAAATGGCGCCAAATATTAGTCTAGAGCATTTTAGTTGACGAGAAATATTCACATATTTTATACATTAACTTGCCTGCCATCAGGAGCAACTGGGGGTTCAGTGTCTTGCCCAAGGACACTTAGGCACGTGGAGTCACGTGGGCCGGGAATTGAACCGCCAACCCTACAATTGGTGGACAACCCACTCTATCACCTGAGCCACAGCCCCTGTTTCAGCTGCCCCTGCTCAGGCCTCTTTGAACAATGGAGCTCAAACAGGCCTGAGCTTAAGCTAGGTTATTAGCACTGGAATTGGGATTGTGAGGAACCTAGGCCTGCCACGATAACTAATTTTATTGGACAATATACTGTCCCAGAAATAATTGCGATAAACGAAACTGTCATTTTAAGATCGTTTTATGCCACTGATATAATGATAATAGCATAATAATGCAAGTACACCTTTTCAAAGAACAATAAACTGTTAGTTCTTGAGAATAGTCAGACATTGGAATTGGAATGTCAGAAAATTTGTTTTTGTCTTCTGACAAAAGTTAGTAAAAATTGTCATGTCATTAATTGTAGTCATTTTTACTCTGACTAAAATGGCGACAAATATTAGTCAACAGCATTTTAGCTGACGAGAAATATTCACACATTTTATATTAACTTGAACATGTATCAACAAAAATATATCTATACATGATATCTTGCGTCAATTTAAATCGGCACTAGTGCTACACATCTTAGATTCGAATGCAGTCTTTGCATTCGAATGTGCATTTTCATATTAAATTCGACGAATAAACAAAGTCTGAATGTTAATTTGACAGCCCAAGAGCTAACGAGAGGACAGAAGCAGCGCGAATGGCTAAAACGTTGGTGACGTTCATTCTTATAGAAACAAACACGCATGTAAACACAATGGGCGATATGGAGGTCAGCAAAAATGATCGAGGTCATGTCCATATATCGTACGATAAGTCGATAATGTAATTATCGTGACAGGCCCAGAGGAATCCAACAAAAAAAGTCAGAATGCATGTCACACTGTCGGATATGAAACTCGTTTATTAACATGGCGTGGCCTAAACCTATGGCGTCCATTTATTCATCGCACAAAATGATTAATTGGGTTATATTTTGGAAAACAGAACAGTCCCAGAAAGGTCAGTAGAAATATTGAGCGTGCATATTCAAAAATGTCTGCAGGAGTGGACAGGATTGGTCAGACTTCCCACACACTTCTCGACCATGCTTTTTCCTGGTGAGCTTCAAAGCTATTTGATTACAATAAGATTTGACCACATTTGTACGTGACTTTGATAAATAAGGTCCAATATTCAAGAAAGAAAAAAAAGATTTTACATTTGCAGGTTTGCACTGCCTGTGATGATGTTACCTGGATCTGTGAAGCGTGGAGGTCCATGGTGATTATATGGTCTGCTCCGGCTACCGACAGCATGTTAGCCACCAGTTTAGCAGAAATTGGTGCACGGCTCTGAAAGGGAAAAAAAAAAAGTTTTTCTTTAGCTTAAACACTGAGCAAACGCATTGCTTTTATTCTTATTTTTACACCAATTATCTTGGTGCTCAGAAGCCTAGTGTGCTGTGCAATATGATAGAGTTCCAAAAAGTCTGCAAAACATGTGACAAGGTTTACTCACATGGACAATGTTAAAGGAGGTCAAGCTAACACAAACCCTGTTTTAAGCCTTTAAACCTTGACCTCAACCCTGGCTGTAAAACTTTTTTTTTTTTTTTTTTTTTTACACAAATAACTTTAGTGTAGCTGTGAATGCATCCAAACTACTAACTGCTATAACATGAGAATATTCACTTCTAATAGGTTATTGAAAGGCTTAACAAGTCAGAGTTGAGTATTCCCTCAACCTCTTAACACCACAATAATTATCATCACTTTCATTGGAATGTTCTCTAATCTACTGATAAATAATTATCAGTCCTCAGCTTGAGGCCAAACCTGCCATCTAAAAAGTCTCACACTCAGCAAGACTTGAGTGTAAAGAGGGCAAAGATCAATAAAATCTATACTGCTACATTTGTGACTGAATGCAGGTGACAAAAAAAAAAACAAAATAAATAAATTTAAAAAATTGGAAAAAAACTTCAGCATACTTTGTCCTTTTTGTCCTGCCGGGCGTAGGGGAAACATGGGATGACGGCGGTGACGCGTGATGACGAAGCGATCTTGCATGCGTTGATCATGATCAGCAGCTCCATGAGGTTGTCATTTATTTCTCCACAGCCACTCTGTATGATGTACACATCTTCACCTCGCACGCTCTCACCTATTTCCACACTGACAACAACAACAGGATCGTCAGCATCGTCATTAATAGGACAATGTTTTAATTTTTGTTTTAATAGGAGCAGAGTGTTTTGCATTAGCAGGCAACTCACAAAAACAATATATGTGTGCGTGTTATTCTTGGTTAATGAAAACTTACAACAGAGTTGATCATGTCCTTATTAAAAAAAAACCTGAAGTTGGATTAGCATCACAGCTAAGACCTGAGACAGATTTCTCTCTTCAGTCACGGAAGTATCTTTTTTTTTTTGTTTGTTTTTAATCTCTCTAAAAGTAAATGTTTTCAGCCTGGAAGGACCTCAAGAGATATTCTGAAGAAAGTATTCTAGAATATAACCTTCTATCTACAGAGCATTAATATATTTTGAGCACTTGGTGTATACATTTGCTTGCTTGCACATTAAGAGTCCAAAAAAAAAAAAAAAAAAAAAAAAAAAAAAAAAAAAAAAAAACCAAGTCAGCAGCAGACAGGAGATTGGCCTCCCATTGTTAATCCGTCTCCGACCGTGTCACGTGAGGGGGCAAGAACAAGGGACCATGACAAATCCATTAGGAACAAAAACAAGGCTGTACATGTGAGACTGGGAGGAAAAACGCTTTACAATCTTAAAAGTTCTCTCATGACCTGAGGGAAGAGCTAGCAATGCTAGTTTTCAGGACTAGCTTACTGTTACCGCATATCTAGTAGCAGTAAGTCAAGGTGAGTAGTCTAGTTAAACTTACACATATAAAAAAAAATAAATAAATAAATTAAAAAAAAAACCACACTACATTATTATGCATTATTGAGTTATGTTTAATACAATTATTACAGTTGCAATCAAAATTATTCAACCACCATTGCAAATCATGTTTATTGTCAAAATATACAGACTTTCAGCTGTTTGCAATGAACAAATCAAACAAAACCAATTGAAATAATTCATAATAATTGAAACAACGAATGCTTCAAGTGGTTTCCCCAAATTCAACTGAAAATGCAACTTATAATGACTTCTCCAGTCTCAAAATTATTCAACCCCCTGAATAGAATCCCTCACAACACCGCAAACATGCAAAACAGGTGTTGTCTCAAGCACCCCTGATGCAACTAATCAAGGGTTTCATTAGTTGCACCAGGTGTACTTGAGCTGGAACACATGAAATACCTGAACTGGCTAGGGGCAGAAAATACATGAAATACCTGAACTGGCTAGGGGCAGAAAATACATGAAATACCTGAACTGGCTAGGGGCAGAAAATACATGAAATACCTGGACGGGGCAGAAAAAGGGAGCTATCAACGGCTGCAACCAGATTTCTGAGAAGGCAGGTTGTGAAAAACCCTTGAGTGACTGCAAAAGACCTGCAGCAAGACTTGGTGGCAACAGACACTTAGGTTTCAGTGAGCACAGTATGGCGCGTACTAAACACAGAAGGTTTCCATGCCAGAAGTCCAAGACGTACACCACTACTGACCCAAAAGCACAAGAAAAGTCATCTCAAAATCATATAAATAAGCCACAGAAGTTTTGGGATTCTGTTCTGTGGCGCGATGAACAAAACTGGAACTTTTCGGCACGATGGATCAGCAGTACGTCTGGAGAAAGAAGAATGAAGAAAGAACACTGTCCACAGTCAAGCATGGTGGTGGCTCGGTGATGCTCTGAGGCTGCTTTGCATCCTCTGGCACTGGAAACCTGCTGCACAGTCACCTGACTTGAACCCCATAGAAAATCTCTGGTAGGATTTGAAGAAGGCGGTTGCAGCATGCAAACCCAAAGTACTAAAGATGCTTGCCATGAAGGGGTTGAATAATTCAGAAACTGGAGAAGTCATTACAAGTTGCATTTTCAGTTGAATTGCAACTGAATGTATAATGATGTCTGCTAAGATTATGTACCAGAAGTGCTTGCTAATTTGCCAACTCTCTTAGTTCTCTCATGATCTGAGGGAAAAGCTAGCAATGACGGTTCTCAGAGCTTATAAGTCCCCTAGCCTTTTGCTACCTTAGGGTCTGCAAAGGTTTTCATGTCTAGCAGTAGTAAATCAAGGCTACAAGTCTAACAAAAATTTTTAAAATTAAAAATCCATATGAAAAGGTTCTGGCAAACATTATTACACACAATAATGTCCACGTTTCTGCACGAAAAGTACAAGTGCTAACAGCACAAGATCTGCCTTAGTTTTACTGAGGTAAAATGCTTTTGAAATACAGGCAGATCTTCTTCAAATGATAATCCTTGAATCATTTATCTAATTATTGGCAGAAAAAATAAATAAAACACCAGCCTAAAAGCTAACCCATTCATGTTGATCCCACTGACCTGGAGTCCCAAAAACGCTGGTTTACCCAACCAACCCTGACACAACTACATAACTGTCTTTTGAGATAACGGTTCTTGCGCCACACTCAGGGTGATAGGGTAATTCACGAAATGTAGGTAAAGCTTTGTGGACAGATCTTGTAGATTAGTTATTTCAGTACTGTTCGGCTAACCTATGATCACGAGATAGCCTGAAATTCCTGCGGACTGTTGCACAGGTTAACAGTGACATTTTATTATCCAGTTAGTTAACGCAGTCAGCTATCTAAACAATAATAACCATGTAACTTGTTTATCCATTTTAACAATGCTAATGATGAAATGGAGTAGGCCCTTAAGACAAGTATAATCTTTTGCAATGAGCTTCCAATCTTCAGACTTTCTGTCCGAGACCTTAAATCTTAACAGCAAGGTCATTTCAATGTATCTACTGTTGCACAATGCTGTCACCATTTCTCTTGTGGCTATGTTCTTTAGATGAAAAATCCAGCTTGGTCAGACCACCAGTTGCTAAAACACAGGTTGAACTGGTCAAATTGGTAGATCATCTTCAGTTCAAATTTAATTCAGTTCAAACCTTTTCCAGCTCATATGTTATTTTCCAGCTTCCCTATTACTTAACCAAACTGATCAATACATGTTTGTAGCATTGCACCATCTAGCATTAATAGCAGTAATTCAGAAAAGGTTTCCTTTCTACCAGCAGGTGAAGACTGTCTACCAGCTTGACCAACTTGGCCTGTGTTTTGGCAGCCAGTAGCTGGTCAGCCTAAGCTGTATTTTTGCAACAGGAATGTTGACCTTGATCGACTATGGTATACCTGGATACTGCTTTTAAATATCTGAGTACTGGTCAACACCTGATACTGACTGGGTCCAATTTATGTAAAACATTGGGTCTGATGGCAATATGGTTTAGGTTGTGTCATAGGTTCATGTGAAATATGATTTGTCACATGTATTTATGTCGAAATAGCCATCAACTTTGATCCGACACCAAATCCATGGATGAGTTTCATGGTAGTGTTGACCCTGATACCAATACGCAGTAGCACACTGCCCTGCTGAAAAAACAAACAAAAAAAATAATAGAAACCATTGCAGAAATTCTAATGGTTTCCATTACAAATATCATTACAAACCATCAACTAACCATTAAAACCATTACTGGTCCTTAATGGTATCCACTAGACATAACATAGCACCAATAGAAGATGGACCAGTTACAGTTTAAAATCATTACAAATTCTTTGAGGGTCTCTATTGTTTTTTCAGCAGGGTGGTGCATCCATAAATGTCCACCTAACACTCTCTGAGGTAAATGTACCACACTGTACTCTTCCTTGTTGTTGGGGTGTTATGTTTTATACCTATTTTGAAAGGTTTCCAGGTAAGACATACATATTAAAAAGGTACAAACATAACCCTTTGGTCATACCACACTAATGACAAGGACAAATACAGCCTGGCACCTTTCTATCTGAGAGTGTATTACTATTGTATTTGTGTTTTATGTACAGAGAGGACTAATCCAAATCTAAGCAACTCCAGCAACCTTGTCACGTAGCAATAAGGCATCTGAATAAACTGGATGATAAACAAGTGCAAACGTGGAGCCATGATCATGTTGCACAATATTAGCATTTAACCTGCAGGTCTCCAGCTAAACATTAGCAATTAACCTCTGTAGACGCAAAATGCTTTGCTTTTTAAGTTGGTATTTCCCCAGACAACCTTGCGACAAGTGAATGCCGTGGTTGATCCGGGGCATGAACCCGATCGTGCGTGTGCGCGCGGGTGCATATTTTCAGAGAAAGTTCGTTCTCAGAAACGTGACAACTGTACAGTTGAGAGAAAAGCAGCACGTGAGCGGGCTGGAGCGAGAACTCGGCTGTGTAAACACATGAGCTTTAAGGTGCACGTGATACCCCAGATTCTTACACCTTCAACTGATTCCGAGTTGGGATTAAAAACTCACCAGGTCTCCTGATTGCTGAATTTTTTGGTGATCACTTTGCCCAGCTCGAGCCCGAGGCGGTCGGCCACTTTCTGGGACAAGTCGTGGTGGGAGCTCCCGCTGAACAGCACGATGTTGGGCATGGCGGAAACGCACGCGCGCGCTTATACACGTGTGCACAGACGGAAAAACCGGGAAAGTTTGCTGGAAAAGAAATAAACAGAAATCCCCAGTGTTGAGAGTTGAGCGGATTAAAGTGAACAAAAACAGCACCGCTGCATGCTAGACAAACGCGGAGAGACCGGAGCGCACAAGGAGGAAGTGACGGCAGAGAGCGAAACAAGGAAGCGGAAGTGCATGAGTATTTTTTATTTATTTATTTTTTTTAAGTTCAAGAAACGTGAGCATGATACACTTTCGTTCAATTGTAAATATTAAACATTATACAGTTAAATGTGTATAAACAACTTATAAAACATTTTAAAAAAAAACATTAAAAAGACAGGTGCCAGGGGAAAGTAATAATATAAGAACAAAATAAGAATACAACAGGGTTTATAGCTTTCAAATAAATACTTTCAAATTAATACTTTGTAAAGCTCATAGACTTTTAAGGTCTTTATAGCTTTCTTATTCAAAGAGCCTCTAATACTGTCCATGTACAGCCTTACTTCAGTTAACAAAACCACAAAGTTTGGTTCCTTTTAGTAAATTTACATTTTATGAATATGAAATTTGGTCAAAAATATGAATAAATTAATTAAATAAAAGCCCTTTTCATCTTCTTTAGAATAAACAGTGAAGCCAAAAAGTACATTTTCCCATGAAAGTGAGAGAGTTCTTCAACACTGAATATTTTTCATTAATACATTTCTGTACGTTACACCACAATATAGCTGAATAAGAACAAGGCCAGAATAAATGCAACGTGGTTTCATGATAGTCATTGCAGAAAATACAGTTTATATTTATACCTTAAAATACATAAACTTACATAAAATTTATGTAAAAAAAAAAAAAAAATGATTTGCTGTAAAAAAAAAATCTGTGAATAAGTTTAAAAGAGACTTCTTTAACCTTATTTCCAACATGATATCTCTGAGGTAATAACCACACTTTTCCACAGCAAATCACTTTTCCATTTAAGAAAGGAAAGAGCTCTATACAGTGCCCTCTACTAATATTGGCACCCTTGGTAAATATGAGCAAAGAAGGCTGTGAAAAATTGTCTTTATTGTTTAACCTTTTGATCTTTAGTTCAAAAAATTCACAAAAATACTCTGCTCTCATGAATATCAAACAACTGCAAATAAAACACAGGTTTATAAAAAAAAATATATATATATATCTTTGTTAAATATAGGTGTGCAACAATTATTGGCACCCTTTTAGTCAATACTTTGTGTTACCTCCCTTTGCCAAGATAACAGCTCTGAGACTTCTCCTATAATGCCTGATGAGGTTGGAGAATACATGGTAAGGGATCTGAGACCGTTCCTCTATACAGAATCTCTCCAGATCCTTCAAATTTCAAGGTCCATGCTGGTGGACTCTCCTCTTCAGTTCACCCTGTTGTGTTCATTTACTTACATATATTAAAGAATACTCAAAGTCTTAATAAACATCTTGACTTTTGTTTAATCAGCCATTCACTTTCTCGTGTGATTCTCTTGTTGGTCTTGACTTTTAACAGAGAGGGGAGTGTAGTCCGTAACTTACGACCCATTAACAACTCAGCTGGAGATGCTCCACATTCCAATGGAGAAGCTCTGTAACTCAGCAAAGCTAGATACAAATCTGCATTTACAATCTACAGCTTTTTTAAGAAGATGTTTACCATTTACCATTTGACTGGGGATACAATGGACTGGATGTTACATGTTGAAATTCGTACTGTACCGCAAATTCCTGGAACTCTTTTCAGCTGTAACATGGACCATTGTCACTGACTACTGTTCTCAGAATCCCATGTCTGGCAAAGATAGATTTCATGTGAGTTACTACATTACTTGCTGTTGTGCTTGTGAGTAGAGCCATCTCAGGACAGTTGGAATAATAGTCTATCACCAACAAATAATCTTTCCCATTAAAATGAAAAAGATCTGTGCCAACCTTTTCCCATGGTTCTAATGTTTTGTCAGCAACTATCATGGGCTCTTTGACTTGTTTGTTCTGGAATTTGAGACAAGTAGCACATTTGCTTACCATTCTCTGAATATCACCGTTGATGCCAGGCCAGTACACAGCTTCTATGGCCCTCCTTTTACATTTTTCAACTCCCAGATGTCCTTCATGTATCCTCTTATGCATGTCTAGACACATTGATTCTGGAATCACACTTCTGTTATTCCTCAGCAACATTCCATTGACCAAAGACAAGTCTGATCTCAAATGATAGTATTGTGATTGTGAACCTTTTTTCCAGCCTTGCTCCATATTCGTGATCACATCTTTCAGCAAGTGAAATACCTTTAAGATTACTTGATTTAATATGTCCAGACAGTAACTGAGATAAGGGGAGTTAGGACAACCCTGTCTAATTACTCTTTTTTAATTCAAATCTAGGACATGCATGACTACTAACAATCTCGTAGTTAGAGAATTTTCTAAATGTAGGAATAATTTTTCATAATGTTAGAAATCAGACTAGAGATCAGGGTAGTTTACTCAAAATAATTATTAAATAGATATTATATAGATATACAGATACTCTGAATATTATTACATTTTCTGCTACTAATCTCACAGTGTATCCTGTGAGACACTGTAAATACATACAGCATTAAAGTCTGAAGTAACAGCATGAACATTTATAATTGTTTTTCTTTATTAAGATGTAAAATAATTCATAAGATTCTTATCATGAGTTTATATACTGTATGTATTTCAATTAAAAAATAAATAACAGCACAACTACTTACCACATGCTTACCATTTTCTACAGCACAGGTGGCCAGGATGTTTTCTGGCAAGGCTGACTAAATGATCACAGATAACTACAAGCGGATAACTAGTCAAGTGACACATGTTCAAAATAGACAAACTTGGATACATGCTAACATGATAAAATGGGTAAAATGTCTACTCTTGCTTCCTACAGATTGTCAAAATCATGTATATTGCCTGTTTAAGGGCTAACATAATATGACAGTTCTTTTGTGACACGTACAGTGGGCAAAGAAAAGAATCACCCCCCTTTAAAATAATCACATTTTGTTGCTTTTCAGCCTGAAATGAAGACGGACACAGTTTTTGTTTTATCCAGCTGTATTTACTCAGTGCAACTTATAACATCCAAGTGAAAGATATAACACCAACATGTCAGAAAAAATAAAATAAAAAAACAGAATCACTGAGTTGGAAAAAGGATCACCCCCTTGCTTTAATTTGCCTTGATTTTTTAATTACAGCCTTTAGTCTGTTGGGATGTGTCTCTACTAACTTTGCACATCTAGACTTTGCAATATTTGCCCACTCTTCTTTGCAGAACTGCTCAAGTTCAGTTAAATTTGATGGTGACCGTTTGTGGACTGCAGTCTTCAAGTTATTCCACAGATTTTCAATGGGGTTTAAGTCCGGGCTCTGACTAGACCATGCAAAGACATTCACCCTTTTCTCCTTCAGCCACTGTGTGGTCAGTTTTGCTGTGTGCTTTGGGTCATTATCATGTTGGAAGGTAAACCTTCTTCCCATTAACGACTTTCTGGCAGAGGGTAGCAGATTTTCCTCAAGAAATTGACGGTATTTTGCCCCATCCATTTTCCTTCTATCCTGACAAAGAAACACCCCCATAACAGGATATTACCACCTCCATGCTTTACTGTAGGAATGGTGTTATTTGGATGGTGAGCTGTACTGGATTTCCGCCAGACATATCGTTTGGTGTTGAAGCCAAATAATTCATCTGACCATAACACCTTTTTCCATGTGGTCTCAGAATCTTCAAGGTGCGTTTTGGCAAAGCTCAGTCGTGGGTGGCTTTTTTCTTGCAACCCTCCCATACAAGCCACATTTGTGGAGAATTTGTGATATTGTTGTCACATGCACACAATGTCCACTCTTTGTCATAAATTCCTGCAAGTGCTTCAGAGTTGCTGTAGGCCTCTTGGTAGCCTCTCTGACCAGTTTCCTCCTGGCTCTTTCATCCAGTTTGGAGCGACGTCCTGATCCAGGGAGGGTCTGTGTTGTACCAAATACCTTCCACTTCTTAATACTAGACTTCACTGTGCTTCTAGGCATTAATAAAGCCTTTGAAAATTTTTTTGTATACATCTCCTGACTTGTGCCTGTCCACAACTTTATCCCAGAGATCTTTTGACAGTGCCTTGCCACCCATAGTTGATTGTTTGCTTCAGTTGCAAACCAAGGACTGAAAAATGCTCCAGGAAAGCTCTTTTCATGCTGAGCTAATCAAAATGACCACAGCTGATCACAGTTAAAAGTCAAATGGCTTTGTGTGCCATTGAGAAGGTGATTAGCTACACCTTATTGAGTTTACCTTATTAAGTCATTTTTAGGAGGGGGGTGATCCTTTTTCCAACTCAGTAATTCTGTTTTTTTTATTTATTTATTTATTTTTCTGAAATGTTGGTGTTATAAGTTGCACTGAGTAAATACAGCTGGATATAACAAAAACTGTGTCCGTCTTCATTTCAGGCTGAAAAGCAAGAAAATGTCATTATTTAAAAGGGGGGGGGGATTCTTTTCTATACCCACTGTAAGTAAAGAAATAGATAGATAAATAGATTACATTTTATATAAAATATAAAACAAATTTTATATTCTTTTAAAATGTTTCAATTTCTTTCATCCAAATGTTTTGTTTTAAATATATACAGTACTGTGCAAAGGTTTTAGGCACCTTATTTTTTTAGTACAAACTTTGTTATAGATTTTTTATTTTATGACTTCTACATTATAAAGTCAGTACAAAAACCTTTTAGATTCCCAAACATTAGTTTTCTAGCACAAAATTAAATGTTACAGAAAAATGTTTGTATGTCTTTAAAGAAAGCTGCATATTACATAAGAGACACTTTTCAGACAAAAAACACAATGAAGGCTGCTGGGTTTTGCTGCAAAAATAAGAAGCAAGTGCGAAAGTCAAAGTCTCCAGAAGAACTGTGGCTGGTTCTGCAAGATGCTCAATAAAACTTACCAGCTCATTTCCTTATAAAACTGCACAAATTGTACCGGAGACTACTATTTTTATTTTAATTATTATTTTTTGTCACACCAAATATTGTCTTTGTTTCATTTAGTACTGTTTACTGCTCTTTACATTTTTTTTAATGTAGAAAGATTTAATTTCATTATTTTGAAGGCATCTTTGCTCTACAGCATTTCTTTGCATGTGCCTATAACTTTTGCACAGTACTGTATGTATATGTCATTACACCAGTTTAAGAAGGCAGGTGCAGTATCATTGTGAGTTGTGGCATGTAAATAGACAAATTTGTGCTTATTATTATTATTCTTATTATTTGAGGCTGTTAACATCTAGTAAATCATTATTTGAGTCAGAAATTCAAAGTCATCAGGTTTAGGCTGCTAGCTGTGTTGAGTGTTAAGTGATATTTATGTGTACATGTGTACGTTCATGTGTAAAAAAAAAAAAAAATAGGCTGGGTTTTTTTGTGAAGAACTGATTGTGAGGTTCTTCTGAAGCTGTCTGTCTGTCTGTCTGTCTGTCTGTTTCTTCTTGGGGGAAAAAATCATTTTGGTTACATAAGTCTAATAGGCATATTACTAAGCCATATTACAAAATGACTTAATAACTAAATCCATCCCACAACCTATAACCACAGAGAAAAAGGTCTTCTTTAAAGGTTAGTTGATAAGAATTGAATACAGTATCAGTTGTCTTTTATTCCTGGTTTCCCTAGTTGTCTGAAACTAGGTAAAACTGTTAACTTAATGTACATGAAAATATTTTGAGTACAATAAATCAGATGATACATTTCGATTACATTTATTTCTTCCCTTTATTTGCACTTTAGAATGAATTCATTCATTTATTCAAACTTCAGTAACTTTATCCAGATGACCCATATACAGGATGCTGCAGTCACATACTAATTTACCTTGTATGCAATTAGTAAACCAACATTAGCCATTGACTACAAATTTGTCTTTAGTTTAATATTTGTTAATATGAAATTAAACATATGAAACTGGAAACAATATGAAACTTTGCTAGCTAATAGCCAAGCTAGCCAGCTGAATTATATGAACCAAATCTAATATTAGCTAACATTTACTTTACATCAAAGAGTTTTATTGAAAATAAATGATTATTTGACAGTTAATTAAACATACTACATGTTCATGTGTTACATTCCATAAAGTTTGCTCATTTAAAACTAGTTGTTCAGTGTGAATTAAGTAATTAAGTGTATCTTAGTTACACAATAACAGAACAGTAATGCAATAATTAGCAGTGCCACTTCAGAGCTCCTCCAGGGTCCACAGTTCAATCCTGAGCCCAGGTTACTGTCTATGTGGTGTTTTACATGTGTTTCCTCCATGTATTCCAGTTTCTACACACCTTTCTAAAACATGCTGTTAGGCGGATTGGCTACTCTAAATTACAACTAGGTGTGATTGAGATTGTGTGTGTGTGTGTGTGTGTGTGTGTACAGATATGTGTGTGATGCCCTGCTATGAGTGGGATATTCCAAAGAATTTCTTGTCTTACACCCAGTGTTCCCATGATAGGCTGCGAATCCACTGGGGAAAAGTGTTAATGAAGGGGAAAATTAATGAAGTGTAAAATGTTGCATTACCACATAAAAGAGTTAAAAATCACATAGAAGATGACATGGAACATCTCCAAGATCTGTTGGCTATCTAGTAATTTAGCAAATCTGGCAAACGAGGCATTTCTTTGTTAATGTTAATATTGTTGTAGTATCATCATACATAGCTAAAATATAAAATGAAATTCAATTACTATGAAGTCACTGGTAGACAAACTATATACTCTTAACATTCTCTTTAGAGAGACCTGGAGAACGAGAGCATGTTTGCAAACTAGCTAACAATGGAAGCGGCTATTCAACAGGAACCAGTGAGACTTTCATACTTAATATTATGAAAATGCATATAGTCGTACATTTAGGCTGAAATTAGGTTCTCGGATACAGTGTTTGCAATTTTGATTTCCCCAACATGTTCTGAACTATTGTATTGATGTTTAGTCATATAATGTAGATATCATGCCCACAGGAGACATGACCAACCATTTAGCATTCTTTTGTTTTTCTGCTTTGGTTTATAAAGTGAGGTGATGAAAAATGAAAATCATTAATTTGTTAACTTTGTAAAAGTAATGATAACTTTGATTTTCTGCCCACTTGTGATATTGATAACATTCAGGGAGTTGTCTGAAACTATAATAATAATAATAATAATAATAATAATAATAATAATAATAATAATAATATTTTTTTCTAATACCAATTAGTATTTATTTTATTGCACAAGTTTTGTCATACATATTATTGCATTACAATTAGAAATACTTTTATTCCTGACACATTTACAGCCTTAAAATTAAAGTTAAATCTTACCTTTGTGGATGTCACATTTATGTCATGTGATTATAATCACATGGTATTATCACTAAGGCTTATTAATCGACGTGTGGCCCTCTCTCTGAACAAGAGTTGGCAACCAGCTGCAGTCAAACAGTGTTTGTCTTGTACAGTTACTGAAACTGCAAGTAGGCATACAAAGATTCATCTGCCCAATAGGAAATGATTTGTTGTAAATGTAGTTCATTTACAGCATTAGAAATTCAAGTCAAAACAACCAAAAATGCTGTGGTGCAAATGTTTTAGCTTACTGAATGAGTAAGCAGATCAAATGACCATTCAATGAATGCGTTAATAAAACAGATAACCCTTCAACCCTTTAAACACTTTATTGTATTTTTTTTATTGATTAAAAATTAAGGGTTGTCATGATTATATGTATAATTTTTAATTATATTGGGGTGACTAATGACTGTGAAATAATTTTTACATATAATCTCAGGAAGTATCATGTCAGAAAATACAAAGTAAACAATCAAAATTCTTATTAGTCATTATATTTTTGAAAACAGGAAATCATTATATAAGTACATATTTGCTGTACTTTTCAATATGTTCTTGATCACATTATTTATTTTGGTCAAATAATAAATAAAATGAAATAAAATTAATTAAAAAAACCCCAGCAATTTAGTTATTTGCAATATGAAGCCAGTTTAAATACTAAGTATTACAACTCTTTAGCAAAATCATCTACTCTGATCCCCTAGGTTTCAACTGCAATATGGGACATTACAGCATTATAAGATATTTAGGATACATGAAGTCATTTTAAAGCTCCTTAAAAAGTTCTATAATTTGTTTGTATATACATTCTAACATAAAAAATAAATATGCACACCACAGGAGTATCCGTTATAGTCGATTACTTTGGGGTATTTATTCAACCCAGATGTCCATTTATGGCTTTGCAAATAAAAGGTTGACTCATTGACAGAAGAGGCCTACTTGTTGAGCAGTGTTTTCAGAGAGCGAGTGAGAGTGTTGATGATAGCTGACATGGTGCTAGAATGGCGATCAAGTGTTTTAACACTTTGGTCCCCAGGAGCACTACCTGAGGCTCCCTCTGCTGCCTGGAGCAAGCACATGTAGTTCATGACCACCTCATCAACCTTAGCCACAACCTCACGCTGCTGCTGGCTAGCTGAAGCACCTAAGCCACGAACCAAGCACATACAGATCTCAGATAAGCAGCAAAGCACCTGAAAACTGGAACTGACTGCCAGCAACATTTCCTCTGGGCTTCCATGTGCTTGGGCCATCCTGCGGCATGCCTGCCCAAGTGCTTTAGATTCAGTTGCTAGCAGGTGCTTGTACTGTGCCAGCTCTTCTGTCTGCATGGTTGGGGTTCCTCTGTCACTTCTACCCACGCTAGAACGCACCACAGCAATCAGCTCACTAGCATCTCTTCGAACATCAGAAAAAACAGCAGGGTACACATACGTGTGTTCTTTCAAGGCATTAATGCGAACCAGTCTGTCCCCAAAGGTCATATTGTTCAAAACTTCTGCATACAGCTGCTCTCCTGTTGTGTCTAGAACAGGGTTGGTGTTGTATTGGGAAGGTCCTGCTTCATTCAAGCCACAAAGATGCCGTCTAAAACCATCCCCTATGTCACCTTCATCCTCCACTGTCTGGTTTTTCTTTTTGAAGAAACAGTAACTGAATGGACCATTGCATGTCCAGGGATTTATATCCAGCTTCTGTGGGGATCTCATCTGCTTTGTATCCTTTTGTACTGGAAAAATTACATAATCTGTTCTGCTGTCCCTGTTGCTTACAGACCAACCCATGGTCTGGGATGCCACTGAACCTTGGGAGTAGCTTTTTGACAGCTTCTTCTTGGAAGGCCTTATTTGTAGTTGTGGCTCAGTTGCTTGCAAATGATCTTGCTGAAATCTGCCCAGTGATAGTGCTCTTGATTTCTCAATTAGCGCATCAATACTTTCAGAGCCAGTAGTTATAATACTGGTACTTCTTCTCATTTCTCTGCCATGATTTAGACTATTGGTGTCACGCTGATTGAACCCTTGAGAAGTTACATGGTTCTGTCTAAGAGGCACAACTAACTCTTGTGTTGGCCCACTGTAACTGATGCTCTTTGACAGACTTGATTGAGGTGGAGGAGTTAATGGTGGTGGTGGTGGAAGTGATAGTGGTGGTGGTGGTGGTGGAGGTGGTAGAGGGACGGCACAGGTTTTGACGTGTCTTGGTAAATTAGCAGGTGAGTCTCCTTTTCCTCTCAACAGCATTCCGCGGTCTTCTGTGCAAGCTACACTAGAGAGACAAAAAGAATCATTAAGTGTCTGTTGGACAGCAAGTGTCATCTTGCAGTCAGACATTAGCAAGTCCTCTGTGCTTGCATGAGGTATCCCTTCACTGTGGTTCCTATTTAAAGACGGGAACTGATCAAGGCTAAAACTTTGCTCTAACTCACACTTGAGGCCAGAAAATGACCTTCTTCTTTCACAATGATTAGGCCTTACTTCAAGGTTGTTGACAGGTCTCTGAGCATGCAAATCAGGACTCCTCTTCAATTTAGCAGGCAAAGTATTTGAGTGGTATATTTTGGGGACTCTTTGAGAAGCTGCACTGGGGTTTGAGCTCTGAAGGCGCGAGGGAGAAGGTGGCATGCAGGGACACTTGATAATAATGTTCCCTTTACCTTTAACGGTGTCTAAAAAGAGTGAAGAGTTTGTGAAATGCCTTCTGCTGTCCTTTTTGCATCCCCCTAGTCCTGCCCTAAATAGTTTGCCCCCCTGATGCATCTGGCTGACTGTTAGATAGTTTATCAACTGCCTATAAGCCTCACTCCCCTCCTTTGTGTTAATACTTTTTACACTGCCATATTTTGCATGCAGATCACTTAGAAGGTTGCTCCTTCGAGCTGTACCTGTGGTTTCCTTGATTTTGGATGGTCGGGCACTGAGGGATGGATTGGATCCTGGAGGATGTACATTTGGCAGCATCTTCCTCAGGAGAGCAGCATCTGCATGAGGGTGAAGATCCCTTGATGTGAGGAGTAGGGAGGAGGAGGATCCAGAGAAAGAGCTCTTACAGTCAGTGGAACAAAGTGGGGAGTCCACTGGTGTTGCAGAAGCACTACTCCCTGTACTGCCACCAACATCAAGAGACGAGGACTGGGAACTCTGAATGGAACTCCGAGCTTCATTTTGCAAAGAAGAAATCCGCTTGGCTAGGTGGTACTCACACAGTCGTGCCACTCCTTGTCGTAATGGTGGAAGGATCTGTTGATCATCCTTATAGATTTCAGTCTGTTCAGTATCCTGAAGCTTCTTTGTTGGGAGACTACAATTACTGCCAGTTAGATCCTCTCTTGAACCAAGAGATTCTGCAACCTGACTCCCTGTAGGCTCATTTTCTATTGGGGACTGTAGCCCTTGAAATCTTTCACAGAATTCTTTCACAACCAGTTGTCTTCTTCTATTACTTTCTCTTCCACTGAATGTGTTATACTTGCCTGGTGCATCTTTATTTTTTTTAATTCGTCTTCCCTCAGTTGCTATTGCTTTCAATCTCTTTCCAGTATTCAAAAGGGTGCTTGAGTGAGATTTGACCAGGTATTTACCCAGGGACTTATCTGTCTTTGTCTCAGGCTCTGTCTTTGGACTATCAGAAGAAGGTAGATTATGCTTTGAAGGCACTGCTGTAGCCTGAACTGCCAAGTCTTTGCGTCTTGAGGGACTACGTGGTGGCTTAGGAATAGAACCTCTGGTGCAAGGGGAGACAGGGAATTCTGTCTTTTCCTCCTGAAGTGGTTGGTAGCCCTCTGTGGTGGCCACAAGAAGACGCATAGCATTCTCGGACAGCCTGTGGCCTGCAGTTTGTTCTGAGCTCTCTGTCATCTCTGAGGAGTTGGTCTCATTTCCTGAATCTGATGAGGACTCTGGACTAAAAGCTCGTGATATGCCAGTTCCTGTAGGTAAAAAGGATAGACAAGTAAGATTTTGTTGCACTGGTTAGTTTCATTGTTCATATTTATTATTTATTGAGTTAATATTTTTGATAAAGTAACTCATGCCTTGTTTTAATCCCCTGTTACATTTTATACATTTTACTCCCTTCACTTTTATATTACCTTTTACACAATTTTATACATTGACCATTCATGGTATTTAGATATTAATTAAATACACAGCAAAATTTCCAGTTCAAAATTAACCTGGCATGTGTTAATTAAAGAATCTAGCAGTTACAGTAATACAATTGGAATTTTGCTGTATACCAAAGACAGAGTCTAATAAAATTTTGTGAATGCAGTAATAATGTAAAGACCTGCAATGCTGTTAGACTGAGACTGTGTGGTTTCCTCAGACACAGCAAGTGCTTCTAGTGCTTGCAGTGTATCCACAACAGCATGATCCAAGATTCTGACACTATTGCCCTCACCATGCGTTGAGACAGCATCAATCAGTGAAACAGGAATGCTGTCACTGTCACAGCAACTTTGTAGACGGCTTTTGCTCTCTGCTCCTTCCTCATCTGAACTGTCCCTGAAACCAGGTGGAGGTGCAGCAATGGCCATGTTGAGGGAAAGAAGAATCGCATCATTTTCATCCTCATCATCATCTCCCTCTGGAGGTGGAAGGGCAGTTAAATCTATAATATCGTCGCTGGACCCAGAAAGGGTGAGAAAAGTTATCTTGCTTGTTGGCAGCCCGACTTCACCCTCTCCAGGTATTGCAGGTGTGTCCTCTTCACAGCTAGCCTCATCCTCATCGTCCACATCATCAGTGGTCTCAGCATAGCATAAATCACGTAAGAGAGGCTCTTCGATACCTTCAGCATTGTCAAAGATTTTCCCCTCACCAATGTTGCTATAGACTACATGAGGCCTAATTTGAAATGTCCCTCCATCTGGAGTGCCAAAGCGAACATCACTGCCGGAAATGAAAGCAGGCCGTTCAAGCAGCTCAGGACTCTCATCCATGAGGCGCTGATAACCAAGATTCCGAGGGTTTACAGCATGTAAAAGTGGATCTCTGAATATAAAGGACACCTTAGCACTCCTGGGAGAATCCTGGGGTTGGTGTCTTACAGGTGGAAGAGATGGAAGTTGGGGGCTTCTGCTTCTTACTTGTGACCTCTCTTCACTGTGGCCTGGATAAGGGGGTGGCAGGGGCTCTGGAACATAAGTAGAGCTTATGCTCTCCTCTCTTGCTCTTTCCTGTGGGTAATCTGCTTCTAGCTGATAAGAAGCTTTGATCTCTTGATTGTTAAGATCTTCACAGGTACCCAATGAGGTGCTGTATGGCCACTCAAGTTCTCTAGCATCCTGGCCTGAAATGGATAGAAACATCTTGTCAATCTCATTTAGAAAGCTTGCTGCCCATCAAAAGTTTATAGACATCTATCATTTATTTTTTTTTTAAATTAGCATTTCATTTCTGTTTTGCAATAACAATTGTTTAAGAAAATAACCTGAAACTAATTAATCTGTGCATTTTGCCTAAACTTTTGATTGTTATTGCATGATCAAATGAAAGCAGTGTATTGGAGTCTTTCTATTCTGAGCTCTAAATAAATTCATCCATAGGCACTTACCACTGTCTATTTCTCCACTGCTGTTGCTGTGGGCCATATTGAAAATGGACCGACGTGAGTCCACTAGAAGACGATAGTATCCAGCTGTTAGGCAAGCCAGGTTCATGGCATCACTGGACTCCATTATTAATGTGATAGGCTGTTTCAAGGAAAATTTGGAATGACATTAAAACCTATTTATGACTAAAAGACAATTTGAAAGCACTTGTCTTGATCATACTGTATATCGAAATTAAATAGCATAGTAATAGTGTTTAATTGATCATCAGACCACGTTGCACAATTTTAATAGTATACCTTGACATCCAAAACATGCAGTTCTACCCGCACATTGACCTCATCTTCTGTGAGTATCTCAATGCGATTAACATGGCTGAAGTCTGCCAGCAGGGCCACTAGATTTGTCTTGGCATTGATAACATGACTGATACCATACCTCGGTCCTACAAGTAATGTAACACCTGTTTCCTTATCCCCTTGCTACACATGAAATGGAAGCCAACAAAGAGAAAGAAAGAAAGACAGTGTAATAACAGTGAGCACATACTATATGTTAAAATTCACTTTAAAGTTGCATAGTAATATAACCCCAATTCCAAAAAAGTTGGGACACTGTGTAAAATGTAAATAAAAACAGAATGCAATGATTTGCAAATCTCAAACCACAATGTTATTCACAATAGAACACAGAAAACATATCAAATGTTTAAACTGAGGAAATGTACCATTTTAAGAAAAAAAAATAAGGTCATTTTGAATTTGATGGCCGCAACACGTCTCAAAATAGTTGGGATGGGGGCAACAAAAGGCTGGAAAAAATAAGTGTTACTAAAAAGAAACAGCTGGAAGAACATTTTGCAACTAATTAGGTTAATTGGCAACAGGTCAGTAACATGACTGGATATAAAAAGAATATCTTAGAGAGGCAGAGTCTCTGAGAAGTAAAGATGGTCAGAGGGTCACCAATCTGCGAAAAACTGTGTCTACAAATTGTGGAACAATTTCAGATTAATGTTCCTCAATGTAAAATTGTGAAGACTTAGAATATCTCATCGTCTACAGTACATAATATCATCAAAAGATTCAGAGAATGTGGAGAATCTCTGTGCGGAAGGGACAAGGGCAAAAATCAATATTGCAGGCCCGTGCTTTTCGGGCCCTCAGGTGACACTGCATTAAAAACAGGCATGATTCTGTAATGGAAATCACTGCATTAGCTCAGAAACACCTCCAGAACTCATCGTCTGTGAACGCAGTTCGCCATGCCATCCACGAATGCTGGTTAAAGCTCTATCATGCAAAGAAGAAGCCATATGTGAACATGATCCAGAAACACCGCTGTCTTCTCTGGGCCAAAGCTCATTTAAAATGGACTGAGGCAAAGTGGGAAACTGTTCTGTGGTCAGACGAATCGAAATTTGAAATTCTTTTTGGAAACCATGGATGCCGTGTCCTAAAGAGGAGCGTTACCATCCAGCTTGTTATCAGCGCTCAGTTCAAAAGCCTGCATCTCTGATGGTATGGGGGTGCATTAGTGCCTATGGGCAGCTTGCACATCTGGAAAGGCACCATCAATGCTGAAAGGTATATACAGGTTTTAGAGCAACATATGCTTCCATCCAGATGACATCGTCTTTTTCTTTGTATATTTCAGCAAGACAATGCTAAACCACATAAACGAAAAATACGACAAAGAAGACCCAGGACTGTTGAGCAGCTAGAATCCTGTATCAGACACAAATGGGACAGCGTTCCTCTCCCAAAACTCCTCAGTTCCCAGACGTATATGGACTGTTGTTAAAAGAAGAGGGGATGCTACACAGTGGTAAACATGGCCCTGTCCCAACTTTTTTTCAGACGTGTTGCTGCCATCAAATTCAAAATTACCTTATTTTTTCTTTAAAATGGTACATTTCCTCAGTTTAAACATTTGATATGTTTTCTATGTTCTATTGTGAATAAAATATGGGTTTATGAGATTTGCAAATCTTTTACATTTTACACAGTGTCCCAACTTTTTTTGGAATTATGGTTGTAATAATTAACTTACCAGTAGAAGAGATTTAAATACTCGTCCTCCATACAATCTCAAATCACTGAGATACTTCAGATAGTGAACTTTTGCTTGCAATATGGTTAACTGCAAAACAAATTGCAACATATTAAAATTCTCATTATTCAAAAAATCATCACAGTGGTCTTGAAGAGAGGATTAGATTAACAATATAATAATAGATACATGTATTATTAAACTCATTTTAAGGCAGAGGATTTCTGTGTGAATGACTATACATGTAACAAACATTTCACCTTTGTTGGCAACGCTGCTTTGAAAAAGTTAGTGAATGTTTGTTGCCTTGCCTTTGAACCACTAGATGCCTCTCTTCTAACATTTTACCAAACATCCCACAGCATACTGAGGAAGATGAAACACTGAATTGATAGAAGCTTTTTCTTATTGATCTGATGGCAGTTTCTGAAGAGTCTTTTATTTACAATTGATTGTAGAATCTGGTCCCTGATCAGACTAAACAGATACTAAGGGATACCCACCTTCTTCCCAGGGGCTACTAGATTCTGATTGGTTTTCAGGATGTGAGTCAGAGCTTTTTTGATGTTCTTCTCCTTCATGCTGGAGAACACTGAGGGGGGTAGGAAATGTGCCAAACCCCACTGCTTCCTGTGGGACAGCATATGTGCACTGTGAAGACACTTGGCAGATTGAATATAGCAAAGCTTTTTTGTTTCTTGTTTATGTCCAAATCTGAATAGCTGAATGGGTTATATATCTATAGACTATTTTTCATATCTGTGTTATCTGGTAATAACTGTCCATTATCATCTGTTCCTTATTTATTTATTTATTTATTTATTTTAAAAATAAATGTAGTCGGTAACACTTTCTATCAAGGCCATATTTATAATGAACTATAAATACATTCATAATATGTTATAATACATTTATAAGGCATGATATATATAGTTTTAAATGCATTGTACTTCATAGCAATGTCTGTTTTGCATTATGAATTGTTAATATAATGTAGCATAAGTAGTCCTCATAACACACTGCCAGTGTTAAGAACTCAGATTGCATACTGTATTACGTTTATATAGACACTGAGACATGGTCTGAGGAAACAGGAATCACATACCTCTTTTTTTTTTTTTTTTTTTTTTTTTTTAAATGTGTTGTAGCATGTATGTGCTACAACATATAAATGTGCTAGAATATTTATAAAATATTATAAACATTCACTACTGTATATGACCAAAAGTATGTGGAGACCTGTCCATCACACCTGTATGTGGTTCAATCTATAGCCACAAAGTTGGAAGTACACAATTGTATTGGATGTCTCTGTAAGCTGTATGACATGACAATGCCCCTGTACACAAAGCAAGCTCCATGAAGACATGGTTTGCCAAAGTTAGAGTGGAAGAACTCGAACGTCCTGCACAGATCCCTGACCTCAACCCCACTGAACACCTTTGGGATGAACTGGAATGCTGACTGCACCCCAGGCCTCCTCACCCGACATCAGTGCCTGACCTCACTAATGCTCTTGTGGCTGAATGAACATAATTCCTCACAGCCACGCTCAAAAAATCTAGGAAGTTATTATAACAGGAAAGGGGGACTAAATCTGGAATGGGATGTTCAACAAGCACATTCTGTATGAATGTTAGGGTCAGGTATCCACAAACTTTTGACCATATAGTGTATATACAGTACTGTGCAAAAGTTTTAGGCACCCTATTTTTTTTAGTACAAACTTTGTTATAGTTTTTTTTTAATTTTATGACTTCTACATTATCAAGTCAGTACAAAAAACATTTTAGATTCCCAAACATTAGTTTTCTAGCACAAAATTAAATGTTACAGAAAAATGTTTGTATGTCATTAAAGAAAGCAGCATATTACGTAAGAGACACTTGAAGGCTGCTGGGTTTTGCTGCAAAAATAAGAAGCAAGTGCGAAAGTCAAAGTCTCCAGAAGAACTGTGGCTGGTTCTGCAAGATGCTCAATAAAACTTCTCAGCTCATTTCCATATAAAACTGCACAAATTGTACAGGAGACTACTATTTTTATTTAAATTTTACTTTTTTTGTCACACCAAATATTGACTTTGTTTCAATTACTACTGTTTACTGCTCTTTATGGTATTTATTTATTTATTTATTTTTAAAATGTAGAAAGATTTAATTTAATTATTTTGAAGGCATCTTTGCTCTACTGCATTTCTTTGCATGTGCCTAAAACCTTTGCACAGTACTGTATAATCATATATGGTGTATTTGTAGGCTCTATGTAAAGTGAGAAAGATAAATAAAATATATACAATATTACTGTTCTTACGACACAAAAAAAAAAAAAAAATATATATATATATATATAATAATCCCACACATTTATAACAATGTGTATAATGCCTTATAAATGCATTATAACATGTTAGGAATTGATTCCTAGTGTAACAACAAAAAAACAATATTATTTAAAAATAAGAAGGCTAAATGTGCTGGATCAAGTTTTATATTTTATAAGCTTCACAATAGTGAGGGTGGAAGCCATATTGTTAAATTAAACAAAATTCACAGTGATTAATGTATAACTAGGACTATTCATGCAGCAATATATTAGTAATATATTAATCTTCTCATTCATGTATCAATGTAGTAATCTTTTTTATTTTTCACTTTTAAATTATTTTGTTCTTGCTGTTACATCTTATTACAGGTGACAGCAAAGAATAAAAACGCTTGCATTCTTCAGTCTGCATTTTCTATCCCTGAATTTTTGTCAGGATTAAAGGCAAGTGCCTGTGTTTAAAGGCAGTGGTCTAGACATTATCAATAAACCACATCTTGGATGCTTCTACTCCAGTATATACTCCTTGGAAGTATGAAGTACAGTCAGGTAATTGGCATAATTTGAACAGCGTGCTCAGAAAATCTCTGAATATATGTAACTTTCCCCACCTCAATATCGACACAACCTTTAGACTTAAATCACCAACTTTGAATACGATAGTCTGGGTGTTGATAGTCCATTTTATTTGTTTTATCTCCATTTCCAGAGAGTCTGAGGTGCCACAAAGATTTTCTAAGCAAATATTTCACTGATAACTGCTGGGAAGTAAGAAGAACTTATTTTTTTAAAAAAAAGGATTCATTCTCCCCAACTATAATATATGAGCTGACATTTGAAACTTAATGAAGTAATTCATGATAAAACTGCCACTGTCCTTTAGTCCTAAAATGCCTGATTTATGAATGTTACCCTGATGGAATGCAACGGTTAGCAAATTAAAATCTATAAATCACTGCGTCTCACAGTCACACAGCTCTTGTTGTAAACAGTCCTTCTTTTAATTAGGTCTGACAATAGACTGATGAATAAAGGGATCAAGCTTCAATTAGACAGTTCACACCCAGTTCTGAAGTGGGAGGCAGTCAAGTGAAGGTTTACTCACTGGATGTACTTCATTGAGAACTTCTGTGTCGGCCGTGTGGTGAGGCTGAGGATGTACATCTGCAGAGCAGCGAGACGAAGAGCGGCGTCATACTTCAGTTCAGGGCCAAAGCGCTCCCGAACCACGTCATTACAGCACTGAGGGAGAGAGGGTGATAAAAACATGTTATAGCCCAATATCTATTTTTACAAGGACTGTTCAACCAAGTAAGATTAACATGGGCAGCAGTAACTGAAAGCTAAAGTAATTGAAGTCATGTTTGTGTGAGATTTGCCTTTGAAGTTCTCGCTTTTGTTCCACAGATCTAATTATGTGATTATTAAAACTTATATTTTTAAAGAAATACCCACTTTTGATTTGAAAGAGGGTGTAAGTAGTTTGAGTGATGACGTGACATCTTGGTAATTTTGTCCGACAACATGGATACAGTTAACATCACACTGCTCGATTAAAATGCAAATGAATATGATACAAGGTATTCAATAGTTAACTGGGTAGCCATTATGGATAGGGTCATATTTTAGGTCAAATTTGTGGTCTCTTCTGAGACATAAGAGTGGCGGGGAGAATGGAAGCCAGGAGACTTTGCTCACAGGCTTTAAAGGTCACTACTCTGCACAGATACAGTATATTATTATTTTTTGCCTGGTTTGATAAGGAAAGAGAGGACAGAGAAAGGAGAAACAGACAAGACAGAAACAGACCAAAGGGTTGTGAAGTTTTAAGTTCACTGGCATTTTCGATCTACTTTTAATCTAACTGTATTTACAATTGACCTTAATCTATAATGCTAATTTTCCATGGAAAGTGTTTCTTCTTTGAGCAGATTTTATTGACAGCTACTAAAATGTGAGAGCTTTAAATATTACATCTCCAAATAAGTGTTCTAAAAAAGCTTAATAAAATAATTCAATATGTCTAATTGATATATGCATTATATATAATATATATGCAGTCTGATCTCACCTGGACATAGAGGTATTCAAAAGCCACTGCATCCCTTCTGAGAAGATCGATTGGATCCTTTGGAACGAAGCTGATTCTGAAAAAGCATTTCATTTTGTGTGACCCTGGTCTCTGCGTAACCTAGAGTAGTAGAGTAAGAATATGGTCAGCACAGTGACAAACACATACTGTGAAACTTACCCATGGCAGGAAAATGATATTGATTCAAATAACTCCAGGACTCCAGCATTTTTTCTTAGTTTCCGTTCTCGTCTATATAATAAGCTTTTGCAGCACTTCCTATGAATCCTGTATTAATCATTCATTACTAGTGCATTTATAGCATGTTATAACACCTGTCATAAGCTTAAAATAGCCATAATTAGTTATAGTAGCACATGGGGCATTAGCTGGACTGTTAATCAGCCCCTAATGCCCAGGCCAGGTTACACCCGTGTATTAGCATATAGTGAGTGTCCCAAAAGTGTCCGTACATAGAGGAAATTAACACTTTTTAGCAAAATGTCTTCTAAAATTTTTCATGCTTAGTTTATATTGTATATATGTATTTTTCAGATAGCCTTTAAGAATGCCTTTGAGAAAAGAAGAACGTATTGAAATCATTCTCATGGCTGGATCGGGAAGCTGTCGCAAGGTTGTGATGGACTTTAACAGGAAACATGGCGAGCACATCACACACAACACTGCTGCCAAATTATTAACAAATTCAAAAAGACTGGAAGTGTTACAGACCAACCGAGAAGTGGACATCCACGAACATCCACTGACGAAGGCACAACCGACATGGTGCTGGCAAACATAGTCGCCAATGTATGGACACTTTTGGGACACCTTGTGTATTTATAACTATAGGCATAACTATATACTGTACAAAGCATGAGTATATGATGACATAATGTCAGTTCTCATAATGCATTATAATATCTGTTCATGGCACTGTACATGCACTATTCCTGTTAGGGGCTTAAACACAACTACACCTATATATCCTCATTACCAGAATTTTTCGCTATTGCTTTATTCTCAATTTTGTTTCAAACTTGATGTTAGACACTGGCTATTTAATTTATTAAAATGAGTAAGTTATGGTTGAGTACACAAAGTACCAGGCTGTATGTCCTGTTTGTGAATCTCCTGTCACATAAACCTGTAAATAGCACTTATAGTGCTTCGAAGGGTATTGGGTATTGAAATAAATTCCATTCAAATTTAAAAGATAAAAAAAAGTTCACTTTTCTGAAATAATACTCTATTATGTGCTATATACAGTATATTTATAGACATTTGAGTATAATTTGAAAACATCTTCTCAAGGTGTTTGTTACAATGCATGGTAAGGTGTGATACAAATACTACACCACAGCCTGCATTGTAGGGCATTACAACATCAGTTTCTATAATACTCTTATGTATAGATATTATAAACAGTCTGTACAGGATTTCACGGAGGAAATTGTTTTGCGATGATGATTGGTAAATGAGACCTTTTAGCTGTACTCATGTTCGACGCACGTGAATCGAAGAGGGCTTTGGCTGAATGTGCCTTGTGATGACATCACATGACGTGTCTTGGCCCAAATCTGCAGAAAATCTGTGGAGTTTTCTTGATTTTGTGTTCATTTCTGCGATTGCAAAATCGCTAAATCCTGGAGGGACTGTATAATGAGTTATTATGTGGCATGCAGCCTATAAGTAATACATTTGTGCTTTATGTAAGGAATAAAACACAATGCTGTTATAGAAAAATAAATAATGACACGATGATGTGATGCAGCCTGAGGCAAAGTTACTGTTACCACCACAAAGTTACTATTTTCCTATAACAGGTGTATTCCTCTGAGATCACAGCAATTTGCCAAAGATTGCTATTCTTTGTAACACATCATACTTTTATCCATTTAATGCTGTGCAATGTCGATGAAGCAAGTTAGCATTTACATTATAACAGTCAGAGTAACTTTACCTCTGACTATTTATTTATTAGTCTTAGATTATATGAAGCATCCTTGATACATGTCTCTGTGTGTTAGTAGTAGTACAGAAATTATAACGTATTGGAATGAGGACCTGTAACTTGCCTTAATAAAGATTTCAACAGCGCTGTTATAAAAAAAATGTTTATAAATGCATGTAACTATAAATATAACTATAAAGCTTGAGGTATAATTAATTATGCTGTATAGCATGGTAAAAATGCATTTATAGGGAATAATGAATACAGGGTTCGTTGAACAAGCGTAAAAGCTTCCTTTCATTTCAATTTCATTTCTGCTTACACAGTGACTCATATCAGATATTTCCGGTGCCTTGTGCATATAAAACTACCCACTCGATAAGACTTCAGACCCTCATTAAAACACAGAAGGGCTCCTATGTATGTGGTTTGGCCAGGCTTGATAAATAACACGATGAGGGTACTTCATCCTGTGAATATCAATCCATGTAACCGATTCCTGCAAATCCCAGCTGATAATCAAATCCTGTGGCTTTTACAGTGACTAATAACTCATAGTGATTATATTGAATGCTTGATTGGTCAGAAGGTGTTGATTAATTTTTCTATAACATCAGCTCTGACAGTAGTTCCAGCTAAAAGGCTTATTAATGCATTTGTTATGATATGTTATCATTTCTATAGTAATAACATTTGTGTGTAATAACACTTGCATGTGCATGCATGATTTTTTAAAATGTGTAAAATTCGTTGATAGGTTGAATCCTGTGAGGACACATTTACTCTGTTTTTATTTTTTATTTTTTGAAGGAGTCTCCAGTGTCAGCATTTTAGCACTTAAGCTGCATAAAATGTTCTATATGACATTGGTCTTTGTTTCTACTGATATGTTTGTATTAATTTATGTGTAGGTCTAATGTTGATTATAAATTGTTTTGTTTTTTTGGCTTGGATATTGTTCGTATTTTTTGTGTGTTGATGTCATTTATTTGTTGGATGTTTTGGGATTATTATAATGGAAAGGATGATTTATTTTCTGGAGTTTTTCATTGGATAATTGTTTGCTTGTTTGTTGTCTACGCCCGTTGTCAGGTGTGTCGATTTTCAGGACTTAATGTTTTTCCTGCATGACAAAGACAGACGGTTGAAATGTTGTCTGTTCTATTTATTATTAAAATGTTTTGAGAGCATTATAGCAGTGTTTTCCTTCCATGAGATGTTTTGATATTTTGGACATGCACCTGTTAATAAACTTTTTTGGATGTGCGCACACTGTCCTGTTTCAGCACTTCAAGGAAAGTCATCAGGATGAAGGACTCTGAGGAGGAGCTCTGTTACATGACAAGCTGCATTCAAAGCTTATTAACTTGAAAAGAGAGAAAAAAGAGAGGCTGTTTATCTTATAGTAATAAGATAAATGATAACAAGAACTAACTTGTTTATTCATTGGCAAATTGCTGTGGTGTAAGAAGAATAAAATACTTTGTGTTGTTATAGGAAAATAATCAACTTTTGGGGGCTAATGGCCCTAAGCTTTGCATCACATGCAAAACACCTCATTATTGAAAACTGTTATTTTCCTATAACAGCATGTCCTGCCATGTTAAATTCCTGATACATTCTGATACAAAACAATTTCTGATAAATTCTGATCATTACAAAGCAATTATGATGAGAGTGCTAATATCCTGAGCTGATGTTTTTGAGCAATCTGAACATCATGAATACTTCATGATTACAAACAGCTTTTCCCCTGTTAAATAATTCCGATATAACATATTTGTTGTTATATCAGTGATATACTGTGTACAGTAAAGTTCCAGACATTTCTCATGGATGCAGGACAGATATAGCTAAAACAAAAGCAAGAGCAGTAATACAATCTTTTTCTGAGTGGTGTTAGAAATCTACAAATCCTAAAACACCACATTTGAAGTAATTGGATCTTTTATTTATTTATTTATTTATTTATTTATTTATTTATTTATTTACCAGAGTTAACATCTCCTGTTCATGCAGAAGCAGCAGTCTGCTGCCCAAGTCCTCGGTCCTCTGTTCCAGCATGAGTGAGAAATGCTCAATGCACTTGATAGACAGCTTCTCTTGCAGCGTCATGATGACATCCTATATCACATAAGGACAAAAGCTCATTGACTTCTTAGCTCCCACGACATCAGATAATAACATTGAGGCTCGGAAAATGAGAGTGTGACGGTAAAAATTAAATGAAAGAAGCAGACAGCGGATTTTAGTGTATGTCTGGGAATAGCCAGTGCAAGAGTTACACATTTAGACTGCTTGTGAGCATTGAGCAGCAGACAAACAAGAAAATCACCTTGATGGATGTGCTGCTGTCGAAGCGAAAAGACTTGGTCTGTCCATTCTCCAAGTATACCTTCAAGACATTTGGCATGAAGAGCAGAGAGTTGTCCTTCACAGTGTCCTACATGGAACCAGAGATCTGTTATATTGGACTACAAGGAATTTCACTGATATATCATGCTTCCTTGCATTGTGTTCATTCACTCAAAAAATACAGTGCATGAACTAGAGAATTGGTAGCACTATATTTTGCAATATAGTAAGTACACAGTAAGCTGATTGTAAAGTACTTAGCAAATACTTTGTATATTGGATTTTAAAAATACCAAGTTTAATGAAGTATAATGAAAAAATACCAAGTTTCTAGAGCAGCACTTGGTGGTGGAAATTGTTGGCTTTTCTGACATATTTGGATGAGCAAACATTTGATCATCTTTGAAACAGTGCCTATTAATTAAGTTGATATACTTGAACAAAACCACAAGGAAAATGAGCTTTTTCAATCATTTATTCAACAGAAATATCAATAGATGTGATATTCTTCTGTGGAAAAAGTAAGTACACCCTTGGCCTAAGAAGCTAGTATTGCCCCCTTTAGCAGAAATAACTTCTTGTAGATGTTTTTGCATAATTGTCCACCAGACTTGCTGGAATTTTTGACAACTCTTCCATGCAATATTCTTTCAGTTACAAGATGTTTGAGGGTTTTCTTGCATGTACTGCCCGTTTCAAATCCCCCCACAACATTTCAATGAGATTCAAATCCAGGCTTTGACTAGGCCATTCCATAACCCTCCATTTTTTTCTTTTTGAGCCATTCCTTGGTGGATTTGCTAGTGTGCTTAGGATCATTATCCTGTTGAAAGGTCCTGTTTCGGTTCAACTTCAACTTTTGGACAGATCTTCTCACATCTTCAAGCACTCTGATATGATACAGAATTCATAGTTGAATCAATGAATGCAAGCTGTCCAGTCCCTGAGGCAGCGAAGCAACCCCAAACCATAACATTTCCGTGCTTCACAGTTGGTATGAGGTGCTTCTCCTGAAAAGCTCTCATTGGTCTGCGCCACACATGTCTGCTGTTACTGTGGCCAAACAACTCTATCTTTGATTCGTCTGTCCAGAGCACATTATTCCAAAAGGCCTGGTCTTTGCCTATATGCTCACTGGCAAACTGTATTCTTGCAAAGGCTTTTTCCTGGCACGCCTCCCATGCAGGTCAAAATCTCTTTCTGATTGTAGAAGCATGCACTTTGACACCAAACGTTACTAGCAGATCCTGTGATGAAATTTTGGGGCTCTTGGAGACTTGTTTTTGTATCAAATTGTCTGCTCTTGGGCTGAATTTGCTGGGACAGCATTCGTTTGAAATCTGCGCCACTTGTAGATTATTTCCTTACAGTGGAATGATGTATTTCAGATACTTTGGAGATCTTTTTAAATCCCTTGCCAGACCCAAAGGCATCCGCAATCTTTTTTCTGAAGGTCTTACAGAACTCTTTAGATCTTGGCATGATGACACCACACACCTCAATAGCAAAGGGAACACCAGGCACTAGATATGAGAGGGGTATAAATAAGACAGGTTCCACCTGCACTCCCGAAGCAGGTTCTAATCACTGGCACCTAATCTTGAACACCTGATTCTAGTTTTATGGATTTGAAGGTGTGATAATGTAGGGGTGTACTTACTTTTTCCATGTGACTGATCTGTTTTTTTTTTTTGTTAATGTAAATTGTGAAAATTACTACAAAATGTCAATTTTATGTGTCATTTGATAGAGTGTATCACCTTTATTAACAGGCACTGTTTCAAGAGGATCAATAAATGTTAATATACATGCTGTGGATAATTTGATTGATTTTGCTTGTTGGAAACTTGGGGAAAGCAGTGTGATACAGGACAATGTAAATGCACTGTGGGACAGAATCAGGACCTGCCTGCCTTAAACAAAGTTGTTGTTGTTATTGATGCTATTTTTGAAATTTCTAAAACAGGAATCAGCAATAATAAGTTTATACAAAATCAAAAAGTATAAGCTTAATGCAAAATACCTTTAGAGCAAAATAGTCATTCAATTGAGCTAATTGAGCTTATATTATATTACTGTGTTTTCACTTTGATTAGACCACACTTCAACCCTGATTAGTTAATAATGATGTTATCATGCTGCATCAGGCTGACACAGCTGCAGAACTTACAGGAACCTGCCCGTTTATGATGACCTCCTCAGCAAAGCGCACCTTCACCGGGTTTGATTTCAGCTTGGCTTTTTTGGCTGCGCTGATAAAGGCTGATTTGGGAGACTGAAAGGGGAATACAAAAATGAAGTTTTGACATCCACACACCTTTAAAACATGGCGACTGATTTGAAGCATCCTTCATTCAAGGATTCAGTGATTCAGTATTGAATTCTTGAGACTGATTGATCAGAAGGTGATTCATTTTCTATAACAGCAGCTCTGACAGCAGCTCGGTTGAAAAGCAAATCACAAGTTTTGTGAGTATATTATATTATAAGTTTATATTAATGCGCTCATACTAATACGTTTTTGGTTCTATGACAACAGCTGGTTCCATTTAATCTAAGACTAATAATAAACAGGATAAGAACAGTGCTGTTATTCAACAAAGAAAAAGCTTTATAGAAAGAAGTTTATATAACATTTATGGAAGGAGTCTCCAGTGTCAGCACTTTGAAACAGTCGGTATGTTTTCCTCCATGGGACAGCCTTCAGAAGAGAGGGCTTTGAGGTTTCTTTACATTTTTGGCTTATTTAAGAGAGCGTAAATATAACATACTGTATGTGACAATAGGAACTAATTTCCACAACATTAAATGTAACTATAAACTGATAAAGAATATATGGTATCATTCTTTAATTAATAAAAAAGGTTATTATTGGCAAAATGATGCCAAAATGAGCATCTGAAAGCTTCAGAGTTTATTCAAAACTGACAAAATATATTGATTTATCTAACACACTGGTGCAGACAAGACCATTGCTATGAAGTGATATAGTAGTACCACATGACTGAAGATGGTGGGCGCTCTCTCATACATTTATTTACAGAAACTGTCACGGGTGAATCCAATACAAGCATATACAGTAGCTGAGCAGTTGAGATGTACTCGACAGTGGCTCTCTGGGATTTGGAAGCCTTCTGGTCACTAGCACAGAAGCGCTGAGCTAGACACTGACAATGCTGACAGTATGTTGTGTTCCTTCGATCTTTCATGAACTGGAGACCTGCCCTAGTGTCACTTTGCTGACATAGTAACAACAGGATAATTAATTGGCTTTGTTTAGCAGTACGTCAGAGAAGCCAAGCTGTCGGCCATCTTAAAAAAGCATAATTATGGGGTGTCGAATGCCAAATGATACTCATTAAGGCTCTCAAATAAAATAACAATCCATACAGTTGCAGTTTTATAGTTGTTGGTGAGAGTTTTTTTTTTTTTTTTTTTACAAGAATTTTAAATGGCTCTGAAAGCCTGTATTTCCATCGTTTTGCACTTTCTTCAAGGTTATACCCAAGAAGAGCTGAAATGCTAAAGTTGTTTATGTGATAACTAGATTAAAAGTAGTATAAAGGAAGATGATTAGAGCCTGATAACTATGTTGTGTTTTTCTGTTCCAGCAAAATATATCTACAAGATAAATTAACATTCAAGTAGTCTAAAATGAAAAAAAAGGTAAAGTTTTTGTTCATAAATAGACTACACATTAGGGAAATATAAGTGGAAAGTAAAATTTAAAGAGCTTCACTGTTTATTTGTCATTCCAGACATTCTTTTTGACCTTCATATTTAATGACCACATTCCACACTAGAGATAATTTGCCTAATCTTTATGATAATTATAATGATGCAGTAAACATTGTGATTAAAAATGGAAAATGGCTGATGCAGTTAGGAACAGATAGAGAAAGTGCCCTGGACACTACTTAATTAATTCTTCTATCACCAGTTAGATGTTTTATAAGGATTTTTTCCTTTCAGCTGAAAAAGCATCAGTTAACTCACTGGGTATGGCTGAACAACAGTCAAGAGGATTGATTCCTTACAGCTCCTGTGGAGAGAAACAAACAAAAATACCCACACACATTCAAGATTATTTTTAGTGAAAGGTCTTAATTAGCAATGACAGTTTATTATCTGAAACAGGAGAAACACACTAGCCTGGCTTCTTAGACTACTTCCACAGATACGACCCCTGGGAAAAATTATGGAATCACCACACTTAGAAGATGTTCATCCTACTTTTTTTTTTTTTTACTTCGTAGCAAATAAACAAATCACAGATATGACACAAAACAATTTTTGTTTAATAGCTGAACATTCTGGCTTTGTGAAACATACCTCAAACAAATTAAATGAAATTATTTTAATTCATATTTTTCCAAATCAGTAGAGGAAAATATTATGGAATCACTCAATGTTGAGGAAAAAATTATGGAATCATCAACGAAAAAAAAAATCACTATTAGTACTTTGTTGCTCCTCCTCTGGCTTTTTCTCTTTGAGGCATGGACTTCACAAATTAAAAACAACATTCTCCATGAAGCTGGTTGCAACTTTCTCGAATAGTGGTTGACAGATCAGCTTTGCAGGATGGAGCCTTGTCATGGACGATTTTTTATTTTTTTTAAATTTCCACCATAAATTTTCAATCGGATTGAGATCTGGCCTGTTTGCTGGCCATGTCACTGAGTTGATATGCCTTTCCTGAAGAAAAGCTTGTACACTTTTTGCTCTGTGGCAAGATGCATTATCATCCTGAAAAATGACTTCATCATCACTAAACCTATTTTCTATCGATGGAATGAGAAAAGTGTCCAAAATGTCAATGTACACCTGTGCATTGACTATTGAGGTAAAGATTGTCATCTCCCCTGGTCCTTTACCTGACATGCAACTCCTTATCATAAATGAGTGGGGAAATTTGATTGTTTTGTTCAGGCAGTCATCTTTATATGTTACATTAGAAAGGCACCAGCATCATCTCTTTGGCCAATGCAGATTCGTGATTCATCACTGAATAACACTTTCATCCAATTATCCAGACTCCATGACTACTTCGCTTTAGCCCACTGTAACCTTGTTAGTGCTGGTTTTTGTTTGGCTTTTATATATAAATCCCATTTCATTCATTGAATGAAATGGGATTTATTACAGTTATTACAGTTTATTATGATTTCTTACAGTTCTGTCACAAACATTGACTCCTTTTTCTGCCCATTTGTTTTTCATTTGTTTTGTTGTGCATTTTCTATTTACAAGGCATATTGCTTTTGTTTTCTATACTGACACTTTGATGTCTTCCTTGGTCTACATGTATGTTTTCCTTTTATAACTTTCCCATTTTGTTTATACTTGCACCAAATTTTAGACACAGCTGACTAGGAACAACCAGCATGACAACTCCGTGTCAGATTTCATTCTTGAAGGTGTTTTATAATCCTTTCCATTGTTTCAGTTGACAACTCTCTTGTTGGGGCCATGTTTCCTTTCAGTTAGCCAGATCCAACAGCTCAATAAGGTTTGTAAGCACTCTCTTTTAACTGCAGACTAATTTACATTTTTAGTCTTGTGCTGGTATTTGTTCTAGAAATGCAAATTACAGGATGATTCCATAATTTTTTCCTCAACATTGAGTGATTCCATATTTTTTTCCTCTACTTAATCTGGAAAAAAATATGCCACTAATTAAAATAATATCATTTAACTTGTTTGATGTATGTTTTATGAAGACAGAATGTTCAGCTATTAAACAAAAATTGTTTTATGTCTTTCTGTGATTTGTTTATTTGCTACGAAGTAAAAAAGTGGGGTGAACATCCTCTAAGTGTGGTGATTCCATAATTTTTGCCAGGGGTAGTACACACACAAGCCCATAACAATCATTTCAGGCAATCTCTAGAGAGCATCATATATTAATAAATTCAGTTCCTTTGAATGTTGCACAGCAAACTCTAAATGCTGCTTCCACCAAGTGCACATCCACACTCTTTCATTTCAGTCTAAGATGGTTTTTAATTTAAATAAATGTCACTAACCTTTTTTTTTCAGTCAGCACCATTTCACCCACCTTCATCTGTCTAGCATTTGCTCATTATTTTGTTTTATGCCTTGTAATTATAAGATGAGACCACATGTACACAAGTGTGAGAAAAATAATGATGTTGCCTTCGACTTTATTACTTTCAGCTGCCAGGAGGGAGGGTGTTTTTTTTTTTTTTGTTTTTTTTTTAACCAGTTTTTTAGGTATGCACAATGAATGGATGGAGGAATGGATGGATGGATGGCTGGGTGGCTGGATGGATGGATAGATGGATGGGGTGCATGGAAGAATGAACTGATAAATGGATGGATTGATGGCAGATGGATGGGTGATTGATGAGTGGCTAGATGAACTGCTAAATGGATTCATCGATTGCAAATGGATGGATGGATGAATGTTCAGATAAATGATTGGATGATAGGTGGATGGATGTGTGGATGGATGGACTTGATGGTTCATGGGCAGAGGGTGCATGAATAGATGGATGGCTTAATTATTGGGTGGAAAAATGATTGGTCGATGGATAGATTGCTGGATGAATGGATGGATGGATGTATGGATTAATGGACAGATGGAACATATTCTTTAGGTGACCACAGCCCCGAATAACTGTCAAGGATAAAGCAGTTACTAAAGATGAATAAATCAATGATCAGGATGCATATCAATTTGGGCAAAGGAAAAAAATGAATCAAATCACTCAAAAGACCTAAAGATTTCAACTCTAATGGATGGATGAATGGATGGATGGATGGATGGATGGAGGAACAGACTAATGAATGGTTGGCTTGATGGATGTGTACATAGGTGGATCAATTCATGGATGGGTAGATGGACTGCTGGACAGAGTTATAGGTGGCTGGATGGATGGATGGATGACTGGATGGATGGATGAACTAATGAATGGATGGATGGTTGGCTTGACTGATGAATACATAGGTGGGTCAATTCATTGAGGGATAGATGGCTGGCTGGATGGATGGAGGAATGGATGAACTAATTGGTGGGTGGATGGATAAACTGAAAAATGGATGGATTGATGGTGGATGGATGGATGGATGGATGGATGAACTGATTGATGTATGAACTAATGGATGGATGGATGGATGGATGGATAGATGATTGGCTTGATGGATGGATACATATGTGGATTGATTCATGGATGGGTAGATAGACTGGATGGATGAATGGATAAAATAATGGATGGATGGGTGAGTGGATGAACTGACTGATGGATGGATGGATGGATGGATGGATGGATGAATGGATGGATGAACTGATTGATGTATGAACTAATGGATGGATGGATGGATGGATGGATGGATAGATGATTGGCTTGATGGATGGATACATATGTGGATTGATTCATGGATGGGTAGATAGACTAGATGGATGAATGGATAAAATAATGGATGGATAGGTGAGTGGATGAACTGACTGATGGATGGATGAACTAATAGATGGATGGATGGATGAATGGATGGATGGATGGATGAACATAAGGATTGATTATTGTTTGATGTTCAATGTATGAATGGATAAATAGAGATGGAAGAAAACGTTGAAAGTACCTGACAAGGTCAATGACTCGTTCTCTTGGTACTGTGGCCACTTCTTCTTCATTGATCATTATTATCTCATCTCCTGGAATCAGCTTTCCTTCAGATGGGCCTCCTGTTAGTAAGAACACACACACACACACACACACACACACACACACACACACACACACACACACACACACACACACACACACACACACACACACACACACACACACACACACACACACACACACACTATGTCTCCTTTTGTTTTTGTCATAAAGAACATTCTAAATACACCTGCACTTTTCTTTCAACATCCATATACAGTGTTATGAACCTATACTTAGCTTGATTTAACACTTACTGGAACTCTTTTTAAAAGAAACATGAGTGATTTAGCCTAATCTTTGTAAAAGAACCCTACCACTGGGCCATATTGTGACTTTTAACTTTCTTCTCTCAGACACAAAGTATACTGGTAAACCCTCTGGGTTACTTCTCTCAGCTGGCATTACTCATGAAGAAGCTTTTGTTCATGAAGACCACAATGATTTCATATGCTCTATTTATTTCCCTTGGGAAGTACTCTCTATAGTGTGTTCATGAGTGAAAGTGCTGCACAAGGCAGTCTTATAGAGTTTTAGTTATCTCAAGACATTCAGAAATGGTTTGCTATGGGTTCACTGAACAGGTCAGCACAAGGCTATTTATCACTTTACATTTTCACTTCCTAATGTGTACTAATTTCAAAATGCTAGTAAAATCTTCTCTTTTTGCCAGTACTACACTTCAGACTAGGTGTATGGAGATATTCTGTGATAAGCAAATCTGAAACAGTCACACTGTTAATGTTATGCTACACTAATATAGATCATAGAGTTGCAATGATCGAACAATTTGGATTGATACATCGATTTAAAAGGCAACAAATTATGAATCAATTGTTAGCAAATATAATTAATTATGAATTGATTATTATAGATTAGAGTTAATTGATTATTATTGAAAAAGGACAGATAGCTGGTGGGTAAGATTTAATTCATATTGTTAAACTGATGTACAAATAGTAACTCTGATACTTAAAATAGTTATTTTCTACATCATCATCGTCATCATCATCGTCATCATCATCATCATCATCATCATCACCCCAGATACTGAAGAAAGTAGGTCACATATCAATTAGCGGCTACTAAATCCTATTGTATTGTACATACATTCAGTGGTATCATCAAATATCATATTGTTGCCTTATGAATTGAAATCATATTGTATTGTGTTGAAGCCTGAGTTTTACACCCCTAATAGATTACACCATCCTAAAAATGTACATACAACACGCTCCTAGAAATATTCTCTGGGTTTAAAGAGAAAATAGGACCTTCTGTATATCATTAAACCACTGAAGGCTCTTCTGTACTCCTTTAAAAATATTCTATTAGTTTTCCTAGACAAATAATGTAACACTTTTACAGCTTTTGCAATGTTTGTGGAAACTAATGTCATCATCCAAGAAAATGTGAAATATACAGCAAAAATAATATAAAAATAATTTTTTATACCATTTCACTACTACTTTGTGAGCAACAAAAGTGTACACTTGTTTACCTGGCGTGACGGAGCGCACCACTACAGGTTTTTCACTACCAGCTACAAAGCCGAAGCCCAGCACGGGATCTCGCCTCATCTCGACTCGACGAGGAGCAGGAGGAAGAACCTGAAAACCCTCCACGCGCATCTCCTCCAGAGAACCGCTCTGAGATGCTTGACTACAGAAAGAGAGAGATTGGGTTGTATTCAACACAACTAACAAACTTAAAAATGCTCAAATTCTTGTTTTATCTTCCTTTAATTATTTAAAAGTGAGCTAAAACAGAATGTAAGAGAGAGAGAGAGAGAGAGAGAGAGAGAGAGAGAGAGAGAGAGAGAGAGAGAGAGAGAGAGAGAGAGAGAGAGATAAACAGAAATATAACACAGAGCAGCTCATCATGTTAAATACTGTACAGTCCACTATAGAATTATTAGGATACTAGGGATGACTGAAAAATTTTTATTAAAATTTTATATCTGGATTTCAGCACTTAGCAACTTCTCAGTATTTCTTATTTATTTGCTCTTTGATTTTCAAGACTAAACTGGGATTAATAAAGTGTTATTCTATATACAGTATAAACTACATGCTGTAGTAATAACATTTGCATATATATATAAATTTGTCAATCTTAAGCACAGTGTAAACAGTGCCAAGCTGAAATGAACTGAATGGGAGATTTGGGAATAACAGCGTGCCAGATTGCTCTGCTGTGGAAGCATATGAGCTCAGGCTGCTCAGGAAAGAATCATTTCCAGAAGCATGTGAGCCACCTGCTGCAGAGAATATTCTCTCTATTTCTCTCTGAGCCAGGGGAAGGTAATACTTTAGTTATTAACTTATTCTCTTGTGTAGGGACAGGAAAGGGTTTCACAAATAAGATATTAGTTCTTTGCTGATCTCTTCTCTCGCCTTTCCCTTTCCCTCTCGCTCATACAATACGCATCACTGCAAATGAGAAAATCTCCAAAGGCAACAGGGTTGAAAAAAAATACAGTTTTTAGGAGAAGTTGTTCTAGTCCCAGGAGGCTCTAGTGGTCTACTGAGATGTGAAGTAAGTCTATTGGACCAAAATATATCATCATTTGTGTAGTATTGAAAAGCTATGAGCAAAATATGAGAGCGGTGTCTATTATTCTCTTGAAGGTCAAATTCATCCCATTAAATATATTCTGTATTACTTTTGAAAAGAAACTTGCAGCTTTGAAGCTACTGAGCCGTAAGCTTCAGAGCATTTACTTTGATGTACAGGTTATCTTCCTTGGTAAGCATGGCTTTAGTAAAATATACTTTATACATAAAGTAAATTGCTACATAAACTGGACCATGTCATGACGCCCGTGCCATGAAAGATCATGTCTTATGCGGTTATGTGGTGTAGAGACTTTACTTATTCCTGGCTTAATTAGGGAAATAAACTACAATATAAAAAGTGCATTATTTTTTTTTTTGTTTTTGTTATTTAGTTTGAATTATAAACCGGCACTCAACAAATTCTCAGTATTTTTATATATACAGTATAAACTAACATGCTGTAGTAATAACATTTGCATTGACCATATACTTTTTGCGTTAGTAGATTTTGCTTCAATTTCCCCCCGGTATATTCTTTATCCATTTTTTTTTGTATGCTTTTGATTTTGCCTATACATAAAACCTTGAAAATGTTTACCATGCAAGTGTCTGGTGTCTTTTATTTTTTTCTCAGCACAGCCTAGCCAATATGACCTTTGTTTTCACTAAAACATATTATATCAATACACTGGGCCCAAAAAACACCCCCAGAAAATTGGATTTTGAAAATTAGATTCCCCCCCCATTGGATTATATGACAAAATGTATGTATTCCAGTAAAAGCAACAATTGTCTTGTGCCAGTTTAGTAACCAAAACAAGCATGAGATCATTTTTATTTTATCTTTACCTTACTATATCTCTGTTTTCATGTGGTCTATGAACACCAAACAAAAACCACACGGACGTTTCACGGTAGTAATTTCAACAGAAATTGTTAGACATATTGCTTAGAATGATGCCATTTTTCAGGATATTAGCTGGTGTTAGAGCTCAGGATAGCTTGTTGTGAAATGTTGCCACATATTTTAAGGACTGCTCCTCATGCCATTACATAAGTCAGTACAACATACTTTCTTATTAATACAATACAATAATGCTGAAATATGCAACCATCCTGTTTTCACTGGCACTGATGTGTGGTGTTTGTTAAAAATAAGTGAAAAGTGTTCAAAAATTTAGTTGTTGAATTCCCTAGAAACAGATATTCACCGGATATTCACACTGAAGTCACCTTCTGCCGTGGTATATAGGAAGTAAGCCAACAGAAAATTACACTCATTTATCATCAGCCGATAAAGAGGAAATGTAAAGTGGACACGCTGAGTGGCTTTGAATAAATGTATTTAAAGACTAAATACATTGCTTATCGAAGAAATAAATGTAATCTTATCCCGGGATTTCTAATAGGTATTAAATTTAAGACACAATCCAAGAATGTATTTGCTGAAAGAGTTCAACAGAATTCATTCTAACAAGCAGGAATAGCGTGTAGTTTAAGACTCAAAAGGAATGCAAACAGAATATTTTTGGTGTGTAAATGCACTCATAAAATTGGAAAAAGGCAATGTTAAATGTACAGATATAACATTATGACTTACAACCCCAATTCCAAAAAAGTTGGGACGTTGTGTAAAATGTAAATAAAAACAGAATGCAGTGATTTGCAAATCTCATAAACTCATATTTTATTCACAATAGAACATAGAAAACATATCAAATGTTTAAACTGAGGAAATGTACCATTTTAAGGTATTATAAGGTAATTTTGAATTTGATGGCAGCAATACGTCTCGAAAAAAGTTGGGACAGGGCCATATTTACCACTGTGTAGCATAGCCTCTTCTTTTAACAACAGTCCGTATACGTCTGGGAACTGAGGAGACCAGTTGCTGGAGTTTTTGGAGAGGAATGTTGTCCCATTCGTGTTTGATACAGGATTCTAGCTGCTCAACAGTCCTGGGTCGTATTTTCCTGGGTCATATTCTTTGTCGTATTTTTCATTCCATGATGCGCCAAATGTTTTCAATTGGTAAAAGGTCTGGACTGCAGGCAGGCTGCGGCATCCATGGTTTCCAAAAAGAATTTCAAATTTTAATTCGTCTAACCACAGAACAGTTTCCCACTTTGCCTCAGTCCATTTTAAATGAGCTTTGGCCCAGAGAAGATGGCGGCGTTTCTGGATCATGTTCACATATGGCTTTTTCTTTGTATGATAGAGCTTTAACCTGCATTTGTGGATGACACGGCGAACTGTGTTAACAGACAATGAGTTCTGGAGGTGTTTCTGAGCCCACGCAATGATTTCCATTACAGAATCATGCCTGTTTTTAATGCAGTGCTGCCTGAGGGCCAAAAGATCACGGGCATGCAATGTTGATTTTCACCCTTGTCCCTTGCGCACAGAGATTTCTCCAGATTCTCAGAATCTTTTGATGATATTATGTACTGTAGATGATGAGATATTCAAAGTCTTCACAATTTTTACGTTGAGGAACATTATTCTGAAATTGTTCCACAATTTGTAGACGCAGTGTTTCGCAGATTGGTGAACCTCTGCCCATCTTTACTTCTGAGAGACTCTGCCTCTCTAAGATACTCTTTTTTTCATGTTACTGACCTGTTGCCAATTAAACTAATTAGTTGCAAAATGAGTTGTAGCTGTTTCTTTTTAGTAACACTTACTTTTCCAGCCTTTTGTTGCCCCCATCCAAACTATTTTGAGACGTGTTGCGGCCATCAAATTCAATCTAATTTTTTTTCTTAAAATGGTACATTTCCTCAGTTTAAACATTTGATATGTTTTCTATGTTCTACTGTGAATAACATATGGGTTTATGAGATTTGCAAATCATTGCATTCTGTTTTTAATTACATTTTACACAGCATCCCAGCTTTTTTGGAATTGGGGTTGTAGTTAATCCTATCAGTCATCCCTGTAGAGACCACAGATTTTATTTTTTTGATGCATGTCTAGGAGACTGCATCTTAATTTGAGACAATAATTATATCAAGAACCGAATTTTATGTGGCATTGATTCTTACAATAAATTTAGAAAAGTCTATCAAGGCTTACTTAAGTGAGCTGTAAGCATTGCAGATGAGGCATGATTATTCTTTAGAGAAGAGCACAAATTAGCCAAAACACAGGCACACTGCATTAATCATTAATCTTAAAACTCAAATTACCATAATGAAAAGACATACATTGTACTCAAAAATGATGATTTCATGGCTTCAATTATGTATCTTGTGACATTAAATGTACTGTGTGAACACACAAAATGAAAATATCAAAGAATACATATTTTCACAAAACTCAGCTATACTCTCAACAGTAGATACAACATTTGCATCCTGCTGTCAGTACAAAATTTTACTTTAAATGAACTAGATTGCAATATTATAAGCTGACAGCCAATACATGTGAGTGGAACATATATTTTTATATTTAGAAATTTGCAATGATCACATATTGTCATTATCACAGCTAGTAACTTTTCCACGCCCTGTTCATAACAATCAACTTTTATATATATTCACAGTATATTAAATTACTATTAGAATCTTTGGCATTCTTCTCATTTTTATAGTATCATATCAATCTGTATGTTTAAAAATTCTCTTTCTTTGACAGGAAAGGGAAAAAAAGGCAATCTGCTTTTTTGTTCCATGTTTTTTACCCAATGAATTTTTTTTTATGGCTTAAAGGCAAGTTGAAGGCAGTGATCTACAAGCAACTGAAAAACTCCAGTCCCAAGATTATTCTACATAAGAATAATCAGACAACTTCAAAGGCACAAACTATTTGAGGTTATTTTAATAACCTCAGTGAGGCATTAGCTGCATAAGCAGTCTCTGAATATGGAGCACTTGTATGGATGTATATTGACACCAGTGAACACAGCCCTATTAGGAAGTCTTGTTCAAAAGAGTTCTAGAAGTTCTAGTGTGCAGTCTAGTCTAGTGTGTCTAGTGTGTACAGCTTTACTTAAAACTGAAGCTTTGGTACAAATGATAACTATTCATGAAATAACGTTTGGGACAAAACCTTGGTGTAAATACTGGAGGATCGTGTGCATTACAGTGTTTAAATGAATAAATCAGGAAGGAGAGTATAGATTGTGGGATTATGTTGCTTTCAGTAAGGAGCTAAATTACACTCCAGAGTGTGTAGGAGTCTGCATAATCCAGCAACATCTGTCCATTATGTCATGCTAGACATTTTCTTTAAAGAAGACTTGAAATCTTCTATTGTACCTCATAAAGCTATGACTGACATCACTATGCACATGCAGACAGGAGAATAATTCATATTATCCAATAATAAACAAGTAATATCCATTTGGCTCACTATTACTCACTGAGTGTAAGTTTGAGTTGTTTCACAAATACACCATAAATACACTGGATATAAAATGTCTTCACATCCCTGTTAAAAATGAATGAAACCAAAATAAATCATGTCAGCTCTTTTCCCACTTTTATTGTGATATAGCAACCAATAAATTCAAGTGAAAAACAAATAGAAACAGAAGTAGAAATAGAAAATTTTAGGGAAAGAAAAGGAAAAGAAAAAACTTAAAATAAAACCCTTCTATAATGGGGCATGTGACTCAGAATGAACCACATTCAAGTTTATGTTCAAAAGTAATTATCATGCAGCTGTCATCAATGAAATTATTCTGATTAACCCCAAAATAAAGATCAGCTGTTTCTGTAGGAGTTTATTGACATCATCTTGGTTTCATCCCATTGCTGAAGCCATGGTCCACAAAGAGCTTACAAAGGGATCTCACAGTCGAAATGTAGAAATCAGGAGAGGGGTACAAATGAATTTTCAAAACATTAGATGTACCATGGAACACTGTGAAGGCCATCATCAACAAATGAAGAAAATGGGGCACCACAGTGACATCACCAAGAACAGGACGTCCCTCGAAAATAGATGAAAGGACAAGACGAAAACTTATCAGCGAGGCTTCTGAAAGACCTACAGCACAATTAAAGGAGCAGCAGGAATATCTGATCATTCTCTACATGTGACAGCAACCTCTCGTATTCTTCACATGACTGGGCTATGGGGTAAGGTGGCTAGATGGAAGCCCTTTCTCACGGAAAAAAAACCCATCCAAGTTCACTCAAATTTTGACAAATCATTTGGCAAAATGGGTTATGGTCTGATGAGACCAATGTAGAACTTTTTGGGCATATTTCCATAATTCTATAAGATACGTTTGGTCCAAAAACAAGACAGCTTATCACCCAAAGGACAGTATGCTATGAGGCTGCTTCAGCCATGACTGAGGCTTTAGTCAAGATAGAGGGAATCCTGTATATCTCAAAATACAAATCTATTTTGGCACAAAACCTGCAGGTTTCTTTTAGACAGCTGAAGATAAATGTCACCTTTCAGACACCAAAGCGCAAATCCAAGTAAACAGAGTCAAATCTGCAATTTTTGGAGTGTGTAGACTTTTTATATCCACAGTATTTGATCTTAATAATGCATTATGTTTCATTACTAATAAATAAATATAGGAAGGAATTATTTGTTTCTGCAGTACCATCGAACAACATGAGTTGATGGAATGGTGTCCTGGGGACTGGAGTTCGTCGCCAATTCCGGCGTTGACATGACAATTATTTTGAAGAAATCTAATTAAAGCTAACTACCAACACTTCAGCTGGTGTGCATCAGGAAAAATGTGTTACTACTAAGTTTTCACTACTAGTTAATATTATTTGTACCCTTTATAATTAAAGTGGTAAATGAGCCATAGTAACAAAGTATAATTCATTTCAAACAGGTACCATGTTAGTTCATGATTTGCTCTTGCATAGTTAATAGGTTACTAAGGAACATTACTGTAAAGTGTTATGCTATGTATGTATCTTGTATAAAAGACTATAATGCATTCTAGATACATCAAGTTATCAAAGTTTTGTGATTATGCAATTCAGTTTTCCTTTTTTGCCACCACAAAAAATGACCATACCCAACTAAAATATGACTGAAAGCATGACTTGTGGAAAAGATGCATTCGCCTTTTCTCTCACAATGGATTCTCTTTGACTCGAGCGTACAACAAGGACAGATTGTGGTAATGGCTATTAGGTAACAAATCAATGATTGAGTGTAAGCAGAGGACAAAGAGAGGGAGAGTGAAAGACAAGGCAAGTGAAAAATAAAGGAAAAGAGAGTGTTTGTTTCAGTGGGGATGGAAATATTTTTAGAGTCACTGCCACGGCTCAGTGAGCAGAAAGAGCAGGCACAACTCCACTGAGACAAACCGTGAGAAAACATTCTAAAAGAATGACCCTCATTAATCTGAGGCTAAGATGGAAATTTCCATAGTTAAGTCAAGTGTGAAAGATAGTAGTCATTTGCAGTTGCAAGAGAGAAAGGCAAGAATGTGACACACAAACATCCCTACGAACCAAACAGGGAGGATCTAGTATAATGAAAAAACTTAAGTTAAGGGTTGCAATGGAGTAAAAAAATAATCTGATTGTTTAACCATCACTTATTAAAACTGATACAGTTACAGCTAACACTAGCTATCAAATGTGACTAATTATTTACTCAATAAAATAACTGCCTTGATATTATCTAACCTGCGAGCAAACCTGATTACAATCTTATAAAATATAATTTTTACCCATGAAGCTAGCTACTAAAGTCAAATAGCTACTGGACAGGTAACAATAACTAAGCTAATGATTTGGCTGACAAAAGCAAACTAAACTCTTCTGATTTACAATTCTGATTTACTTGAGTATTACTGAAGCTGTATACTTGTACTCTTACTTAATTACATTTCCAATAAAAAAAAAAAAAAAACATACATTTTACTCATTACATTTTTATTTAGACCCTCAAAATATTCATTACAAATTTCAAAGGTCTCGTCTTCTTTTACACATTAATTGATTGTTTGTAGTTTATCATCCAATGATTTTAGCTTTATGCATCGAGTCAAGGTCAACAGTGTAGATCAAAAATATCAAGAATCATGCCAATTTGTCATATGCAGTGACCTTTTTATGCTACAGAATGTAGTTAATGCTAGAGATATCCATGTGTGTCTGAAGATGGATAAGTCACTGGAGTGAAGTGTTGAACTTGAGGATGAGCACACCTGGCCCTACCTCAGTAAAATGTTTCTATATGCTGAAATAAGCAGCAAGGTGTGTGTCCTTTACCTCTCTAGAAGGCATGAAATCTAATTTAATTTGAAAAAGGTAAGTTTTGCCAATTTGCTAACATTAACTGCCTATATTTAACTAAGTTAGCCTGTTTTCTTTGCTAATTCCAGGTTAGACTAGCGTCAAGTTCAGTAGCTAATGTAATTTTGTAGGCATCGAGTCAAATTCTAGCTAATGGTACATACTGCAAAAAACAGTGCAGTTACTTTAAAGCAAAAATCTAATTCTAACAGTTTTAGGTAAGTAATAGTTTTCACATGAAAACATGACATTAACTAAATTTTATCAGTTAAAAACATTTCCTTTTTCCTTTGACTTATTGGTGATTTTCAATCTGTATAAATAAATTAATTAATTTATCACTACAAGTCTGTTTGCTATGTCAGGACACTGTTGGGTTTCTGTGTGTAGAGTATTGTGATGTGGAGGGGGATGTGAAATGAGAGGGGTGTAAGCCCCCTGTTGGGCAAACAATTCATACCTCTCCACAATAACACTGGTACAAAGTTAAAACTAATAGCACAACTAAAGCTTTTTGATAACACTGTATACAACTGCCACAATAAAATTATAACATTTAAACCTAGTAGGCTAGGTAAAAAAAGAAAGAAAGAAAGAAAGAAAGAAAGAAAGAAAGAAAGAAAGAAAGAAAGAAAGAAAGAAAGAAATACTTACAAAAAATACAATTCTTAAAGCACTGAGTGTCTACTTCCATATAAGCCATTAACCACTACTGTGGAGTGTGACATCAAAAATAAATTCAATGCTGAATACAGGCACCCCAAAACAGGTGGAAATTCCATTTTTTGGCCTCTGGTAAAAAGGATTAAAAGTAGCAACTTTTTTACTTTCACTTAAGTACATTTTTTTGGCCGGATACTACCACTTTTAATCATGATTTCGACACATTATCTATACTTTCATTTAAATATCATTTGTCCACCCTGCATACAACTATAATATCTTCAGACCGTGATATCTTAAAACTTCAGTAGACCGCAATGCGATCTGCATTGTAACTGGCAAGTATTTCAAAAAAGCATTTATTTTATGTCTACCAAGTTATGAACCATGAAATTCAGCTACTACATATAGGTCAACTCCATTTTTCAAGATAGAACAGAGATGCCAACAAGCAAACGAGTGAAACGTTCCATAAAATGCAATGTACTCTCCATCTGTTACTGCAGTTGTGAATACACATAGTTAAAATGCTGATTGCATCATCAATCTTAAATACAGATGCAAAATTTTAAAAAAATCCACTTAAGAGTCCTCAAAGACTGATTTTCAGAAGATCAGAAGGTCAGATCAGTGCTCTCTTGTGGACACATGGGACTTATTTTTAAATGCAGTTGTTTTAAACATTTCAACTTTTAAACTGATAGCGACAGGATGACTATTACTATGCAGAATTTAATATTATAATTTCCCAGAATGCTCATAATGAAGCGGTTGTGTGCCAGATGTTTGGGGAAAGTTTTTCTTAATGTCTCCTTCACTGCTCCTGAATAATTAATTCTGCATAATTAAATAAGTAATTTTTTTTAAACATAATGCACATTTCATAACACTAATTAATTCACACATTTTGTATGCAGTGTTTAGCAGATCCTCAATAGAATCATGTTGATTACTTGATAAAAGCAGTACTCAAGTAAATAACTGCAGGCAATTCATTCCAACACTTTCCCCTAGAATACTTTTAACATTTATAATATATGATATTCCTTTTTTTTTTTTTAATTTTTTTTTTTTTAATTATACCAAAATATTAGCACAGTGTTTAATGGAACAGTGAAAATGGCCAACACTTGTAAAAGGACTTTGCAAAGATTAATACAATGTCTAATAGTGGTGCAGAAAAAAAAAAATGTTTATAATGTGAGGGAATACAGATTAAAAAATAAACGTAGTTACTAAAACCTTCTCTTATTCCTGACAGTTCAATGAATAGCGTTTGTGTTTAATTGAGAACACAATTTAACAGATAAACCTGAGGTAGGTATATAATAATAATAATAATAATAATAATAATAATAATAATAATAATAATAATAATAATAATGTAGTGGGGGGACCAATATAGTTTGCAAAATTATTTACAATAATAAAAAAAAGGTTGTGATTGCATAAGTATTCATGATCTCTAAAAAACAAACAAGCAAACAAAAAAAAAAAAACCTTAAATACACCAGTTCCTGGAAGCCCAGAGTTTGTTTGCCTGTAAATAATATAATAGTTGCTGAAAGCTTACTTGATGAAGCAGTCCCTGGTGTCACGTGCAGAGGACGCGTCCCATTCATATGATGTAGCTCCCTGCAGTCCAGTCCAGCTGCCCGAGGGCGGAGGCCAGCCAGTGGATTTATTCTTATGGCTGAAGTAGAGCAGAAAATAAGTTGGTTGGTTGGTTTCATGACAAAATTTCATGATGTCATTTCCTCTTTCACATTTCATATTTTGCAAGGTGAATATGACATCCTGTCCTACTTATCTCCCAATTAAACATCTGGCACTGCGATCCATTTCAACAAATTGCAAGGAACAGGAAATTGGCAAGTCTGTGGTGGCCTTGAATGTTAATTAACATAACAGTGTAATTGAGACACTACAGCAATGATGCGCTGCCTTGCCCATAAAGCATATTGAGACATGAAATTGGTTCTTTATCAGCTATTGGAAAAAAACTCAATTCTTACAATCAATATGGGGGTATATTTATTTTATTTGATTCATGAAATGTATTCTCTCTTGCAGAAAAAGTTGTTGTAAAAGTGTAGAAGTGTAAAAGTGTGGAAGCCATGAATAAAAACGAATCATTCACTGAACCCATATTAAACCCACAAATGCTGGTAGTGGGTGTTTATTTATTTCCTTTGCTTATTATCTTCAGGATGCAAATCCCACCTGACCAGAATATTTATTTATTTACTTTCTTTAATATGAATCAAAAGTTTGGACACACTAGATTGTAGAATATATATGTTTCAATGTCGTGCAACATTTTGGTCAAGGCTTCTAGATGAAATTTTGTGTGAAGTAAATACCCATGTATGAATATATTTCTGAATCCATCCATCCCTCCCTTTTCTGTACTGTTTATCCTACACAGGGGAGCCTGGAGCCTATCCCAGATAGGCACAAGGCCAACCCATCGCAGGGCGCAATCACACACACATCACACACCCATTCACACACTACGGACAATTTAGAGACACCAATCAGCCTACATTGCATGTCTTTGGACTGGAGGAGGAAACTGGAGTATCCGGAAGAAAGCACGAGGAGAACATGCAAACTCTGCGCACATGGGGCGAGGCGGGAATCAATTCCCCCATCCCCAGAGGTGCGAGGCAAACGTGCTAACCACTAAGCCAACGTGCCCCCTTATTTCTGAATCGAAATGAACTTTTAAATAATTAATTTTTATTTAAAATAAGTAGCTTTTAGACTACTTTAGGTATTGTTTTTTAATTTGTGATATAAGGACAACGTGCCACACAGAAAAGCAAACCTTCATTGCTTTGCCCCTACTTTGCTTGATGTCTTCAGTAAAAAACAATCAGGAGGGAATTGCTTTTTTTAAGCATTAAACTCTAACTTTGTGTCAGAAGTGAATGTAATTCCCAGTTGCATTTCATTTCACTTTCACCAGTGCGTTGCAGTCACGCCACACTGAAAAGCAATCACTGTCCAATCACAGCCTTAAGCCGTACTCTGGAAGTGTGGTTGTGATTGGAGAAGTGAAGAAGGGCCTGAAAGTGTCGTTTTATATGAGCCGTTAGCGTCCATATAACGGAGCGTGATCAATAGTAAGGCAATATAAAGCCACATTCTGCTTTTGTTTTGATCCATCTTTCAGGTTTGTATTTATTTATTTTTTATATATATTCCTAATAAACTTCTATAAAGTTATATCTATATATTATTCTATATATTATCCTCTATATTAGTCTACATATTAATTTTCAAGGAACATTCCGTTCACATTACCAGGTAATCAAAATGCACAGTAAGTAGGCTATTCATTTGTGGAGTTCCAAATGTTCTAAGCACCTATCTGTATCTCACCAAATCATTTCACAGGATGAGTTTGACAAGAACATATTAATATTAAAAGGAATGAGGTTCATGACACATTCCTCTAAACTGGGCTGTTGTAACTGATTACTCAAATATTGCTCATCAGAAACGAGTAGCATCTATTCCAAAAGCTCCAAACTGTCTCCTGTCCTTCTGAATTTCTTTTGGCATCATCCAGTGGCTAACATGGCCTATGCGGATTGAGAAATCTAGTTGTTAAGGCGATCTATAGTGACAGATTTGACACACTGGGCCCTCTGGCTTCATCTCCTAATCCTTCTCATCAGGGAGAAAACAAATCCACACAATTTGTGGCAATAAGAGGATTTGGAGAGTGGTGTGTGTAGAGTGAGGGGAGGGTGGAGGAAAAAATATCAGCGCTCTGCTGGAGATCTGATGTTGCTCAAAGTGGGGGCTGGGAAGGATGTGTTCCTCAAAACCGGGTCTGTGCTTCAGCAATCCAGCTTTATAATGAAAGAAGCCAGTTGTTCAGGGGGTTATTTGTTTATTTGCAGTGGGTGATAGAGCAAAAACTGGTATTGAATGGCAGTGTATTATAATTTCATTGTTCCATTTATTTATCACTTTTAACAAATCACATTATCACAAAGCAACCTTCCAGAAATCAGCATGTAGATTTAGATCCCTAGTGAGCAAGCCGGAGGCAACAGTGGCAAGGAAAAAAGTCAACATGAGACGACATGAGGAACCAGACTCAGAATGGAACCCGTCCTCTTCTGGTTGATACAATAGTTGTAGAAGCGAAAAGTGAAACAGTACTAAGTGTGTTGAAGGGATCCATCCAACCATTTCCTGTACTGTTTATCCTGCACAGGAGCCTAGAGCCTCAGGGCACAAGGTGGGGGACACCCTTGATGGGGTGCCAACCCATTGCAGGGCACAATCACACACTCTGGAGGAGGAAACTGGCATACCTGGAAGAAACCCCCAAAGTACAGGGAGAACATGCAAGCTCCCCGCACACAGGGCAGAGGCAGGAATCGAACACCCCAACCCCAGATGTCACAATGAATAAGAGTCCTGGGATAAGTACAGGAAAGTAATATTGCAGCAGTTCTTTGGTGCAAATCTACAGTATCTGGTTGAGAATATCCACTGAAGAAAAATAAGTCTTGGGCATAAAGTGTTTTACAGTGCTGTGTTTTGCTCAATATACCAGAGTCAACCAGAAAATATATAAAAAAGTAGTCATTTGTTTTTTGTTTGTTTTTTATGTATCTAAAAATGTCATTATTTACAAATAGATATCAGAAAGCCAACCACAGTACATCATTATTATACTCACTATTTCTTCTGTTAATTTACTTTGCTCTTGTTGTTTCTTAATCCATCCATTTTCCATACCGCTTATCCTACACAGGGTTGCAGGGAGCCTGGAGCCTATCCCAGGGAACTCAGGGCACAAGGCGGGTTGCCAACCTCACACACACATTCACACACTACAGACAATTTGGAAATGCCAATCAGCCTACAACGTGTGTCTTTGGACTGGGGAAGGAAACTGGAGTACCTGCAGGAAACCCCTGAAGCACGGGGAGAGCATACAAACTCCACACACACAGGGCGGATGGGGGAATCAAACCCCCAACCTTAGAGGTGTGAGGCTAATGTGCTAACAACAATAGTTATTGTATAAGTTATTATTATTGCTGCTCATATTATATATTATTATATTATTGTATATTAATTTCTTTGTGAAACACTCTGAGCTGTATTACATGTATAAAATGTGCAGTACAAATAAAGATTATTATTGTTTGTTGAGATTCTACACCTACAGTATATGCAAATTTTTTTGTAGCTTGAAACCTAATTAATTTCATTATTTCATTATTTGCTGACAACTAAACACAAAAATCCTCCATTTTTTATAGCACTAATATCAAACAGATTTACTGTGTGTACCCTACATATCTTGCGTGTTCTTGCATGAGTGAAATTACTTTCCTTTCCACCAAAAATGAGGTTTTATGAAAGGCAAAGACTCTTCAATTTTTTTTTGCTGTATTATTGGCTCCATTACAGGCAGCCAGGGATATTAGTATTCTTATTTTTCCCCCTCATATAAAAGAAACAAAAGGAAGGAGATGAAATTAGTTCAAATGAGTCTTGCTGCATCGTTACGGCTGAAATATTAAATATGTACCACAGGCCACACAAAGCACACACCAACCAGGTAAATGATGCCTAAAATGATTTGCAGAGAAGTTACTGCTCCTGGTGGAGAGAGAAAAATTTATTATGAACTTGCTGCCATTGTGTCAGTTCTTAGCAGAACTAAAAGTCACAGGAATACAATATATTTAACATTGTATGCCACTGAGTCTGAACATGGACTGCTTATTTGCTGTTATGACTCAGAAAAGGCATGGCATCATGCTGCGATAAGAGCATTATTGATGCAGTGGCCATAAATCAACAAACTGAAAGAGCAGTATCTATAAAAGGAGAGGAATTTTTTTTTTTTTTTTTCAAATTAATACAATGCAGAAGATGCCAAGCCAATAGTTTCCATTAGGTGTGATCACAGGAGGTTTTCTTTCAGAGTGTTTTATTTAGAAATAAAGATCTAAATGATCCACTTTTATAGGCAAAAGGCATGAAAAAATTATAATACATCTAAAAATCAAATTAAAGTCTCACAAGCACAAAAAAAAAGAGAAAAAGGAATGTAAACAGAATAAAAGATAAACACCACTTTATTAGGAGAGATACAACTCTTCCATTTAGGACCCTTCAGTTGTAGCTCTTACAGCCCAAAGAAGTTTTAGCATTTACATAGTTATCTGGCATTGTGTCATATGGATATTAAAATATTCATCTGCCAAACACTGCCAGAAAACAGGAAATCACAATGCTCTTTGGGCCTTTTCAGACTTTCTGTTTCAAACACAATTCCATTACATGCTCCTAAATAGACCATTTTGTTGTTTATTCTTTCCATATGAATGGTTCACCGATTTCAATTATATATCCAGAAAGTTGGGAAATGAAATGTTGTGTTTTTCCAGTCTACTGCTATGTGAATATTCAGAAGAGGGAGCAACCCGTCATGGAGAGACTGATCACTTGCAATGTGATTATTTATTTATGGTTATAATCGCATCATTTAAGGGCTTTTTGCTCTGTTTGTATGGAAAGTGTTCTCAGGAACACGTTACAATGCTGTACAGTCAACCTCCACTTTAATAGGGACACCTAGAGACCTGCTTATTCATGCAATTATCCAATCAGCCAATCATGTGGCAGCAGCACAATGCATAAAATCATGCAGATACAGGCCAAGAGCTTCAGTTAATGTCCACATCAAACATCAGAATGGGGAAAATGTGTGATCTCGTTGTTGGTTGTTGGTGCCAGACAGGCTGGTTTGAGTATTTCAGAAACTGCTGATCTTCTGGGATTTTCATAAACAACAGTTTACACAGAAAAAAATGCAAAAAAAAAACAAAAAAAAAAAAACCTCCATTTAGTGTCAGTTCTGCAGGTTGAAATGCCTTGTTGATGTGAAAGGTCAGAGGAGAATGACCAGACTGGTTTGAGCTGACAGGAATAACTTCAATAACCACTCTTTATAACCATGGTGAACATCTCAGAATGCACAACACTTTGAACCTTGTTGCAAATGGGCTACAACAGCAGAAGACCAGATCAGGTTCCAGTCCTGTCAGCCAAGAATAGGAATCTGAGGCTACAATAGGCACAGACTCACTGAAACTGGACAGTGGAAGATTGGGAAAATGTCACCTGGTCTTTTTCTTCCAATCGTCAATTCTGATTGTTTGATGTATACATTAATTGAAACACGAACTGTATCTACATGATCTTTTGCATTGTGCTGGAAGTACATTTAATATGGTATGTTTGGTCATTTGGGACCCCTTGTTTAGTTTGCTTCTCAGTGAAAATTACACTGATCCTTTGCTACTGCAAGGGCCTAGACATAAACCAGTTAAATAGCCATGACTGAATGTCAGTCTTACTAAAACATGTTTATTTTGGGGTGTGTATGATGAAAACCAGTTAGAATATTATGCTGTTATGTAAACACCAGGTTAGTAACCTCTTATACCATCAGGACCTGAAATTAACTTTCAGCCCCTATGGCGAGTTGATAAACGTTTAGTAGCCAATTATCAATTTTACTAGATAAAACTTTCATTCAGTGTTGTTGGAACAATATTTCATATACAGCATTTTATAACTGCAAGGACATGGTGTGTATGGTCGTGTTTAATTCAGTGTCATCATACTTAAAGTCACCCTCAACCTGTCGGCCATTTTTAATCTGCTTTATTTGTACTTTTCCTCAACCAGTCTGTTCCATCACTATCTGACCTCGACTTAGTATCCCAAAAGCATCGTAAAGTGAAGATCATCTTAAAATAGAGTTCAATATGATGCTCACTCTCCCATATAACAATGCTCTCAGTGACATGAAAAAGCCCCAGTCTTTGGTGGAGCTATAAGCTCTGGCAAGGTGAGAATGGATAAACTTGAATAGAAATCACAATTTATATTTATAGCTGTGAGATAAAGTGCAAGCAGATGGTTAGAGTGTTCAGTGAGACTTAATACATAGCATAGAACTATATAATGGCCACTTTTATAAGGTTACTTGCCCAATTGGCTGGCACATGTCCCACCATCACCAAATTCTACTATTGGCAGGTGGCCAGGTGTTAATTTCAATTTCTGTTTGTCATACAGTATATCATATTTCATAAAGATTTGCAGCTGTATATTGCTACAATATTGTGATGTCAACAGTGACACCAAAGGCATGACAGATCTCCAGCTTTTTTGTATGCCCAGAATGGCATCAACCACAACAGTACACAGCCTCATGAGTGAGAATGATCCGGCTTACAGATTTTCAAGAACTGCAGTTTGTCAGAAGAACAACTGACAGGCCATTTGAAAGTGAGACAGTTAAATCCTTATCTCCTCCATCTCTAGACCACCACCTGAGGCCTTCATCCAAACCCATTTGGTGCTACACAAAAGCAGAGCAGCTTTAGTCCCACTACATCACCATGCGCTCAAACATACTGTACATCCATTCCATTCTGAATAATCATCTCTAATGTTATTTCCCCTCTGGTCCTATACAGTGAAGCAGAAGGCAATGACAGTCTGTGCACTTCAACTACAGAGGAAAAATGAGCCGCATCTCAGTGCATTTGCCAAAAAGCATTGAGGAGAGGAGTGGAAAAAGTTCTCACTAATCTTTGAAAAAGCTCTCTTAGGAACACACAGGCCTCGGTGTGTGGCATTTGCTCAGTTCACCTGCCAAAAGATGCGACCTTTCCAAGCCGTTGTTCCTTTTCAACTTTGCATTTACCTCCAGTCGCTGTGCATTATTCATTCGCAAAGAGGGTCCCTGCTCTTTGAGAGGATGCTAACAGCCAAGCAAGCTTTCCATAACGCTGCCATTCCATTATAGATGAATTTTATGTTCTTTGCCAGAAGAACAGTGTTCACAAACTGGTATAAATAATTGAAACAGATTTATAAATGGGGCAGAGTATGGCTAAAAACCTCATTGTGTTTCAGAAAGCTTTATATCCCCCTAGAATGATCCTATGTGCATGCTGTATATTATTACTTTTTGAATATGGTAAGTTTCAGATATAAATATACCATCTGGATATAAACAATATATATGTCCATCTCGGGTATAACACAATGACACTATCTGTATCAGTTTTGTTCTCCAAATATCTGTGTCGGTATTTGTATCCAGATTTAAGTCTAAAGCAGGTGTGGCCTAAAGTGTGGCATGGTCTTTAACCCAACATGACCCCTGACCAGGCAGTTACTAAGGATGCTGTAAATATGAGGAACACTGCATATTAATGTTAAAGTATTTTTATACCTAGCGGTCTTTCTTTTTGTTCCCTGCAAGCTTCATATACAGTATCACTCACGCACAACTGCATAAAAATAAAAACGTCCGCTCACATGATTTTTTGTTACTTCCTGCAGGATCCCAGTCCTGATGCACACCGGATGCCTAGTGAACATTTCCGGCATGCTTTCTTTAAAAAAAAACAAAAAAACAAAACTAATAGTGCACATTCTATTTGTATCACATTATCTGTTCATTCTGAATAATGCATTCATATTCAGTTACATCCCTACCGGATATGCTTTGCAAACAGCACACATGTATTCTCCTACCTTTTGACCCACATGCCTGAAAGTTATAAAGAAAACATCTTGATGTAAGAGTTCCGACTCAAACCTGCCTCCTGTTTTACACATGCAGCAAAGACCAGGCTCTTGTTAAGACTAGATGCTTAACGTGATGGTTACATTTATGTAACTAGAGAGGCTTAACACTTACAGGCATTCTGTATGGTGAAAACACAGTGAGCAGGTGAATCAGAAAACACTCTATGGCAAGCATGTAGGACGTAGAGAGAGAGACCTGGATGAAATTCCCAGCTGAGGAAGGAGTGTTACGACAAGCAGTTGCACCAGTCATTATAAGATGAGCAGACGGGTGAGTATTACTCAAACAGAGATGAAGTAATGGCAAAACTATAATGCTTTTGGGAAAACAGGTACATCTTCAAGTCAGGTTAATACCTGAAAATGAGTTATCGTTCTATTATAATAAAAACAAGGGAAGATAATTACTACTAACCAGATAGATTCATCTTTAGTTAATATTTTATAATGGTTTTAACATAGTTAATTCACCTTCTGGCATGTTTTTGGGAGTTAGGAGGAAACCAGAAAACCCAGAGGACACCCACACAGACAACTTGTTACCTCAGTTTTGAACCCAGAACCCTGGAGCTTTGAGGCTGTGAGTATGTTTAAATGCAGATCAATGTTTTGTATTACAGTACTGGGGAGAGGAGAGGAGAGAGGCAGCAAACCTGATGTCATGAGAAATTCAATCTAATTAGAACAAATTTTGTGGTCGGATTTCGTTTGATTTCATTTGTAAGAAGAGGTATGACTCAAGATATAACATTAACCTTTTGACCTTGTTGATGGGTCAAAATTTACATCCCTCTTTCTTGTAACTATGTACGTTTCCTATTCATTTTACTGTAGTTACCTAATAATTCATAATAGTTAGTTAGCGAATACTCATTATAAGCTGGAACTTCAAGATGTTGAGCACTTTTGAGATTTGTGAATTTGTGTGTTGAGGCACCAGGCTCTATGATAATAGTTTTGATGCACAAAAGAACCACATTTGTTTCGCTGGTGGATTTTCTCATCACACAGTACAAAACTGAATGAGCTTCATGAATACACGAACATTTCATTATTAACATGAACAGGTACAATAATGAAATAATTAAATTTTTGTTCAATTTTGCACCAGGAAATGCACATCATTTTTCAGCTTCTTCCTTGGATTTGAATCGTATCGCATCACTATTTACTCTCAGATGAATGGTTTTTACTGTTCTGATTAATCCAACTTGATGTTCATTTCATCCAAAATGTAGAAGCACTTTATAAATGAAGCCCAATCCATATCAAAACATTTATGGTGAGCTACACAGAAGCCACTGAGCCAAAAAACAAAAATAGATAGGTTACCTGATCTTCATATATATTACAGAACATTGTTCCGATGTACTGCTGAATTCATTTATCATATTTCACATTTAAAAAAATCTTTTGACATCATCATTCCACCAGCCAATCGCATCAAAATATTATCATCTTGGTTATGTCCCTGGATTAGATTCAACAAACAAACTCATGCAGATCATGTGCTGTTGAATGTCTAAAATGGCAAAATGCTTGTGGTGTGATGGAGCTTGGAAAGTGACGCTGCAGAGCTTTTGAGGAGTGCTTCTTGTGTTTGTGCGGGTGTGTGTGCCGTCAGGGGTTAAAAGAACTTAGAAGATGACACTGCAGAGTGCACTGTGTGTGCAAGTAATGGGGGTTCATTCAGCTGGCAGGGAGCCCACTACCCAGTGCGGCAGAACAGCGTGTCCCAGCAAGCAGTTAGAGAGAGAGAGAGAGAGAGAGAGAGAGAGAGAGAGAGAGAGAGAGAGAGAGAGAGAGAGAGAGAGAGAGAGAGAGAGAGATGTGGGCTCAAATAGTGGTCTCACTGAAAGTAGTGGTTTACTGAAAGTAAATACCCCAGTGATAAGCCTGGAATCGATCCTCCTCTGACCCCCTAACCCAAGTTAAATTTTTATTTTTTTAGCGAGAGAGGAAGCTAACACTACCATGCACGTGAATTGTACAACACATTATATTTTCAAAATTTTGTTTTTAACTTTCAGCAATACATCCATTTGCTTTGTATATTAGGAACATGCTATGAAGGCAGAATGACTATATTGATCCTATAAGGACAGCTTAGGGGTAAGAAATTAATTTGAATTCATTTTAGCATGTAAAGGCAATTTTCCATGACTAAATGGATGCAATGGAGAGACTCATGAGCAGGGAACTTAATGTCTTGGTTTAAAACTTGAAAATGATTTGGTGGTGTAAAAACAGGAAATACATCACATCTACTTAGTCCACATATTTACTAAGTTCACTTAATATGTAATAAATAAATAAACAAAAAAAATGCATAGATGTTTTTTTGTTGTTTTTTTTTATTTCAACAAATTCATAAAAGTCAACAAAACGATACAAATTTTAATTTGTATCGTTTGTATCTAACGATCGTTAGATACAGGTATCGTTAGATTGTTAGATATTGTTTGTGGTTAAGACGTTGGACTACTGATCGGGAGGTTGTGAGTTCAATTCCCAGCACGGCCAAGCCACCACTTTTGGGCCCTTGAGCAAGGCCCTTAACCCTCAACTGCTCAGATATATAAATGAAATAAATGTAAGTTGCTCTGGATAAAGGCGTCTGCAAAATGCCGTAAATTGAAAATGTTGAGCTTAAAAACATGAATAGAAGTGAATTTTATGGTGTCAAACAAAGAGTTACTGTCCAAGAGGATGTGGGAGGAGGGAAGCCATGGAAGCAGATATCACAGCTTCACTACAAGTTAGGTAGAGAACTTCTTTTACTGTGTTATAGTAGAAAAAACCCCCACCAATTTCCACACACATGAATACTAAAAAAACTGCATCTCTCTCAGCTAGAGAAACCCCAACATGCAAACCAATACAAACTTTGTAACCAGTGACAAGAAAGTAGAAAGTTGGAATACTATCAGGATTATAATTTTGTTTTTCATTAAAAACCAAAGAAATGAACCTTTTGACATAACACAATATAGACAGCTGCATGATTATAGTTCTAAAATTATAGCTCTAAAATAAGCTCTAAATTAAAGCATTTTAGATCATATTGCTTTATTCTTGGCTTTATTTACATATGTGACCTTGAAGTAATCCAAAAATAATCAGATTACATTACTTTCATATTGTGATACTTGGATTACGTTACTGATTACATTTTTTATGAAGTAATTTGTAACTGTAACGGATTACATTTTTAAAGTAACCCTCCCAACCCTGGTTATGTGTTTGTTGCTCTGGCCCAAAGGATTTTATGATTGTAATTTTCCAAGAATTTACAAGACAATGTGCTTGAAAGGGGCAGTGACTTACCAATGAAATTGCTCACATTTGTGAAAATTCCTGAATTATCTGTGAGATCTGGTTACTCTGCGCCAGGACATTAAATTCCCCGAAAAAGTAATGATTCTGTGGTTCTTTCAGTTCAACCAGAGTGCAGTTAAAGTCTTGATGGGTTTAATAGTGTTGTCCTTGTTTTTCTCCAGCGTGAGAAAACTATACTGATGTTGTCACAGCAGCTGTTAATGTGAGCTGACATCTGGTTTGACAGAAGGTCAGCCACAGAAAGGTTCTCCTAGAAATATCTGCTTCCCAACAGGCAAATATTATATACTAAGAGAAGTGCAATATGAAATAAGTCACTTATATGTCAGTTATCCTCCAAAGTTTCATGTACTGGAAGAAGAATGAGAAAACACAGTTATAGGCATGCTGTGAATATGGTGTTTCTAAATTTACAACACATCACAGATGCAAACTGAAAAAGGAAACCATCAGAGTAAAAAAGTACACTCTATTTAAAGTCAAACATAATGATCCGTCACTGCCGTCATTTCATTTCCTCACAACATGGCCGAGTCTGTTCTAAAAGTCCAGGGTGATGTGTAACTGTGTGTCGCTGTGTATACTGTAACACTTATAAAAGACCATAAAAAGAAAACCACAAAAATAAAGGACGTAAACAGAGAGAGAGAGAGAGAGAGAGAGAGAGAGAGAGAGAGAGAGAGAGAGAGAGAGAGAATATAAAACATGGAAAAATAAAGAATAGAACCAAAAAGAAAGAAAGAAAGAAAAAGAAAGAAAGAAAGAAAGAAAGACAGAAAGAAAGAAAGAAAGAAAGAAAAAGAACATTTAGAACAAAAAGTAAAGAAAGAGAAAGAAAGGAATAAAAAGAAAAAAAAAACTATATCACCAAAAAGTAAAAAGAAAGAAAGAAAGGATGAAAGAAAGAAAATATATATTTTTTAAAAACCCAAAAAAAAAAAGAACAGAACAAAAAAGATAAAAGAAAGAATAGAAGAAATAAAGAAAGAAAAAAAAAAAGAAATAGAAAGAGTAGAAAAGAAAGAGAAAGAAAAGTATAAAAAGAAAAATATAGAAAGAAAGAAGAAAGAATGAATAGAACAATAAGAAAGTAAGAGAAAGAAAGAAAAAGTAGAGAGAATAAAAGAGAGAATAGAACAAGAAAGAAAGAAAGAAAAAGAACATTTACAAAAAAAAGTAAAGAAAGAGAAAGAAAGAAAGGAAGTAAAAAAAAAAGAAAAAAACTATATCACCAAAAAGGAAAAGAAAGAAAGAAAGAAAGAAAGAAAGAAAGAAAGAAAGAAAGAAAGATAATATTTAGAAAAAAAACCAGAAAAATAAAGAATAGAACCAACAAGGTAAAAGAAAGAATAGAAGAGATAAATAAAGAAAAAAAGAAAAAATAGAAACAGTAGAAAAGAAAGAGAAAGAAAAGTATAAAAAGAAAAAGATATAACGAAAGAAGACAGAAGGAATAGAACAAAAATAAGAAGAAAGAAAGAAAGAAAGAAAGGAATAACATTAGAAAAACTTTTTTCAAGTAAACAATTAAGAAAAACACAGCTAGTTTTGCATGATGTGATCTGAAAGCTTAGAGGGAGTTAGTGTTTGTAGCCTTTTTTCAGGAACAAAAAGAAATCATAAAAGATGAAGATGTGTGAAGAGACGGGGCGCGCTCTCTGAGAGGCGATTAGCTTTGCTCTAATCAAATAAAAAGGGCAGAATTTTAATGTGAAAAGTAGATCATTTTATCAAAGTTATCAAGTTATCATTTTCCAGTCCAATGTGTTTTAGCTCACACCAATAAGAGAACAATAAATATCACTAGTTAACTGTGCAAATCAAAAACAAACAAAAACACAATGCCAAGTTTAATTGAACAGATGGAACAGTTTGAATAATTTGTAGTGTAATGGTTTAGTGGTGTATTGTATTCATACTCTCAGTCCTCTTTTATTTAACAGTCTACGAGAGATGTATTCATTCCTGAAGGTTACTCAGCACTACACTTTCGGAAACACATCAGCTGTTTCAGAGCTCTCGGTCTCCAACAGACACAAAGAGGTGAGTCCAATGTTAATACACTGATCTGTTTACGTGATCAGGCAGATGCTGAGACTGGAAGGGAGAAGACTTAAAGATAAACAAGTAGCTTGATGACAGAATGGTTTGTTGCTTATTAAATAACGTGTGTGTGAAATGAAGGAAACAGGCACAATACATGACTGAATGTACGACTATTCTCTTAACATTGCAAGGGATATAGTGTTTGCAATTCATAAAGCTGTGTGCTTTATGATAGCATATATTTTTTTAATAATAACATTTACTTTCTTTTAATAAACTGCACGTGGTTAACCTCATGAGTCTAATCACGTACGGAATCTCATTTCAACATTGTATACGTCTGAAAGAAGTATCAGTGAAATGTTGTAGAAGAATGGCTTTGAATGCAATTAAAACTGATGTCACTATTAAACTGTCTCAAATTATTATCTGGAATAATAGACAACCATTAGAGCTATTTGCAGTATTGTATTGTGTATTATATGTATGAGTATCGTGGTCCTCGTCAGACATGATCATCAATCTGTCACAAATCCAAATCTCTCATTTTTAGAGAATCAAGAGGAACTGAGGTGGAAAAGTTATAGGAGTCTATAGAATCAATTTTCACACTACTACCCCCAGAGTACATTGTGATCAACGGAGCTCAGCTTGCATTTTTTTATGTCATTGTACAGGGTGTCCCAAAAGTCTCTCAATATAGGGGAAATTAACACTTTTTAGCTAAATGTCTTCCAAAATTTGTCATACTTACTTTATATATATATATATATATATATATATATATATATATATATATATATATATATATATATATATATATATATATATATATATATATATATATTTTTTTTTTTCAGATAGCTTTTAAGAATGCCTTTGATAAATGAAGAACGTATTGAAATCATTCTCATGGCTGGATCAGGAAGCTGTAGCAAGGTTGCGATGGACTTTTACAGGAAACATGGCAAGCACATGGCATCACACACAACACTATTGCCAAAACTGGAAGTGTTGCAGACCACTGGCACAACCGATGTGGTGCTGGCTAACATATATATATAAAGACTTTTGGGACAAGTGTAATTTAACCAATCTCTATGAATGGACATTTTTCATTATTCAGCTGTGGCCCTGGTTCCCTAAAACATTGTAACATGACCATATTAACATTTATATTAAAAAAAAAAATAATAATAATAATAATAATAAATTCAGCCCTGTTTAGAGCTGTTTCCTTTCCTGTTATCTGCCACTTCTTAACTTTTTTGCATTACAAATTAAGAAGAATGAATGAATCCCTGGTTATGCAATCTAGAAATCTCAAACACTCCAAAAACCTGTGCATGAGCAAATTAAGCTTAAATCTCTCCTTAATTTCCTGACCCAGTAGTGAAAACACTATATAGTGGTGGTTACACTTACCCTGACAGTTTAGCCATCTTTGAAAACCCGAACACGTCCATACAGCTGACTGGACAATCCTGTCCGTGGTTCACACACTACAAATCCAAGCTCCCGTTCCTTATTGCTTGCTTGACTGCAAATCCCAAAATTGCTCAACTCTCCATCCCACCTGACACTCTGGTGCCGAATCAGGTGCAAAACAGATGCACTGTAAGCCTTCCAGAAGCCTCTGTCCAAAGCTAGACTTTCCACCAAAGGGATCAGATCCAGCATTCATGGATTGAATCCAGTGGAGCAGGAATGGGCAATCTAATCCAGCATTGCATCCACAAGAGTTTTATGCTGTAAAAATGCTGGAAGCCAGTGTTTGCACTCTCTCCATTGCTCTCTCCTGCAAGCTGTGGGTAGAAGAGCCTGAGCAAAGCAGCAGTGACAGCAGCTTTGAATGAAAAGCACCAGAGAGAGCGAGAGAGAGAGAGAGAGAGAGAGAGAGAGAGAGAGTGTTGGGGGAGGGGTCTAGAAGAGGAGTGGAAAGAGAAAGAGGAGGACGGACGATGATAAATACTACTCCTGGCACTTGAGCTGATCAAAACGCACACACCTTTTTCTAGTGAGCCCTTCACCCCTGACTCCAGTGGGATGTAGGAAAAGAGAGGGAGGGTGAGGAGGAGTGTGGTGAGGAGAAAGAAGAGAGAGAGAGAAAGAGGGAGCAGGAGAGAGACAGATTGCTGACTCTGCAGTAGAGTGTCAGACTGCTGATGGCAGGAGAGCAAGACCCTGTTTTCCACAGAAGGCACACACACACACACACACACACACACACACACACACACACACACACACACACACACACTTGCATTCTTGTGGTGTACATGTTAAGGTAAACGAGTGTTAGAAAGAATGAACTTGTCAGAATATGGTTAGAGCATTAGGTAATGCTTTACCATATTGTAGTGTTCAGAGGAATACGTGACATCTGCATAAGCCCTTCTTGACACATTATACTAGAAGTAACTGAGTCAATTGTCATTAAGTGTCACTGGAAAGTGTCATAGCACAACTGTATGTCAACAGAAAGATCACTTGACACATATAGTGTTGTATCAACTTCCACTGCTTATCCTACACAGGGTCGTTGGAAGCCTGGAGCCTATCCCAGGGGACTCGGGGCACAAGGCAGGGTGCCAACCCATCACAGGGCGCAATCGCACACACACACTATGGACAATTTAGAGATACCAAACAGCCTACAACACATGTCTTTGGACTGGGGGAGGAAACCAGAGTACCTGGAGGAAACCCCCAAAGAACATGCGAAGTGCGAGGCAAACGTGCTAAGTCACTATGCCCCCCTGTTGTATCAACTTGACATACATCAACTGAAGTAGTCTTTATGTCTGCTGACACTTATTGGAATAAACATTTCTAAAACTTTATATACTGTAGGTTTGTCAGTTGTTATCAAGGCCATTTGATAGTGGTGTAAGCAGTTGTTTAGGGCCCCCATAAGAATGCAGGATTTGGCAATAAGCGATGGGTGATTGGGGGGAAGTGGTTGTGGTATGATTGGGCTGTGATTGGGGGAATAATTGTGGTATTATTGGGGTGTGATTGAGATATGATTGGGGTATAATTGGGGAAAGAATCGGCTGTGATTGGGGGTATAATTGGGGTATGACTGGCATATGATTGGTGTGTGATTGGGGTATTAAAAAAACAGCATGTCACTAACTAGTTAAATGTATTAGTTCTTGAGCTATCCTCCACCCTTTCTCCCCCATGACAAACTGAATGTACAGTATGCACACTATATGGCCAAAAGTATGTGGACACCTGACATTCACACCCATATGTGGTTCTTTCCCAAACTGTTGCCACAAAGTTGAGATGAGATGAGATTGGAACAGTGAATGCATGCCAGGCCTTCATCAGTGCCCAACCTCACTAATGCTCTTGTGGCTGAATGGGCAAATCCACGGCCATGCTCAAATCTAGTGGAAAGACTTCGTCTGGAGGGTGTTCTAGCAGCAGAGATGTGGCAACTTCATATTAATGCCCATGGTTTTGAAAAGGGATGTTCAAAAAGCACATCTGGTTTTAGTGGCCAGCTTTCCACATACTTTTGTCCATATAATGTATTACTGTAGTATTTGAGATCAAGGATCCATTATATACCTTAACATACGTATATTGATATAACAATGTGACAGTGTGTGCTAAACCGTAGTATTGTGTGCTATGTCAAACACATTGAATTGTATGTATGCAGGGAGTCATACCAGGCCAGTAATACTGTATATTCCTTTTTTTTCCCCAACCAGCTTCCAAAACACCAGAGACATCCTTGAGTACAGAACTTTGCAGGATTGAAGGAAACATAAAGCCCCTTCCAGAGGAGATATTATGCAAGGAGTCAAAGAAGTCACACGGCAGGTCCCCATTTGGCACATAGCCTCTGTACGGTTGAAAGGACCATGATCACTATTCTTATTGTGACCGATAACAAATTTCAGTGTGCCCATGAATCAAAGAGAAGTTAAAAGCAGGGAGGAGGCAGAAAAATGCAAGCCATATTGGTGGAAAATTGAAACCTTTTATATGAGAAAGACACCAAGCTTTGATCTGGGGATGACACTTTCTTTTACGCCACGGATGTTTTTGGCAGTGGTTCAGGGCCAGTGACTCCCTGAGCGTGCACCTGCTACTGGTGGCAGTATTAAAAAGTGTCTGCATTTTGGAAGAAAATCTACAAAAGAGATGTAGAATGACCCATTTACAATTACATAATTACTGGGCAACGTTAACATTTTAACAATTGATGCGATTTGTCTGATGAATTGACGACATTTCCGGTTTTGAAGCACGAAGTCTAATTTATATTGCTAATGAACATCAGCTGAACATCAACACAAACTCATTTACAACATTTTCCCTTAGAAATAATTGTCATTTGAGTCATTATTCAATTGCAAATGGTAAATATTTGATGATTCATACCCCTATTATCTATTTAGCCCTTGACTGTACACCGTGTGGAAGAGAACAGTAAGTTTTGTCCTTTCTTGGTGAAACAAGAAAGCAATATATTTAAGGTCACTGAACATTGTGTCAGAGACGAGCACATTAGCATGTAGTTTGGTATTCTCCTTGGCACAGTGAGGCACCAAGGTTGAACAGCCTGACTTGCACAGAAGTCTTAATCACCAAAAATTCCCAAATCGGCATTAAATAGTTTCTTCTCTGAATTCCTGACACTCACCATGTCATATCTTTGTGCTAGCTAGTCTTTTTTTTTGTCAATTATATTAATCAGGTTGTTATTAACACTTCAATTAATAATTAAATATTTTAATCATTTTATTAACACTTTTATACATTTGAACAGCCATGACCTAAAATGAAAAAAAAAGTTTATTTCAAAAGATACCAATTGGTAGATACCAAAAGTGTGGTATTTCAGCTGTATTGTAGGAATCAGATTATGATCTGTGGAGGTTCTCAGTGGAAAAGGACCAGCATAGGACCACTGCTGACCAGATTCAGGTCACACTTCACAGGAGAGCAGTGAAATTGGTATGGTTTACTTCAGTATCACTGCTGAAAGTATTATGTAGTCTGGTGGTGAGAAAATAACATAATCTCTGTTCTTTGGTGGTTCCTTTCCATTGATAAATGTGGTACAGGGAAATCAACTCTAAATATCTGCCTATAGCAACACACAGGCTACAGTCAGTAATTGTATACCAACAATATATACACCCATATGGTAATGTATACTGTATACAGTAGATGTAAGAACCATAATCTACTTGATCTCTTCCCTTCAGCTGTCTGTGTTTCAGTCCAACAAATAATACACTTTCCTTTACATATCCCTCCTGGCACTGTAAAAACTAAATCATACATTTGCATTTCTCGTGCCACAAATCCGTGCTGCAATTTTCTCTCGCAGAATGCCTAATCCCCCAGATGACACCGACTTTACTCCACTGAGATTCAACTAACTCAGGTTAATACACCACAAGTGCTGGGGGACATATTGTGAAAAGACAGCTAAAACTTAATTATATGGTACTATTCTTGTCTCCATTTTGACTCTGCACATGTTTGTCAGATTTTTTTTTTAAATCCTAAAAGTGGAACAAGATATATATATATATATATATATATATATATATATATATATATATATATATATATATATATATATATATATATATATATATATATATTTTATTTTATTTTTTTCAGATAGTCTTTAAGAATGCCTTTGAGAAAAGAAGAACGTATTGAAATCATTCTCATGGCTGGATCAGGAAGCTGTCGCAAGGTTGCGATGGACTTTAACAGGAAACATGGCGAGCACATCACACACAAAACTGCTGCCAAACTTATTTTTAACAATATTAACAAATTCAAAAAGACTGAAACTGTTGCAGACCAACCGAGAAGTGGACGTCCACGAATATCCACTGACGAAGGCACAACCGACGTGGTGCTGGCAAACATAGTCCCCTATGCATGGAGACTTTTGCTAGGTATAGCATTATATAAGAAGTACTATAACCTGTTTGTAATAACCCTTTACATATGTTTCTTTAGCTTCACCAAAATCCTGTAAACAGCTCTTATAATGCATTGTAATGTATTCTGTATTGAACCTAAATTGCATCCAATTATGTAATGACCTGGTGTAAAAGTGCTTATTATATGGGTTTATGCTAGGCATTATTAGACATCATGTATGCACGCATTTATAATACAGTGCCCTCCACAAATTTTGGCACCCTTGGTAAATATGAGCAGAGAAGGCTGTGAAAATTTGTCATTATTGTTTAACCTTTTGATCTTTTGTTAAAGAAATTCACAAAAATACTCTGCTCTCATGGATATCAAACAACTGCAAACACAACACAGGTTTATAAAAAAATATATCTTTGTTAAATATAGGTGTGCAACAATTATTGGCACCCTTTTAGTCAATACTTTGTGCTACCTTCCTTTGCCAAGATAACAGCTCTGAGTCTTCTCCTAAAATGCCTGATGAGGTTAGAGAATACATGGCAAGGGATCTGAGACCATTCCTCCATACAGCATCTCTCCAGATCCTTCAAATTTCGAGGTCCACGCTGGTGGACTCTCCTCTTCAGTTCACCCCACAGGTTTTCTGTGGGTTTCAAGTCAGGGGACTGGGATGGCCATGGCAGGACCTTGATTTTGTGGTCAGTAAACCATTTTTGTATTGATTTTGATTTATGTTTTGGATCATTGTCCTGCTGGAAGTTCCAACCACAGCCCATTTTAATCTTTCTGGCAGAGGCAGTCAGGTTTTCATTTAATATCTGTTGATATTTGATAGAGTCCATGATGCCATGTATCCTAACAAAATGTCAGCCCCAAAACATTAAAGAGCCACCATCATATTTAACCATGAGCATGAGGTACTTTTCCATATGGCTACCTCTCTGTGTGCCAAAACCACCTCTGGTGGGTTTTTTTTTGCTATATTTTAGTTTCATCTGACCATAGAACCCGATCCCATTTGAAGTTCCAGTAGTGTCTGGCAAACTGAAGACGCTTGAGTTTGTTTTTGGATGAGAATAGAGGCTTTTTTCTTGAAACCCTTCCAAACAACTTGAATAACTCAACCATGTGTACACTCATTTTTTTTTTTTTTTTTTTTTTAACAAAAGATCAAAAGGTTAAACAGTAAAGACAATTTTTCACAGCCTTCTTTGCTCATATTTACCTAAATATGTACATTATGAATACTGGATTTATAGGAAAATCTTTCTCTATAAAATGATTAAATATGAAAGAAAATATGTTGCTGTTGTTGTTGTTGTTTTATCTGTCACATGACCTCTATATTACATCTGCCATCAGGAGTTTTATGTATCCGATCCAAAATTATTGTTTTAATTCTCATACTCAATATAAAGTTATAATTTACTTAAGCTTTCAAAGGAAAATCATAAGAAATGCCCCATGCCAGTCAGAAGCATTGAATAGTACATCCACTACTAAGTAGTGAAGAGAGTATAGAAAGAGATAAATAGAATGAATACAATTTAGTTTATTAGTGTGTTTCTCATGTTTCTTGAGTAACAAAATGGTGTATGTAAAGATATTAATAGTGAAATAAAAGTATCAGTTCAAAAGATATGCATTTCTCTTCCTGAATGTGATATAAATATTTTCTAATAGCTTGTATACTCAGCCTTTGCCTTTTATATCTCTTCATATCTCTTTTTATATCATGTAAATAGCTTTTGGACCTGTCAAATTAGGTCTGGACACAATATTTTCTTGTTGATTTTGCCATAATGACTGTGATATTGGCTGTAGTCTTGTTACATGACACATCCAGATGAGATGTAGAAGGGTTACTAGAACTGGTCACACATCATTATATTCCAGAGTAACTGGGGATAGTGTAGCATCCAGAGAAACTATGGACAAATCCCTTATTAGATTGTGTGTGCATGTGTGTGTTTGCACGTGTGTGTGTGCCCTGCTCTACTTTCAGTAATCTTAAGCTTCTGCTCCCGGGCTCTGGCGTCTACCCGCCCCTCCATCCCTGCTGTCAACACGTGAATACTAAGCACACTCATCAATAAGAAGGACAGAATGTGGTGGCGTCAGATACTGAAGAGCAATGCAGCATAACGATTTATCACTGTTCCCCCTTAATGCCTGCTGCAGCACCTCGGTATTGAAGTGGCACATTATATTAGCCCCTCGAGTTCTTAGGTTCCCCTATGTGTAATGAATCTGTAAAATTGAGAAATATAATGTATAATAGGAGTATGCATATACAGTGCATGAATGATAATGGCAGATAAAAGCATGTCCTTACATTTTGATACACAGTTTATTATGTGCAAACAATGATGAGGTCTTTCATTTGGGTATCTACAATGATTTTATATAAGGTTATAAGGTTATATAAGTTCCAGCATCGATTCTGATGTGTCTGTGTCAGGTCTGTTATGGAAGGGTACCAGTAGGTTATACAGGTTCAGATAAATCGCACATTACTTGCTTCAGAAGGTTGAAAAGTTTAAGAAAAATATTGCTCACGAAGTAAATGACATTCCATCTGAATTGTCACAGAACTTTTTTTAACGATAATCTAGGACCAATTTCACGTCTTGAAATATTATAGTTAACGCCATAGCAGAAACAGTACACCTGGTCTCAGAGGAGACTGCAGCAGATAACTGTATTTCACAAGACTACCGTTGTGTAAATGACTCCATTTCTCTAGAGGAAAGCAATTCCCAGGACTTTTTCTATCATAGAGCCAGTACATAGGAACACAAGAAATGTCTACATTATAGCAATATCTCTGAGAATAATCGAGAATACAAACAAGAATAACTCAACCATGTGTACACTCCCTACATTGTTCTTAGGTCTATATATTCTCTCTCTCTCTCTCTCTCTCTCTCTCTCTCTCTCTCTCTCTCTCTCTCTGTGTGTGTGTGTGTGTGTGTGTGTACTGTATATACAGGCCCACACATAATCTAGGTTTGTCTCTGAGTGATGAAAGTAAATAACACTTAATATTTGGTTGCATACCCCTTGCTTGCAATAATTGCATCAAGCCTGTGACATAACATTAAAAGCACTGACAGGTGAAGTGAATAACATTGATTATGCATCCATCTTGGGGCACAAGGTAGGGAATACCCTGGATGAGGTGCCAACCCATCGCAGGGCACAATCGCACACACATTCCTACACCCATTCACACACTACAGACAATTTAGAGATGCCAATCAGCCTACCATGCATGTCTTTGGACTGGGGGATGAATCCAGAGTACCCAGAGGAAACCCCCGAAGGAGGGTTCATGGTTCATGGAGGTGGGAAGCAAACTCTCAGTCCTGGAGGTGTGAGGCAAACATGCTAACCACTAAGTCACCCCCATTGAAATAAAAATAAAATATAAAAAATGTAACAAATAAAATGTTTTCTCTTGGAAGTATTCAAGTATTCAATTTAAATAATACTTCAGTAAAGTATAAATCATCCAAATAGTACAAAAGTACAGTTACATAAGTATTTTCCACCCCTGCTTGGGTTGTGGGATATGTAATGCAAAACCAATCCCTGTTTCAGAACCAAATTCCTGCCAATCAATAAGAAGTAAAAGTATATTTTGTCCCAACCTACATTTTGTAATCCTGTCAAATTTGCTTTATTAGTGTATATGTGTATGCTGTCTAAAATCTAAACAGAGATCACGTTCTCACAAATTCTTCTACTACGTCGTAAAGCAGATTTTCAGACATGGTGCCCATGCTATCCCAATTTTCCAGATGTTTCTGCTTGTTGTGTAACAGTTAAAAACAGGTCAGTCAGGGTTAAGCTGTAATCTCTGTTTCTGGAAATGAAGCTGGAATGCCTGGCAATCAAAATACAACTGTGTGAAGTGGATAAGCTTGGTATGGAAATGGAAGATGGTGTAGGTATGCCTAGATACGAAGTGTGATGGTATGGGTTGATTTTTAGTTCAAAATTAAGTGAAAAGAAAAGGAGACCAACATTCAAAAAGGTCAGAATGCATTATGATGGTGAACTACAGTGGTGTCTGAAAGTTTTTGAATTTTCTATATTTCTACATAAATATGACCTAAAACATCATCGGATTTTCACACAAGTCCTAAAAGTAGATCTAGAGAACCCAATTAAACAAATGAGACAAAAATATTATACTTGGTCATTTATTTATTGATTAAAATGATCCAATATTACATATCTGTGAGTGGCAAAAGTATGTGAATGTTTGCTTCAGTATCTGGTGTGACCCCCTTATCCAGCAATAACTGCAACTAAATGTTTCTGGAAACTGTTGATCAGTCCTGCACATCAGCTTGGAGGAATTTTAGCCCATTCCTCAGTACAGAACAGCTTCAACTCTGGGATTTTGGTGGGTTTCCTTACATGAACTGCATGCTTCAGATCCTTCCACAACATTTCTATTGGATTAAAGTCAGAACTTAAAACATTATTTTAATTCCTCTTTAGCCTTGCGTGCCTAGTGTCATTGTCTTGGTGCATGACCCACTTTCTCTTTAGATTCATTTCATGGACAGATGTCCTAACATTTTCCTTTAGAATTCACTGGTATAATTCAGAATTCATTGTTCCATCAATCATGACAAGTCATCCTGGCCCAGATGCAGCAAAACAGGCCCAAACCATGATCCTTCCACCACCATGTTTCACAGATGGGATAAGGTTCTTATGCTGGAATGCAGTGTTTTCCTTTCTCCAAATATAACTTTTCTCAATTAAACCAAAAAGTTCTATTTTAGTCTCATTCGTCCACAAAACATTTTTCTAATAGGCTTCTGGCTTGTCCATGTGACCTTTAGCAAACTGCTGAGGGGCAGAAATGTTCTTTTTGAAGAGCAGTGGCTTTCTCCTTGCAACCCTGCAATGCACACCATTGTTGTTCAGTGGTCTCCTGATGGTGGACTCATGAACATTAACATTAGCCAATGTGAGAGGGGCCTTTAGTTGCTTAGAAGTTACCCTGGGTTCCTTTGTGATGTGGCAGTCTATTACACGACTTGCTCTTGGAGTGATCTTTGTTGGTCGACCACTCCTGTGGAGGGTAACAATTGTCTTGAATTTCCTCAATTTGTATACAATCTATCTGACTGTGGATTGGTGGAGTCCAAATCCTTTAGAGATAGTTTTGCAACCTTTTACAGCCTGATGAGCATCAACAACTCTTTTTCGGAGGTCCTCAGAAATCTCCTTTGTTCATGCTATGATACACTTCCACAAACATGTGTTGTAAAGATCAGACTTTGACATATCCTTGTTCTTTAAATAAAACAGGGCGCTCACTCACACCTGATTGTCATCCAATTGATTTAAAACACCTGACTTTAATTTCACCTTCAAATTAACTGCTAATCCTAGAGGTTCACATACTTTTGCCACACACAGATATGTAATATTGGATAATTTTCCTCAATAAATACATGACCAAGTATAATATTTTTCTCTCATTTGTTTAATTGTGTTCTCCTTATCTACTTTTAGGATTTTTGTGAAAATCTAATAATGTTTTAGGTCATGTTTATGCAGATATATAGAAAATTCTAAAAGGTTCACAAAAATCCTTTAAAAAATCCATATATATATATATATATATATATATATATATATATATATATATATATATATATATATATATATATATATATATATGGACAGATGTCCTGACATTTTCCTAACATGACCTAAACCCAAACTATATATATATATATATATATATATATATATATATATATATATATATATATATATATATATATATTCCACCCAGAAAATCCTGAGAAATTTGCCCACACAAATAGCTGTGACACATACAGTATCTGTCACAAAGTCTGCATAATAATAGAGCAGGTGTTGCCTGAAGAGTCGATGCTTACTGTACTTACTGAATGATGGTGAAGACCCCGAGCTCATCCTTGCTGAGATCCATGCCTGATGCTTTCTTTCCTTCTTCTTTCTCTTTTATTAAGTCCGGTTTCTCCCGAGCTCTTAGCGCATCCCTGCAGTTCATGGATTTAGCAGGGGCATCTAGGCCGGGTGGGATAAACGTCACACACATACATTAATTCTGTGTGAGTCAGAGCAAGTGGCCTCAGGGCCACACATCCCTTCCATGTCCTATTACTGACACAATATTATCCCACTCTGAGTAAGGGAGGGAGAGGATCAATGCATCAACATCTGTGGCTTCACAGACAACAAATCTGCCACTGTGCTGTGTTTATGAGAGAGAGAACAAGAGATTGCAAAACCCTAATGGCTCTGAAAGCTGTCTTCATTCATTGTGTCTTCTACATTTTACACTTTAGACGCAACAAGATTTGTCAAGCTTACTCGACTGGTTTAAGTAGGACAGACAAATAGGATGACCTGCCCACCAAACCTGACTGAAATCTAATAGAAAGTGTTATTTTGTGTGCTTCTGCCTTATATTACCTCTTCATTCATTCATCTTCAATAAAAGCTTTATCCAATCAGGTGGATCCGGAGCCTAACCCAGGAACAGTGTGTGTAGAATATTAGTTTTCTTCTTCTTCTTCATCTTTTTAAAAAAAAAAAAAAAAAAAAATCATTTTTCATTATTTTTCAACCACATTTGAAGCGTCTTGAGCAGGCCACATGTTTTCTAACATGTGCAACGGAATGTAGCAGACAGTTATTGAGAGTTTGACCTAGATATTAAGAAGGGATAGTGCCTGAATATATATATATATATTTATTTATTTCAGTAAAAAAGAAAAAACTTTTGGAGTGCCTGCTTGCATCTTTTCAAAGAACATAAGACGGTAAATGGTAGAGAGATTTAACAGGGAAGGAGGAATACACAGTGGATGGAATGCCAGTCCACTGTATACTATTACCTCTTACTTAGGCTTAGTGGTTGGCAGGTTTGCCTTAGACCTCCAGGGTCGGATGTTCACCCTGGGCTTTGGGGACTCTCTCTGGGTACTCTGGTTTCCTCCCTCAGTCCAAAGACATGTATTGTAGGCTGATTGGCATTCCCAAATTGTCTGTAGTGTGTGATTGTGCCCTGTGATGGTTTGGCACCACGTCCAGGGTGTCCCCTGCCTTGTGCCCCGAATTTCCCCAGATAGGCTCCAAGATCCCCTGTGACCCTGTGTAGGATAAGCAGTACAGAAAATGGATGGGTGGATGGATTCAACTTTAAGTACTTTACACTCATAGGGAAAAAAAAGTTTAAATCTATTCTATTCTGTTCTTTTTTTGTCTTTTTTTGCTGTTATAGGAAAATAATCAATGACAGGTTGGTGTGATGCTGTTCCCACCACACAGTTGATTATTTTCCATTAACAGCATGTCCTGAAGCATTTATTTCTCTTATACCACAGCAATACACTAACACTAACAGTATTTAATTTATTAATGAACATCATACTTTTTATCCATTTGTAGTTCATTTTAATGTTGTGCACAGGACAAGAAGTTAGTTCCTGTTTTCCTGTTATTTATTTTATAGCAGCTATAAACATTCATCCCCTCACCAGTCTTTTATCTCTCTCATGAAGTTAATAAGACAAAAAATAAGACATACCTTTTCATGTTACCAAGAAACCTGTTCCTATAAAATTGGTGTAATTAAACTCTGTGTACTTACTGACCCTCTGCAGCTACACTCTTAGAAAAAGTGATTCCTGAAGGCTTCTACATAGGACCTCTAAGGATGGACAAACTAAAGGAACCTTTTTTCTCTAAAAGTGCATGTGTCACTGGAGAATTAAATGAATATTTAGGCTGATCCTAGACAAGCCTCTGATTACCTGTCAATTTTCAACCCCATAATTATTGGCACCCTTCGTGAAAATGAGCAGAAATGACATGCACTGGGTCTCATTTATCAGTCTTTTAGTAAAGTCATTATAAAGAATTTTTGTGTAAACTAAAATGAACTAAACATTTCCACTGGAACAGTGATTTTCTTTGTACTTGCGTGTGTATGTTGATGAATGCCAGGCATGTGCACGACACAGCGTATTTGCATTTACTGACACCCTTAAAATTCCATAAAAGACAATGCTTACAGCACTGAAATGATGAAATGTGTGAACAGCAAAAAAAGACTCTCAGAGGTAGAAGTGGAAGTTATTTTGACTTACGTCTATGCCAATAATATATATATATATATTTACAAAAATGTGAGGGGTGTACTCACTTTTGTGAGATACTGTATATATATATATATATATATATATATATATATATATATATATATATATATATATATATATATATATATATATATATACAGTATCTCACAAAAGTGAGTACACCCCTCACATTTTTGTAAATATTTTATTATATCTTTTCATGGGACAACACTGACGAAATGACACTTTGCTACAATGTAAAGTAGTGAGTGTACAGCTTGTATAACAGTGTAAATTTACTGTCCCCTCAAAATAACTCAACACACAGCCATTAATGTTTAAACCGCTGGCAACAAAAGTGAGTACACCCCTAAGTGAAAATGTCCAAATTGGGCCCAATTAGCCATTTTCCCTCCCTGATGTCATGTGACTCGTTAGTGTTACAAGGTCTCAGGTGTGAATGGGGAGCAGGTGTGTTAAGTTTGGTGTTATCGCTCTCACACTCTCTCATACTGGTCACTGGAAGTTCAACATGTCACCTCATGGCAAAGAACTCTCTGAGGATCTGAAAAAAAGAATTGTTGCTCTACATAAAGATGGCCTAGGCTATAAGAAGATTGCCAACACCCTGAAACTGAGCTGCAGCATGGTGTCCAAGACCATACAGCGGTTTAACAGGACAGGTTCCACTCAGAACAGGTCTTGCCATGGTCGACCAAAGAAGTTGAGTGCACGTGCTCAGCATCATATCCAGAGGTTGGCTTTGTAGAATAGACGTATGAGTGCTGCCAGCATTGCTGCAGAGGTTGAAGGGGTTGGGGGTCAGCCTGTCAGTGCTCAGACCATACGCCGCAAACTGCATCAAATTGGTCTGCATGGCTGTCATCCCAGACGGAAGCCTCTAAGCACAAGCAGACTAAGGACATGGATTACTGGAACCATGTCCTGTGGTCTGATGAGACCAAGATAAACTTATTTAGTTCAGATGGTACCAAGCGTGTGTGGTGGCAACCAGGTGAGGAGTACAAAGACAAGTGTGTCTTGCTTACAGTCAAGCATGGTGGTGGGAGTGTCATGGTCTGGGGCTGCATGATTCCTGCCTGCACTGGGGAGCTACAGTTCATTGACAGAACCATGAATGCCAACATATACTGTGACATACTGAAGCAGAGCATGATCCCCCCCTTCGGAAACTGGGCCGCAGGGCAGTATTCCAACATGATAACGACCCCAAACACACCTCCTAGACGACCACTGCCTTGTTAAAGAAGCTGAGGGTAAAGGTGATGGACTGGCCAAGCATGTCTCCAGACCTAAACCCTATTGAGCATCTGTGGGGCATCCTCAAATGGAAGCTCAAGGTCTCTAACATCCACCAGCTCTGTGATGTTGTCATGGGGGAGTGGAAGAGGACTCCAGTGGCAACCTGTGAAGCTCTGGTGAACTCCATGCCCAACAGGGTTAAGGCAGTGCTGGAAAATAATGGTGGCCACACAAAATATTGACACTTTGGGCCCAATTTGGACATTTTCACTTAGTGGTGTACTCACTTTTGTTGCCAGTGGTTTAGACATTAATGGCTGTGTGTTGAGTTATTTTGAGGGGACAGAAAATTTACACTGTTATACAAGCTGTACACTCACTACTTTACATTGTAGCAAAGTGTCATTTCTTCAGTGTTGTCCCATGAAAAGATATAATAAAATATTTACAAAAATGTGAGGGGTGCACTCACTCTTGTGAGATTCTGTATATCTCTATAGGAAATTATATATATATATATATATATATATATATATATATATATATATATATATATATATATATATATATATATATATATATATATAATCGAACCGACATAATTCATGGCTTTCTATTTTTCAAATTGAATATTTCTTTAGTTAACGCTTTGAATATGGAACGAGTGGGTTTCACAAATGTTTCATTAAATTTGTGTGTGTAACTGAAAAACTTGACAGTATTTCTTGTTTACACCCATTCACACACTGTGGCCAATTCGGAAATGCCAATCAGCCTACAGCATGTCTTTGGACTGGGGGAGGAAACCAGATTACCCGGAGAAAACCCCTGAAGCATGGGGAGAACATACAAACTCTGTGCACACAGGGCGGAGGCGGGACTGAAATGCCGAACCCTGGAGGTGTGAGGCAAACGTGCTAAACACTAAGCCACCGTGCCCCCTTTCCTATTTCCATGGGGGATAAATATAAGTTTGCACATGTATAAGGTTGTAAAATCACTTTGTCTCCCTTCATTATTGGGAAAACCAATTAGCTTTCAGAACAGAAGACAACATTTCCATATGTTTAAGCTCAAATATCACTCATGGAACAATAATTCTGGAATTGGCTGCATATATGAGAAACAGACAAGAAACATATCCACATATGAGAATAAAATAACTTATAACAATATCTTGTTAATGGTGAAAGTGTGATTAGATATGATTTTGTCTCATAAGAAAAAAAAACAGTTTGTGTTTATACATTAAACATCACTGTAGGGAAGAAATCAAACAAGATAGAGTTCTCAAGAATTCTCCTAAGAGAAAAAAGTGTTTAAGCTGTTCATCCACTTAACATCAGATGCAATTTATAGCATGGGATTTATTTTGTCTGTTTTAAAAGAGTGCGTTTTTTCTGTTCTGCCTTCAGTTCAGGGGGAAATTAGCACTTCCTGCTATGAGTGCACTGACCCTGCTCAGTGATCAGTGCTTTATTTAATTTTTAGTGCCCTGGAGTTAGATATCACATTATCCTTTTGTTTTTAATCTCAATCATCAACCAAATATATATATAATATATAATAAAAACGCTCTTACATAATAATCTATTTCATTAATTAAATTTAAATCACACTAAATTCACTCATTAATTAACACGCTTCCAGTGGACTGGTGAAACTATTCAAACTACGAAATTCCACAATATGGTGGTGGATAAAGCCGTTTCAGTGCACTACTGTGTGTTTATTTCATGATATTTCACATAATTATACGTTTTTCACAAGGTGATTATGTGAGTAATATGTGATCATGTGTGAAAAATGCATTTGAATTTGAAATATGCCCTGAAATTGTACATATGACCTAAACACGTGACAGCATGTGATCATGTTCTTAGGAAGAATTATCCATGGGAGAAAATCAAATGAAAATCTAATCCATGTACACCACATCTGACAAATTACTGTAAAAATGAACAAATCATGAAAATAAATGAATCATGTAAAAATTGCATGTGGAATGGATAATGTTAAGTTATACGTGAAAAGAAATGAGTTACGTGTAAAAATCGCATGTGAAAAAAAAACATGCAGTACAGGTGCAAAATATTACATTTGAAAATAACCCAATCATGTGAAATTCAAATTCACATGAAATGAGAAAATAAATGAATTATGTAAAATCACATGTAAAAAGCATGTAAACATAAAAAACACAGACACTACATGTGACATGTTGTAGTGGAAACCATTAGAATTTCTGTGATGGTTTTTATTGTTTTATTTGTTCAGCAGGGAAATCGCATGTGAAAATACAAACACTTGTGCACTACATGTGAAATTCCAATAAATTACAAAAATTTTTTTACATGTGAAGTGTCTAAAACCCAACGTGTATAAATTGCACACGTGAATCATGTCATTATTCATATGAAGATCATACAGCTTGGGGCCGGTGCTTCACCTGCTCTCCCTCATGTCCAGCTGACATGATCAGATTCTCTTTCTTTGCTCATTAGACCTCTTTACATTTTCCATGTACATGCTGCGAGAACCTGCATTGCTCCTGTGTGAACTGCTTCACTGTTCTTTGGGTGTCTCTAAACCTCTGTGATCTTCTAATCCTTGCACATTACATTCCATTGATTTACAGTCTTACTAGTTCTAGGTCTCTTTGCATGAGACTAAAGAAGGAGAGAAGTGCACAGAGAAGGAAGGGTAACAGCGAGGTGGGAGTTTTGCTCTTTCGGGAATGTGTACAGTGTGTGAGAATATAGAGGGAAATGGAGGACAGTTGGACACTTGGTTGTGAGGATAAAGAGGAGTGATGGCTCAATTAACACAGTCCATCCTACACTACACAAGAAAAGCAAAAATTCCGCTTTCCAGCACTAAGACAGGTTCTGGTTTGTCTAAGAAAGGATTGGTTTGGTAAATAGTTTATTTCAATAAAGGTAAATAATTTATTTTTTAATTTCTGTTTAATGAAAAGAGAATGTCCAGTACCTTGGGCCAGAACCATATTTAAAATATAAGAGAGAGAGAGAGAGAGAGAGAGAGAGAGAGAGAGAGAGAGAGAGAGAGAGAGAGAGAGAGAGATTAGTACTGATGTTACAGCACATTTTGGGGCCAAGCACAGCTGTGAAATACAGATAGGCTTAATTTAACATGAGAAAGACTCAGATAGATGCAATGAGTCTGATAAATGAGATAGATGACTGTGTATGCATGAGAGAGAGAGAGAGAGAGAGAGAGAGAGAGAGAGAGAGAGAGAGAGAGAGAGAGAAGCCAATAAACATATGGACTAGCAGACTCTGTAAGGTTCTTTGGAGGTTTTCAGCTTTTAAGGCCAGGGCAAATGTATTGATTTTCTCTCCCTTTCATTTTCTCCTCTTACATTAAAGCGACAGTGCAGCATATATATATATATATATATATATATATATATATATATATATATATATATATATATATATATATATATATATATATATATATATATATATATATGCATATATATATATATGCAGCATATATATATATATATATATATATATATATATATATATATATATATATATATATATATATATATATATATATATATATATAATTTACAATTTTCACTTATAAAATCTAGTCTATAACATGCTCGGTTTCTGCAATTTCGCTTCCTTCCTTTTGCACTGCAGCTACGAGGATAGTGTAGGTAACGTGGGCAAACTGCAAGTTTAAAACATCGCAAACTCACCTCAAGTTGTCCAGCATTTCAGCCAAACTCCCTGACATTCTCTTGTTCATATAAAGGGACAAAACTCTGTCACACTGCTAAGCAAGGAATACAACTGTTATAGGAAAACAATCAATGACGGTGTTGTATGATGTGTGATGTGGCCCAACCGTAATTTTATTCCTCTTATACAACAGCAATTTGTCAACAATAACATTTTGTTATTTATTATTAAATGGCACGACATACATTTGACCCATTTTTTTTGTTACGCTTAATGTTGAGGAACCTCCGTTAAACAACGTAGTTCCTATTATCACTTAAGCTATAGCAGCTACAGCATAAACAGCCGTTCTCTCACCAGCCTATCTTTTGTGTTCGCCTTGAAGTTAATAAGATAAAAATATGAAGCTTGTTACCAAGAAACTGTTAAGCCAAACCTCCATACTGAAGACTTTCCCGTGTCAGAAAACTTACTATTGTTAAAAAAAATGACACTAGAGACTCCTTCCATAAATATTAAATAAACGTCTCCTTACACAACGCTTCATATCACTGATTGTTTTTTTTAAATTTGTTATAAACATGTGATTGGAATTACAGCTGGAACTATTGTCTGAACTATTGTCACTACAAACACCATTACAAACCATCAGCTGTTAACCATTAAAACCATTACCAATTGATTTCTGTTACATGGTAGGACGTATTAAGGACGTAGGTCCTTAATGGTATCACTAGACATACAGTGACATGCCGCCAATAGAAGGCAACAAATTACCTGTAGAGACCCACAGGGACCATTACTGTTTCCATTAAAACCAATACAATTCCCATTATAACCATTAAAACCATTACAAATTCTATGATGGTTTCTGTTGTTCTTTTTTCAGCAGGGCAGGGTTGAAAATTCAAACGCACTATGGTATAAAAAAAAATAAAAATTCTGAAGCTGGAATTGTTTTGATTATCAGCAAATAGTACTCAAACTCAGGTAAGATGTGTCTCAAAGTAGTCAGGTGAAGTTATTTATAATTAGTGATTTGGATGATAATATGTATAATATAGATGCAGTTTGTATTTGTATTTGTTTAATACAGACTTACCAACTTGTGCTTGGCATTGCTAAGCAGTGATTAGCACATCTGTTAAAAAGAAAAAAAAAAAAAAGCATGCAAGCATATGGGGTGTATTGGTAGGAATAGCTCACAGAGGCTCAGTCATAAGGAAAACCATGAAATAATAACTGGAGGTATGCATGAATAAAGGCAAAGCAGGACCAATTTTGTCCTTCACATGCATTTTGTCTGTAAAGGTCAGCGTAATACTGCTGCAGGGATCTCTAAGTATAGTGCGAACAGCTAAATTCTTCATTAGCGCATTCAGTACTTTACTTCATCACAAGACTTTCTTTTTCAGTTTGCATTTTCTGTACATTTTGGGTTGGTACATCCAACACTGCCCCCTAGTGCACACGTTTACGTTACTTGCACGTATGTTGGCAGGCACCTAAGCGGAAGTCTGCGCACAATGCCTTCACATGTTCGCAAATTTGCACAAGCAGATGTATAAACCAGTCCTGAGCTAAACAATGTCTTGAGGCTTGAAGTGTGCTAAACTGATAGCTAGAGGCTTGTGCATAACTAAAGAATCCAATGTTGGGCACCTGACAGAAAAGTTGTGCATCTGACAGAAAAGACGCATTTTATTTAAAATTGTGCGGCCTGTCGCTTCAGAGCCAAGTGACTGTACTCTAATTATATTCAATACACCAACATCTGCTTCCAGAATAAACACAAATATGCTGTTTGTTCATTGTCCCACTTACAGTGGGCCCAACATCGACCCTATATTCTATTAACATTAGTGTAAGCTATTAGTTTGCTTGATAATAACAAAACCTAGCACATTTGAAATGCAAGTAGTGTGGATTGGACAAAATGTTGTTTACACTACACTACACCACACTACATTACACTACACTACACTACACGTACCTGCCCCATTTGCCGTGCAAGTAAAATGGTGCAAATTTCATTTTTCCTCTTGTCTTAAAGTAAAATAAAAAGCTCTGAGGCACAGATAATGATCAAGGGAGCATAATGATGTAGGGATGCATACATCTGACCAGTGTTCCTGCTATCAATTTTCATGCAGAATAAGAATATACTGAGGTGCTAGAAAAGTGATTTAGTCTGAACTTTCTTGCTTCCAGCTACTGCACACACACACATATGCAGGAAATCAGCCAGTTTTATATTCTGACCACTTTCTTCATTTAGAAGTGATATAGATTTTGCATCCTATGAGCCCTGAAGCACACAATAAGAAAGGTTATGCAAACGCCTTTGGTTCAGTTAGTTATTAGTATTCAAAAAGAAGCCATTTCAAATACATCCCAGGATGATCACCGCATGTTTCATCACGTTCCCCACCAAGACAGCGAACATATTCGCGTTAACAAAATCATCATCAACTGATCTGAACATTCAAAATGCTGCAGTGTATCAGTATTGACATGGATACCTCTTCCCTAAGTTACAGTTCTAAAAACAAAGCCAAACACACACAACAATAGCTATGGTAAGGAGGCGAAGTATCACTAATCGACTTGGTTTTCAGTGATCCTGCTTTCAAAGCTTTTTTTTTAAAGCTGGCTCGATTCACACAGCAATGATTCGGTCAAGAAAGCAAATAGAAGTCATGGAGCAGACACTGATTAAGACTTCCTGTAGAGCAAAAACTCCATGAGAACACAAAGTCAACATAAAGCCTTGAAATTCATTTGCCATTGTTTTAGCTGGAGATAAACAATTCAGTGAAAACTGTAATATTGCCAGATATTGTTATTATTTCTTTGGACATTTTATTGTTTTGTAGTCCACCTTTAATTAAAAAAAAAAAAAGGCAAATGGTAAACACTCACATCGGCATCTGTACAGCTTCCTCTACCCATCCTACATCTGCTGCGGTCAGAGACGTCTCAGCAGTGGCCCTTGACTCCATGTGTGAAGCCTACAAATCCAAGATTTCAGCTCATGCATAGAAGAAGACGACGCAACGAGAAAGGAACGAAGAGAGAATGATAGTGGACGAATCGACAGATGAGCTCCAGATGCATTTGCAGACCTTCTAATTTTAAATAAATCGAATCAAGAGGAATTGATATCGAGAGGATTGGGCGGGGGAAATCGGTTTAGTGTAGCCCCAGACGTGCGGCCGGTCTGAAATTTCTCCGCTATCTGATACCACAGGGCTGAGAAGAGCAGCTCCAGTTTCCTTTGTAAGTGCTTCGTTTTGCCCCTGTGATGGCATTCCGATTGAGTTAGCACTTAGCACTAGGTCCATTTGGCTTATTATAATGGAGAGAGACGTTCTGTATGAACTGAGAGCAACCATTACGGGACTGGGGCCGTCTTGATGCAGAGTGATGGGAAATGGTAATTTGGAATTTATTTTAGCTTACATCATCGATCAGAGGCATGTTGAACATATCCAACATCAGGGGTTACAGTTCTGTCATTGTTTAACAAGAACAATACATGCGACTATGTTGGGCAAGGCTTAAACTCGAGAGACCTGAGCTTCTCCATCTTTAGTTTATAGGAACAGCAAGGAGAGCTGAGCTCTGGCATTATAATCTGATGGAAATGAAAATGACAACATGACATAATAATAATAAGAAGTAGAAGAAGAAGAAGAAGAAGAAGAAGAAGAAAAAAATGAATAAGAATAGTAAGATTAATAAGAGTAATAATGTAAGAAAACATAGTTACATTAGGGAATATTTATCAAAGTTGCGTAGAAACAAAGTAGAATGGAGCATGAGGAATGATATACAAATGAATGAATCTGTGTAGAATTCATGAAACTGTCATACAACATAACTTAATTGACAGATTAATGAGCTGAGAAAGACCTATATCTATGCATTTTAATTCACATTTACAAATTAAATGTACAAATATATTTGATATATATATATATATATACTTATTACATTTTTATATATATATATATATATATATATATATATATATATATATATATATATATATATATATATATATATATATATAAATGTAATAAGATAAGATATTATATACAAGATATTATATATAATATATACATTTAATATTATATATATATATATATATATATATATATATATATATATATATATATATATATATATATATATATATATATATATAATATTAAATGTTTCTACATTTAAAAAAACAAAAAAACAAAAATCGTTAATATGGGGTGAGACAAAAATAAAAATAAAAATAATAATAATAGTCTCCGGTACAGTCTGTGCAGTTTTATAAGGAAATGAGCTGGTAAGTTTTATTGAGCATCTTACAGAACCAGCCACAGTTCTTCTGGAGACTTTGACTGTCGCACTTGCTTCTTATTTTTGCAGGAAAACCCAGCAGTTTTTTTCTTCTTTTAATTTTGTGCTAGAAAACTAATGTTTGGGAATCTAAAATGTTTTTTGTACTGATTTGATAATGTAGAAGACATAAAATAAAAAAAATCTACAACAAGAACAACAACAAAAAAAAATAGGTTGCCTAAAACATTTGCACATTACACATACTTGCTGTAATCATTGATGCTGATTTTGACTATCTAACGGCAAATCAAGCATTTTTTCCAGGTTCTTAACATACTACGCTGAAATTTACAACCAGACTTACGTTTATTCCAGGTTTTATTTTTATTTATTTATTTCACTTTTTTTGTTGCTGTATCCACACATTGTACTAACTGCTAAGTTTGAAGGTATGCTTAGACACCGTCCTATCTGTACTAGCATGAGGATACATTTTTCAAAAACATTTTTTGGAGACTACTAAGCATGTCTGTAGGTAAAAATGCTGTAAATGATCATACAGATATACCAAAGATGAAACAGATGAATAAGGAAACTGACAGTGGAATTCGCATACACTCTTTTTATGATCAGGTCTGACTGTTAACATATTTGATAAAAAAGGGCCATTAAGACTTTAGAACAGAAACTTGTTTTAACAACAGTTCTATGATATCAGTAAAATAACACAATTGTACTGTTAACACATTGAGGGCCACGAGAGGAAGACTGCTTCTAAATCCCAATTTAGCCCCTGGTGCTGTTAGGAGACATGCTAGTAGCTAAATTAACTCAATTAGTGAACTTCAGGCACATCTTGCTGGATAGGCTTAAATCAGGATTACCTTCATTTTTGTCTGGAACCATAAAAAATGTATGTAAATGAAACGACTCATTTTCTCTAATTAAATTGGTCATTTTTGCATGACTCCCTAGTAAATGACTTCACAGGAGAAATCTCAAGCATATACATTTCCTATTTCCTTAAATATTGTTTTGATAATGATAATGATGATGATACATTGTGTATTTTTTTTATTTATTTTTATTTTCATGTTATAATTATATTATATGCTACTGAGTCAAAAGAAAAGACCTGGATAATTAGGACATCCATTGCTAAGTAGTAAACAGAACATGTGGGTTAATCTGAACTGGTCAAATCTCAAACAAGTTCATCTTAGTTCAGTGTTTTTGTGTGCTGGGATTCATACTAGCTTCTTTGACTTAGATTAGAAAAGCAATCTAACTGTAATAGAAATGGCCCTTTCTAGGGACAATAAAGATTTACTACTATAGGTTTTTATTCCATATTTGTGCATTAAACAGTAAATGGGAACCAATGAGTGAAGAACTGAATCAATGTCAGACAACAAAAATTGATTTCTTGATTTACATTTTGCATGCTAGGCTTCACACTAGCTTCTTTGGCGGATTAGCGAAGCAATTTAACTGTAATAGGAACTCACCAGCGGCACCAATGATCTCGGCTAGGTTTATTTCTCCTCATAGGTCAGTCCATCTCAAGTGGTCCAATAATTGCAAAGTTGGTTGCTTAACTGTTTTTCATTTTTCTAATTTTTTTCTTTGAGTGATTACCTCTATGTATTGGCATTGCAAAACCATCATTAAATTTTATTTTACTTGGTTTAACTATAACATCTGTATACACATTTAACGAGAGGTTATATGTATGTGACAGGATAAGATGAAACCATTTTACAGGGTTTTCTTCTAGAGCATCACACAGTAAATGGAAACTAACTGGGTTAGCATGTTCGCCTCGCACCACCGGGGTTGGGGGTTTGAATAACGCCTCCGCCCTGTGTGAGCAGAGTTTGCATCTTCTTCCTGTGGTTTGGGGGTTTCCTCCTGGTACTCCGGTTTCCTCCACCAGTCCAAAGACACACGCTATCGGCTGATTGGCATTTCCAAATTGTCCGAAGTATGTGAATGTGTGTGATTGTGCCCTGCGATGGGTTGGCATCCTGTTCAAGGGTGTCCCCCGCCTTGTGCCCCGAGTTCCCTGGCATAGACTCAAGGCTCCCCTACGACCCTATGTAGGATAAGGTGTATGGAAAATGGATGGATGGGAACTAATTGCAGACAGGAACTAAAGGTGTGAATGGGGAACTGAATTAACATCAGATTAACTTCCATGCACCATAAAACTGGTCCGAGGAATCGCTTGAGACAGTTGTTTGGATTTGTTGCTTTACTTTGTTATAATTAATTTAAAATTGAGAAAATACCAATTCAAAGGTGACTTGAAATTCGCACAGAAATGGCGGCTCCCTGCCACACATATACGCTTGTTGCTTTGTCAGTTACTAGTATGAACAAGGGGAGCACAATCCACCACACGCATTGGCATTGCACCTGACCCCCACCCCTCATCCCACAAGTTGTGGGCCCACAAGATGGCTCCGCATCATAATTTCAGGCTGAGCCTGACTACTAAGTGGTTACATGGCTGGATCATCAGGTTATGACCTGTGGTCACTACCAGCTAGGCCTACTGTATGTGGGTCCCAATAACCCTATAATCCAGGTGTGGTATACTTACCTTTCATGGGGGTCACTAGGATCACTCCTCCCTCCTAAGACCTTGTAGCTTCACCACAAGGTCTTAATCCACAAAGAGGCTTCTTCAACATTCTCTTTAAATTATGTTCTACATATGTTCTATACATATGCTTTACTTCCATGCTTTACTTTCACTACAGTTCATCTCAATAAAAAAAACAAACAGAACCATGTCTATTCTGCAGTGGTTTATTATTCAAGGAGGCAAGAAATGCACAACAGAGAGTGTTTAAAAATAATGTCCATTGGACAAATTGTGAAATATACAACATTTTTAAAAAGAAAAAAAATGACGTTCACTTCAAGTAATGGATTTATATTAACAAATAGGAACTTATCTGGCATGTGGATTTGCTCTTTGAGAATAACAACACACACAAGACCATATCATATGATGTCATATCTATAAAGGCTCTAAGGGAGGGGGAAGAGTGCTGTTACAGGATCATTTTCATTTTTCGTCCACGGTCAAACAACGTAAAGGAGCTGATCCTCGATCAGTGCTCTTACTCCGAGAGGCTTCATAAATATAAGGTAATGACTTACCTTGTGCTTAGGTTTTTAAGAAATGATATACATGGAGTATATGTGCCTAGTTTGTAAGGTAAGATCATATTCCTTCAAAGTATAGCGCAGAATGCCCAAAAGCCAGCCACAGAGGCACCTGAGCTCTTTCTCTCTGGTTCATAGATGTAGAAGATCAGATCTTGACTAGACCTACCATTTTGAGGTAATCTAGGCTAAAAATTGTAACTGTAAACATGTCTAACAGTATTTAATTTTAGAGATTATATTCACTGGTAATAGTATTATGCAATAATGTAATTAGACAACCACGTGTCTGTAAAAACGTGATAACGGTGGGCTTATTATTAAGTTTTGGTTACTGATGTATATAAATATACCATCCAAAAACAGGAGAGGAGCAAACACATTGTTCACACTGTTAAATAAAAAGCATAAACCATGCTGAATTGGTAACTTTGGGAAATTCTACACTAGGAACTGCTATAGTACAGAGAGCAATTGAAAAAACACTTGCCTTTGTGTTCATTAATAACAATCCCAGCTTGTAGGAAGAAACAAAAGCCACAAATTGACCAATTCTATAGTTCACACAAGTCCAAATAAAGTCGTTCTTGTTGCTTTAGTGGCAGAGAGAGAAGGTAAAGCCAGAAGCTTGAACAGCAGTGCAGAGGTCTGGAGAAGGTGAAGTCAAAAAGCATTCTGTTTGAGCAAAAGGAAAACAAGTCGTGACTTGCTATCTATCCACGGAAGCAAGCTGAAACGTGGGATGAAGACAGCCTTTCTGAAGTCTCCATGTCCAAAAAAAGAACAAAAAAATAAAACAAACAAACAGGTAGAGAGACATACAATGAGGTCCCTTAGAGAGAGGAAATTAGACAAAGCAAGCACCAAAAAAGTGAAATGATCTTGGAAGTCATGGAGGACAGAGGGGAAATGACGCTTTAGTCTCAGCAGATGGGCCTCGGCTGCTTCATACAGTAATGCGCTTCGGTGGCAGATACGTACGCAGACTCGGGAAAGAAGTCTTCATGAAACTCAGCCAAAAACCTACCAGAGAGGGGAAAAAAACAAAAACATCCGTTACTGAACAATTTCTAAAAATGTCAGTAATAACAATGCGCAGTAATATACACAAGGATGCACAAAGACACTTTTGTGCAAAGATTTAGTTAAAAAAAAAAAAAAAATAATATTCACCTTTAATAGTCAGTTAGTTTTGTGATATTTTTGGACCAAGTTATCATACCATGAAGATTTCAAACCGTAACACCCCCAACTCTGCAGCACGCTGCAGCCATCATGACCCACACGTCCCATTGTGGGAGCGAGGATCCCTCTAGACATTTGGCATCGTGTTCAGTTACCACACAGTAAAAGAAGAGGGGCTGCGAGTCTCAAAAATTCATTCAACATACTAAATGATGCTAGGAAATAATTCGATTTGAGTGATTTATATGGACCTTTTAATAGGATATGAAGAACATTAGCTGCTTTGTACTGTTGCCAAACTGGTCTGTGCTGCAGCACCTCTGCATTGTTAACTATAAGGATTTTTTGGTACATCTGATGTCTGCTCTGTTTGGGGGGGAGGCATCTTTGGTTGATACCACTAGTGTGTATTAGGGATGTAACCAAATACGAATACATTATTTGGAATTCATCGGAATTTTGCCGTCACAAGCACAAAGAAACATCGTAAAGGATAACCTTTGGTCATGAGTTGAGATCGGTGGTGTTAGAACGCATAAAGCGACATGCTCGCCGGTGGCCGACGTAGTGCCACAGCGACCAGAGACAGCTGACGACAAAGTTCTGGCAGTGTCAGAAACTTTTGCTTAAAAATCTCAAAGTGTGGCTGCTGTTATGACAAAATCCACTAATAGGAGGCCGGCATATGATTACACAAAACTCACGGGACAGCTACACACACGGTAGCGGTGATAAAGCGTAAACAAAACATATATACACTTATAGCATGACAGGACAAAGAGGCACGTGACATGCAAAGACATCGCAGATGAATTAGCGTGCAAACGCTCTGTTCGTAGAGTTTATTTACTATTTAAGATAATGTGAAATTATTGTCATGCTTTCCAGTTGAAGAGCTACAAACCTGTGCTGTGTTGCTGTGCACCCAGTATGGCAGAACATAGTAGCTTTTAGAGGTCGACCGATTGATCGCTTTTGCGGATTAATCTGCACCTATAACCGATTGCTGGAACTATCAGTTATCGGTAAAAATCAACACTGATCGTTTTTCCCGGTTGCGTCCACTGGGAGCGGCTGAAAAGGGTCCGCTGTCATTATACAGCACTAGAGTGGCCTCTAGAGGTGAAATAAAAACCTATCACTGACAAATTTTGTGGTGTTATTTGAAGTGTTTTTTATATTCATTTTGGATCTTTCTATTATAAATATTAGATAAATATAAATAGTATAAATTTATTCCTAATCAGCAAGCCAGAGGTAACAGCGGCAAGGAAAAACTCCCTGAGACGACATGAGGAAGAAACCTTGAGAGGAACCAGACTCAAAAGGGAAACCAGTCTTCATCTGGGTGGCACGCGATTACAAATAATTTCTCTTCTATAACGGTGTACTACATAGTAAAAAAAAAAGTGCAATTGTGTAAATAGGATCTTATGAGCCATTTATGAGTATGAGCATCAGAGTCATTTCTGAATTCATTAAAGTTTGAACTTAAAGTCTATTGTATCGATCTAAAGCTGAGTTGAGACTTGAGTGCAAACTGTTCTTAGTAATTACAGTCCTATGGCTATCCAATGAAGAACATCCACAGCCATCTTTATGGTTTCTATGTGGTACCATCTACTGTAACCGAAATCTTTAGGATGTCCTTAGCAGCAGTATACTAAATGAATGCAGGCACTAAATAGACACAGGTAGTGGCATTGTGCTATGCCTCTAATATTTATATGTACAACAACTTACAAACTTCTGCACTCAGCTGTATAACATCCTGATCTAAAAGTCTGGCTGCACCACCCACCCCTACGTTAGAAGTGTTTGGTCGCCAACACCAGCTGTCCCAACAGATCCTTTCGTTCAAAAGATGAGAAGGAAATCACAGCAGCTCGCATTATGATAATTATCAATTATCTGACACAGACTGCAGTGCGTTGCGTCTCTTTGTGCTCTGGAGAGAGCAGAGACACTTCAGCGCTTAATTAACCGGACTGAACATGAGAAGCAGAAACCGCCACGGATCCTGAAAAACCTGTCAAAGCTACAGACGTGACCGGAACATCAAATTCTCAATTAAACAACCTAGTTCAACAAAGTCTGCGGGAGAAAAGCTCTCCGTTTAATCCGATGTGTCCGTGGTACTATTAGCTTAGCCAAATCTATATAAAGAAAAGGCAAACGAAATAAGAATTATAGACTACTATTCAATAAATGAAGTGTTATTGATGATATTTAACTCTCTACTATCTAAGACAAAACACAAAAGTTGAAATATGTTGAAATGTTGATAATGAGTTAAGATGAAATAGTGAAAAATAACAGTATCCAGCTTTTCCCCTCCAGGGCTTCTATCATTTTAATTACATACAAGTTTTGTACATAAACTGAAGTCAAAATATTTGCCCTAAGCATTCCATTAAATAAAAATAGTTAACCAAGACAAACTCCTAACTGCTGTTTAGTTGCCCATAGAGCACTAGGTTCTACAATGTTACCATTACAGGAAACTCCAGTAATAAACAGAACGCATTCAGGTAATAATATTTTACGCCAAAACGCATAGCAATGGTTTTATTTTAACATGGTGCACGTTAAAATACCCCCCCCCCCTGATATTTGGTGACGCATTTCCTGGACACAATAACTAATACAGTAGAGGAATCTACCTTGTTAATCGAAATGTTTCTCCATGCGGAACATTTCAAGCTCTTTACAGTCCTGGTTCTGCGCATGTGGCCGACATCTTAATTCAGACCACAGGTTTTCATTAGTGTTCACATCTGGAGATGGCCATTATCATTTCTGCCATTGTTTCAGTCTTGCTTTGGGTGTGCTTTGGGTGTGTGTTTGGGGTCATTAAGTCTTTTACCTTGATGGAAAGTGAGTGTGCCGCGTCGGTGCAACTTTCAAGCGTGAAAAGCAAGTTGAGACGAGAGCAAATGATCACTAATGTGAGATGGGGGAAGGGGGCGGGACTTCCAGCTGGATCAATTAGTATTGGAGCAATTGTCAATTATTCCAGAATCATATGCTGACTGGCTCATGTATTATTATTATTATTATTATTATTATTGAGGCTCTAAAAACCAGACTCCTTTTGGTGTATTTTGAGTGATAATACTCACAGTGGGTGTACCCTGATGCTAAAATACACAAGTATGTGGTTTAAGGGGGCTCTCACACGTGCAGATTAGTCTGAAGAAGAGCACGGTTTACATGGAAAAATAGGTCATTTGAAAGCTGTCATGCGGACCGGGAAGTGCATCGCGGTACCAAACCTACCTGTAGGAGGTGGTCTGAGTTCGGTTGCACTGGAACTGTGCCGCGACTCCCGTGAACGATAACGCAACTCGAACTCGGGTCCGCACTTGTTCAGGAGGTAAATAACCTGCATATGCATTTTAGCCGATGACGACGTCACTGGTTTCCACAACACATGTGTAACATGAGTTGCAGGGGAACGCTGTGGGACACAGAAGAGGTCCACTGCTGCATATAATATCTGCTGCACATAACAGCACAAAAAAAAAAAAAACAATATGGTGAGTCACGTTGTGTTCTCCATGCGTGTTTGCGACGACGTAAGATGAACGCAAACGCACAGGGGTTCGATAGAATCAAGTGAGTCTGAAACCGGACCAACGCTGTGGGGGGCGCCGGGAACAGCTGCACTCGGATTTGGACCCAGAGTGAAAACCACCTAAGACACAACGTTACTTTGTTTAGTCAGGTGGGGACACGGTATCACACAGCATTATACTGCCTCCACTATGTATGTTAGAATTGTAACACGGAAGCGTCACGCTCATTTTGAAGGCCGCGCGCACGAGTGAAACGTAAAACGATCGCAGGATATAAGCGGCGGCCATCTTGTGTACGTGTGGGCATAGCTATCAGCAAGTATAATTCTGCCTCAACAATACACACAGTTATGATTCGATTGGATTCACGATACTGGGATCACGATTCGATATGCTCAGGACAAAACTTAAATGAAGACGACAACAGAATAAAATTGAAATGAATAAAAAATTATGACTGGGGGAAAAAAAAGACTTTCTATTTCTGAATCATAAACAGTGCACATCTGTATCTGTACACAACTGTAAAATAAATTAAAATATTGCTAATATTTAATATTGTTTGCAATTATAATTTTTAAAAAAAATGTTCCACATGTTCAGCAAATGCTAAAGACGAATACGTTCATTGATAAATTCTCCAAAAATCTTTGAATGCAACCAATTACAAACTCAGTAAGCAGATCTGTTTTCAATCTGTAAAACGAGTTACAATTGTTTACAGATTTTTACTACTTTTCTTTTTCTCCATTTTAGCATCAATTTAATTTTATACACCTGAAATAAACGTTTTTTTTTGTTGTTTTTTTTTAAATGCCCATTATTTTGATGGCAATTTCTTAGGAAGCTTATATAACAACATGACACATATCGTGCATCATAGAAATGTCCTGAAATATCACAATAAGTTTTTTTTTGTCGTATCACTCACCCCTAATCCTGAGTAGGTTCAAATGTAAATGGGTAAATGTAAAATGTAGCTAAATATTAGGGATGCTCTGATCAGGATTTTTGCAGCAGATACCGATTACCGATTTCTTGTCGATCCCGATCATTTCCTTTAGAACATACACGACATATGGCGAACTTGTAATAATTCCACACTGGTGATGAAAATGACTGCAGCGCTAAAGTTTGACGCCCTCGTGTTTCTTACGTCATCAAATTGCGATCAGTGCATATTTAGACACTACCGATCGAGTCACAGAGTGTGATTATCGGAGCATCCCTACTAAACATCATTGACTAGCATTACTGGGGGTAAATACTGTTTCCATTGAGTTTCATTTAATAGTTATATTAATCTTTAAAATGACATTGGCACCTTATTACATTTTTATCATATAAATGACAGACTAACTTTTTTTTTTAAACACAATATAACTACTGAAATTTTCACTCCGTCTGCAGCATCAAATCATGGGCTCATTAATATTCAAATGTATTACGATACTAAGACACTACATCTTTTCAGCAATTTCAGTTGAAATGTATTTATGGAAATTCGACAGTCCTAACTGATATACAAAACAACATGCACAAAGTTTCTCACCCACACAAACCCCCCCACAGACACACACACTCTCTCTATCAGCCTCACACATAACAGATGGGATTAACTTCAATCACTCTTGCTGAGATCTATTTAACCGCATCCCATCATGCACGGCTTCCCACTGTTACGGCACGGTTTAAAACAATGACCTAATTCATGGTTTTTCATTATGAGACAAATGTATTAGAACAGTGATAGAGGGGGGAAAAGCAACATTACTATATAAATACGCAGGAGAAAAAAAAAAAAGAAGATGCAGTGTTTCTATTTCTATTGGGTGAAGAAAAGAAAAAAAACCGCAGATAGATAGACTAACGTTAGAATACAGAAATCGGCGTTGGCGATTAAAGAAAAAAAACGAAAAGCTCTCATCTACGGAGTTTTCTACACAGTGCTCCACAGCGCTGAGTGCTGGCGGGAGGCGATGCTGCAGCGCTTTTAATTAGAGCAGAGAATAATAAATCCTGTGGATTTGAGGCCAGCTCCGGATCGCTGCACCGGATTTAGAGATTAGTTCAGAGGCTTGTGTAATGCCCAGTGATATCTCTCTAACTGTTAATGTGAATTCCAACACACTCACACACACACACACACACAGATCTCCAGACAGGAAATGAGCGCTGATTCTGCATAACACCTCACAATGTACCACCTGAACATTTCTCCAGTAGCTCCCCTTCGCTACGTCCGAATCGATAAAACAGACGAGACGCAAATCAGGCAGCTAAACATACCGTATGTACCGAGACATACACACCAACTTAGAAATGGATTTTGATGTATCGTGACACACGGTGATACCAGCAACTGTTCATTGCTATTTAAGTAGAATTAAACGATTCATCAGCTTAAGGTTTGGATGAAAAATATTAGTTGTCATTTTTCTTTCAAGAATATAAAGGAAAACGAAACTGTGAGGAAAAGCTTTTAACATCTTCTTACTCTACTGACGTTCTTCTTTAGGACGAATCCAGTGATCATTCCTCTGCTACAACAAATACCAGATAAAGGAATTTATGACGTTGACAATTTCCGATTTTAAATGCATCTTTCTCTCGACCTCTTTATCTAAACTGTACTAAATCTCATACACCTTTATCGACGTTCATTTTAACGAGACAAAAAAAAAAAAAATGGAAGAGGATAAACTTAACCGGCTTCATTAAGCTATGAAATTGCTACACATATTGTACTACATCATAAAAAAAAAAAGCCCCTTTCATGAAATGTAATATGACGCTGTAACATCAACCATTCAGTATTCACTCGCCAAGCGGGAGCTTTCGGCAGATTTCGTTTTTAATGCTCGTACATCAGTGAGCTGCTGTGAAAGGAATCTCCATGTTGCACAGACTGCACTGTATCATGCTTTTACTTTATTTCTAAGTGAAATTACTAGTTTTTTTGCTTTTGTTTTGCTTTCGTTGCTGCCATAAATCAAAGTTCTCTGTGTGTGTGTGTGTGTGTGTGTGTGTGTGTGTGTGTGTGTGTGTGTGAGAGAGAGAGAGAGAGAGAGAGAGAGAGAGAGAGAGAGAGAGAGAGAGAGAAGCTCTCACAGTCGTGCTTTGTATGTCACGTTCACATCGACACAGTGCAAAACTACTTTTTTCGTTGTTCGTTTCAGTCTGACCGCTCGGTTCGGCTTCTTTAGTGTATTACACGCATATATTTTAACGTCTTCATCTTTGGGTTACTTATTGTACCACGTGTGCTTAATTAGATAGACCTCTGCCTTTTCCGGATCTTAGGTGATTTCCAATAAAATATGAAGACTTGCTTTTAAACTTGCTGAGGTTTCCTAAGTGATACTAATTATGAGTATATCAACAGAGCTCATTGTATCGAAATGCAACCAAAAGGGTGCTTTTCCACCCTTCCGACCACTGCACTGAAAAGCTTCGAGTTACGAGTTTTCCGAGAGTCTCAGCAGATCGATAGTCGCTGTGAACACTCCAGGAAATGCAGGATTGTCGAATCAACACTTCGGGTTCTGGTTCCGTATACGCTTGCAATGTTTCCGCGCCATTCTGTAACGCAAATTAATGCTGTGTTCATCCTGGAAGTGAATTTTTTCCCCATAAAGTTGCTGAAACTATTTTGTGTCTGGCGGATGTGGGCTTTAGTTTGCTGCCGGTTGCCATGGTTTCAGTGGTAGGCTGTAGTGGTAGACTACATATTTGATCCGAAGTCGGGTGTCTTACCAATTAAAATTAAATTCTGGAGGGAATGTAGAAAATGCATCTGTGCAATGAATCATTGACTACATTATTAATCGGAATTTGGCGACATTCTAATGAGTCGTGTAAACGCCGCAATCCGATTGCCCGGCTCAGATTGAGACAACATACCGGTTCCCCAAATTCTTATTCCCACCCCTGGAATATGCCTGTTTTAATTGGAAATTTGTTGCATGTAAACACCTTATTCAGAAAATCCACCGAAAGGAGATGCGCATGCTCAGTTCGCAAGGAATTGTGGGTGCATTTACAGTTCCGTGCTACACAAGCTCCTCTCTGTAAAGTTTACAGGTTACAGTCTTCTTCATGCATTTGTTATAAAATGCTCCCCTGCCTTAGAGGACTTGGAGGTCGCACACTTTTTTCCGCCCTCACTTGATGATCACTTCTAAAATTCATACGCTGGATGGTACAGTACATAGTGCATGGTGTAAATGTATAGTACGTCATTTGGGACACAACTCGTCTGTACTCTCCGATGCGCGTTGTCGGAACAGAAGTAACGCAATGAGTAAACGTGACCGACTAATCGATAATGAGATTCGTTAACAACGATTTCCATAATCAATTATTCTCGATTAGTTGTTGCAGCTGTAGTAAACACTTCAAGCTTGTAGTAGCAACATGTGCATCATGAGTCGCTTAACATTGTCATGTAACTCGCCATGGCCGCTTCGCCTGCTGTGACGCGATATCAGGATATCACCAGCGAGCGGTTAAAATCAGTGAAAACGGATGACTTTCAGCTGCATCGTCACGTCGCTGCTGGTTTGACTGAGGTGTCTACAGGAAGTTCATGTGTGTACACTGCCACCCGGTTTAGCTCTGGGATCTTATCAGGTCCCAGCAATAAAGCAGCTGAACCTGCTGAAGAGGATTTTATACAATCTGAGCAAAAAAAAAAAAAAAAAAGGATAATCTTATCTTGCAAAACGCTGCTTAATGGAATCGGGTCAAGGTTGACACTGTAAAGGCAATGCGTCTGTTACGCTCACTGAAGAAATCTGCCAGATATGGAGTCTAGATTATCGCCGGCTATACGAGTTGAGGGAAGATAGACTACTTTTGAACATTTTAAATTCCAGAAATTCATAACTCAAGCATAACAGCACAAGAGCTGCAAGCTTCCTGTGAATGCTCGTCGGAAGGGGCACCGATATTTTGAATCCGTTTTTTTTTTTTTTTTTTAAATGACCAAAGAGGGCCGAGTGAAAGCTAAGACAATGGCTCGATTCAAATCTTTAAATGTCGAGAAGCGCAGTGCACCAGATGACCACTGGTCCGGAATTTTAAATTTTTAAATTTTGAAACCGGAGTCAACCCTTCGGACTTGGAGAGGGCGGTACCTGAGAAAAAGCTCCAAGTGCTTCACCAAGGCCCTCAGATTCTTCTCAGGCATATGCATCTTCCCAAGGATCTCTGGAAGCTTCACTGCAGAGCAATGCAAATATTTAAACATTAAGAATTAAGAAACTAAACCATTTTGTAATATGAGCTACACTTAATTTTGAAGTGTGCAGCATTTAAGCTTTAATTCTTCACTTCAAATGAAGAATGCTCATCTTGTTCTTGTCTAGACTATGAAATTCGAGTACACCGGACACGCTAGCTTTAACACTTTAGAACTTCTAATGCACGCTATATATCCCTAGTGTCGCACTTATAAAGGCTCGGACTCTTATCTTACTGATACGCCAGACACAAGGTGAAGTACATTAAGCAAAGTGCAAGTTGATGGATGAGCTGATGCTAATTTTATATACATACAGGTATATTTTCTATAGTGCTGATAACGATGGGAACCAGGTCCGACCAGCTGCCCCTTTGGGAATAAAAACGCTCTGGTATTACATTTAGATAGCAGACGGCAGCCTCTTAGAGTGATTTCATATATACTTTTGAACTGAGGTGCAAACTGAGCCAAAGATGAAACTAGTGATTTATATAATTATCAAATCATTTATTTCGCATTGCTTTTTCGTTCATTTACTGTGCACCGTGAAACCAAACCGAAGAGCGAGCCAACTAAAAGTATCCTTTGTGCTCCGATTTGGACTGATCTGAAATACTCACCGAAAAGGCGGAGGAGATGCTGTGAGCCGTACAGGTAGGACGGAGGCGGAGGCTGGTCGCTCAGGGGGTAGTTATCGGGCGTCAGACGCCAACTCAGCACCTGCAGTGGGAACAGGATGACGTTCAGTCTCTCGGATATTGAACAGATTAATACAGATCTCTGAACGTCTCATTGTACAAGCACGCGCTGGTTGTTCATCCAGCCGCATGAACTTATCCCGATTGCAAAGTCTGAATGAAGTGTTTCGCACGTGCCCTAAACACAGCCCTCTGTTTAAAAAAAAATAAACAAATAATCGGGACAAAACACATAAGCAATAGGAGAAGCAGTTTATCCAGACAGGATTTACATGGTTCTCACTGTTGACTTAAAAGATGTCCATGGTAGCAAACTGTGACTGTTAGTTTTCTGTGAGGAGACGGGTTATTCAGAATACTTGAAAGGAGTCTCCAGTGTCTGGAACAGTCAGACGTTCCTTTAATTTCCTCATCGCGTTTTCAGATACGGGGAAAGCCTGCAGGACGGAGAGGTTTGCGATTTCTCGAGAACATGACGAGCTGCAGCGATTTTTTTACTAATTATAAGGTAAATAATAACTTGTTCCGCAGATATTCACGACGTGACTATACGATTAAATGTGATTGGATGTATTTATTAGCTACATGCTCTTAGTACCAATTATTCAACCCCACGATTATTTTTTAGAAACTTTTAAAATCCGTAACATTAACTTTTTGTTTGTACCAGTCATGATCATAAAGTATTCACATTAAAATGTTTACACAGCAAATGTCACTGTCAAATTTATTTCTACTGCACTATTAAAAACAACATGGGTCCACAAAAGTGCTTTCCAACGATAGATACAAAAACTAAACTAAAAGAAATAGATATAACAATCATATAACAAATATAAAACTGTCTCTACGGCAGTGGTGCTTGATCACATGACCTGTGAGCTCTAAAGCACACTGGTAGCCAATGCAGTGAAGCAAGAATAGGGGTAATGTGCTCGCGCAAACCCGTGTACCTGTCAAGAGTCTGGCGGCAGCATTCTGAACTAACTGTAGTCGGGTCATAGATGTCTAATTAATTCCAGTGCAGAGAGAGTCGCAATAATCCAGATGAGAAGAGATAAAAGCATGAGTCACTTTTTGAAGATCATTAAAAGTTAGAAAGGACTCGACCGTAGTTAAAAGCCTAAGTTGGGAAAAAAAAACAAACTTGATCTAACAACCACATTAATCCGCTTGCCATGTTTGAAATCACCATCCAATAAAGAGCCCAGATTTTTTACGTGCAGTTTAATATAGGATGCAAATTGATCCAAGTTTAGTATTGAATTTGGTGCAGTGGACGCAGGTCCAAATATAGCAATCTTACTCTCATTTAAATGTAGGGAATTTGAAGACAACCATGATGTTATTTATTTTAGGCAAGTCCACCGTGGTTCAAGAGCTTCTGAGTCTCCAAGTTTCAGTGGCATGCAGATTTGCGCATCATCAAATATTCACATTCTACCTCTCGAGATCTGAGAAATTTCCACTGGATTGTCCAAAATGCATTTACTAGAGGCCAATTTATACACACAGTACTGTGCAAAAAGTTTAGGCACCCTAACGTCAAAGTCTCCAGAAGAACTGTGGCTGGTTCTGCAAGATGCTCAATAAAACTTACCAGCTCATTTCCTTATAAAACTGCACTAATTGTACCGGAGACTACTATTTTAATTTTTTTGTCACACCAAATATTGACTTTGTTTCTATTTACTACTGTTTATTGCTCTTTACTTTATCTTTGCTCTTACAGCATTTCTTTGCGTGTGCCTAAAACTTTTGCACAGTACTGTTTTAACGTTTTAAAATTCCACTTATACTTATAGTGTGTGACCGCATGCGCACTCAGCCTCAAATGTGCGGCCTGTAGAGTGCTGTAAAAATGAGTCCTAAAACCCGGAAATGGCTTAGCATTTTAGCACTTCGTCGTGAAGTCAATGGGTTTTTGGTTAAATGCCTGAAATACGGTCTGTGGTTAACACAAGCTCGAGATATTTTCACGTTTTATTCTTCGACATAGAAGATGTCAGTAATACTCCACTCGTGATGTTTTTAAGCTTTTACGCGTCTTGAAAAAGGCGGTTGTTAACAAGTGGCTAAATGGGACTACAGAGGACCTCGGGGACATTAAACGTCATCACGCCGAACGGGAAAAATCATCTCCTATGATGTGTTTATACTCGCTCTATTGCAAACTATTCCAACTGAAACTTTCCAACCTGTACATTTATCAATTTATAGTATTCAAATTGTAGTGCCATAAAGCTTAGTGGTGGTGACGCTGAAGTCATGTGACCGTGGTGTAGTTCGTTTATAGCCTACCTTTAGCTTTCTACTTCTGCCGATTGCATTTAGGCTTCAAAATTCATAAAAGTTGGGTTCATGATGATGATCTTCATGAACAAAACGTGTAAGAATCAAACTGTTGTTGGCCACAGAGCTTATGTTCTGCAATAATCCAAAAGCCAATGGAAAAATCCTAGTGGCTGTTTGTCAAGGGAACCAGGGTGATGCTAACTTTTGGGTTGGCCTACAAAAATATGTCATTTCTGCAGCACTCTATAGAGCATCCGATACTTATGGTACACTTTTCTGGCCGTAAGCTCCAGAATCTTCAAGGCTGCAATCTGATTTTCTGTCCACACGTAGGCGTGTGCGCGCATATACGTGCTTCGGCTTACAATGAGTACTTTTGAACACTGTGACTCAGCGTTTTTGGAGCCAGAGCAAGTCACTGGATTGAAGAATATCCACAACTTCCTGTCTATAAAAGCTGTTTGAAGAAGTGTACCGTGAGTAACCATGACATCACGTGTTTGACGACAAGGGCTTGGATGGTGAGGGTGGGGCTGTTTGCAGGGTCAGTCAAATACTCTCTTCCTGTTGAAGCGGGAGGTTCTTGGCCATGTTTAGTGATGAACCAGTCTCTTTAATGAAAGCTAGACGTCTGGACTGCTGTCTGTAAAACACAGCTCTAATCGTCCGTAAACATAAACAAATGCGCACGCGCTGTTTAGCGGAACGTCGACTGGATGCAGATGTTTCCCGCAGATTTTCCACAGCCTGCAGGATACATTTGGCATGTCATCGTGATCACATGGCAGATGTGGTTCCTCTCAAAACATTCTCTGATTCATCTCTAAAACTCTGATTCATGTTCTCTTTTTTCACGCCCATACCTTTAGAGGCGATTGACTTTTGAGTGCAAAAGTTTACACCCCCAAGCCCATACATTTATACATTTCCAAGTATAATGGTTTCTCATGTGCGAGCGATTTCATGAAACAGACCAGTACCATCTAGTGGTTGCATGATGCCATTTTCTTGGAATTGTTTAATATTAGTAGAGACATTTGAAGGTGACTGCATAATGAAATCATAATCTAAATGTTAAAATGTAATACCAGCAGGTGCCTTGTGTTCGCAGCAGATTCTATCTATGTCTCTGAAGTGCAAAACCTCCTTAATTACATTTGTTTGGGTCTCGCTCTTTCCTACCGAAAAGACTCTGTACCTTTTCAAGACTTGTTTAAATGAAGTGCAATAGGAAAATGTGAAATTTATAAGAGACAGTATTTATAAGAGACAATATATATCCTCATTGCCTTATATCTGAGCTACTCTTACAGAGTTTTACAGAAATGTATTTTATAATTAATCTAGGCAAAAAGATGGTAAAAATTAAATGCTGTATCCTGCAACCCCACTATAAGGTATACTATAGACTTTAAAAAAAAAGAAAAAGAAAAAGGTTGTTCTGACTGCGTAGTATTTCTTGTAGCACTCCCAACTAATAGCATTTTCAAAACTGTTTAGCTGTTGCTCTATATATGTGTGTAGAGCACAATCGATCTGTACCCAGAATCAATTCTGAGCTCGTCAGGGAAGGATTTCATCACTGCCAGATTTTTTTTTTTTTTCCAACAAACAAAATTGCTTATGAACCATGGATTGAATGCACAGTGTTTTAAGGTAACGTGTGCTCTTAGATAATGTTTTACCAAATGAGAGAGATGCATTTTTAGTTCTTTTGACTGTTAATTCATGCATTATTATTATTCTTTTTTTATTTGTTACTTTGCTTTTCTTTACTTTTCACTCCATACATCTAGGCATTCTGTCCCATCTGCACACCACATCAGGCTTTTCCTCAACTTTATAATTAATGTGACAAGCTGAACCAGTCGCTGGAACGGCTCACTTTCAGACATACTGCAGTTTGCACTGGGGTTCACTCACCCCATATCGCTACTACTTTTTTTTTTTTTTCAGTCGGCCCACAAAGCCGGTTCTTGGATGGCTCCAAGTCTAGAAAATAGCTTTTACACTTGACCAAACAGACCAATTTCTCTGTGCAAAAAGCCTTGGATCCGGTGTTTGAATTACTTAACTGCTATAGAATAAACGTCATTGTATGATTTCATAGGAAAAAAAAAGAAAAAAAAAAAAAAGGATCGTGATGAAGAAATGATGAAATAATCATTAAGCACTAGTGTTTTGGCAACCACAAAGAATGAAGCTGCATTCAAAAGCTGGAGTACACAAAACAAACACACACACACACACACACACACACACACACACACAAAACAAAACAAAACAAAAACTAAACTAAGGCTACGTCCACATTAATCCGGATAAATCTGAAAACAAATCTTTTCCTCTATGTTTTGGCATTCGGTCCACACCGAGACTGCGTTTTTGTCCAGTGAAAACGGAGCTTTGTGGTTTTCGTGTTGTGGCGTGGACTGAGAAAAGGGAGATATTCAAAAACGATGACGCATTTTTAGTCACGTGACCCATTCAACTCGGAACAAACAAAACGGTGGACGATGTTGTACTGCAGTTGTTGTGCCTGCTATCCAGTTTGATAGTGTCGTTCAAGCTTAAAGATTCATTTGAACATAAATAAAATCAACATAAGTAAATAAACGCCTGACGGAGACGGCACGGCCCGAAGCTTCTGATGTTGTTGCGTATGGGCAGTATACGGACGTAAGCGTTTTCATACATTCCAGTCAGTCCCTCCAGGATTTTGTGATCGCAGAAATTAAAGCAAAAATCAAGCAAACTCCACAATATTCTGAGGAGCCGGCAATTTTCCGAAATGACCGCAGATTTCCTGCAGATTTGGGCCAAGACACGTCACGCGAGGTCATCACAACGCGCATTCAGCCAAAGCCCTCTTCGATTCACGTGCCTCGAACATGAGTACAGCTAAAAAGTCTCATTTTACCAACAAACATCACTGTGAAAGACGTTTTTGAAATTTTGTGCAATTGCAAAAGTATTTTTCCGCAAATAAAAAGCACAAAAAACTCGGCGTCGCAAATTTTTGAAAAAAGCTGCAGTAAAATCAAGCAATTTTGGCTGCGACGATCACAAAAACCTCGGCGGAATCCTGTACGGACTGATTTCAGTGTGGACGAGCAATTTTTTGGAAACCAGGCAGTGTAGCCGGAGGGCGTTTTTTAAAATGAAAATGCGGTTTTCAGATCTATCCGGATTAAAGTGGAAGCAGCCTAAAGCAAAATAAACAAAACGCAAACCAAAATCCAAACAAGAGACACCTCTGAGCCATTCCGTCAAAATAAAACTGAATTTTCAGGCGTCGGCTCGTGTCTCAGAACAGAAATTTCAGCTCAGCAGTTTGATTTAAAACTTGCCTCGTTCAGTTCGTTGTTCCTGCGACTCTCGAGCCCCGAGAACACGCCACTGCCATCTTTACTCGGTGTGAGGGGTAGCGGAGAGGACGAGCCACTGTGGACTGGTGTTCCTGTTTAAAAAAAAAATAAAAATTTTTTTTAAAATAATCACACACATGAAAAACCTTTACACATCAAGACAGGGATAAAATGTGCAAGTGTTCATATGCACTGCACAGTTTCTCGATGTTTTCCTACAAACGAGCCATTTAAGAAATAGATGAACAGCACCATCTAGAGGATATATCACGGCTGTCATGGAATTATTTATATGTAAAAAGTGACACTTGAAGCCAATATCATAATAAAACCATAATCTAATGTAATCTAATTAAAGGTTAGGCAAATTATTGGTATATAATGATGTAACAACAGCACATGGATAGCGTTCACACTGGATTCTAATATCTCTGACATGCAAAATCTCCATTATTTCATTCCCTTCACAGGGCTCTTGCACTTTTCTAGCGAAAACATTCAACACCTTTTAACCAGATTTGTACTTTTCATAGTTTCCAATAATGCATACCACACCATGGGGCATGCTGTTATAGGAAATTAATCAATAATGAGGTGAAGTTGATTATCTTGCTATAGCAGAACATCTCGAAGTATTCACAACAATTTGCCGATGCTGAGCGATTTTTATCGAGTAAAGAATGTCATGGAATTTTTTATCTTGTTGCAGTTACATTTATCGAACATGAAACAAGTTATTTCCTGATGTTACTGTCATTATAAACAGAATTCTATATCGCTATGATTTAAAATGTCCAAATCCCTACATGAGTGTTTGGGATTTGGGAAGAACCTGACTTTAGATGTGAAGATGAAGGTTCACTCACTCTTCTCCAGGTTGAGGAAGAACTTGGGCAGCGGAGTCGGGACTTCAGCGAGTCTGCGTTTGGGTTGAGGTGAGGTGTTACTGCTGCCTCCTCCCCCCTCGGCACTCTTCTCTCCCCCGGAGGTGTTGCGAGTGGAGCGTCTCAGAGAGTGCGTGTTGTCTGAATCGGGATTGGTGCAGCGGCGACGTTTCGGTGTTGTTGCTGTGATAACGGGCGAGACGGAGGTCTCGTTGTGAGCAGAGTGGCCGTCTGTAGACTGAGGAGTGGACGGGTTCAGGCCCGGACTTGGGGAGCGCTCACCGAGAGACCTAACACATGACCATCAATTACAACGATAGAATTAGAATCGATATGTACTTGTTTCCTTTACTCAGATTACTAAATATGAACACTTTGAAAACTTTTGAAGAGTTTTCAGTTTCACAGAGGCTTTCACCTGGTGTGTAAAACAGGGGTTCACAAACTTTTAGCAGCATTTCTAGAATGTACTTCAAGAACGTACAAGAAATTGAGAACTAGGGTCGTGCGTCGCGGCTGGGATTTCGCAGGAACCAACAAAGTTGTTGCAGTAGGTGGTTTATATGGTGCATTCGACTTGCCTTGGAAGTGGTGCTTGGAGCTTTTGAATTACAAAGTTGGAAAAAAAACATGGACGTCTCCACGTTTGTCTTTTGTTAGCTTAAATCTAGCCAGCTAACGGTGATGAGTGATGTATACCGTCCTCCTCAAAACAACAACCTGTATAGTCTTGTTTCAGATTTCCACATCACCTAGTAGAGCATCCTGAACCGTCTCCGGTTGGCTGGAAGAACTTGGACGAGCTGACCTTCTTGAACTGGGCCTGCTCGTTGGGATACAGGAGGATCATGGGTAAGGTGAAGTCGAAGGTGATCCTCAAGCCGTCCACCATTTCCTTACAGAGCTCCTCGCTGTGGGTGGAGAGGGCAGGAGGAACGTTAGGAAATGTACAGAGATCACTTTCTTCTCCTTAAAATCCTTAAACCGGTCATTAAACCGCTAAAGCCTCGTTTTAAATCGGAACGTGATTACAGTGGCAGCAAGCGCATAACATTAACAGACCAGAAACACGACAGCACATCTGGAAACACGTCAGTATGAAGAACTCGGAAAGGAATGTGTGTGTTCTTATTGAATATCATATGCTCGCTGCTGATTGGACACGACATGGACAAAACGATCTGTAGTTGTGTTTTTTAGTTTTACTGTCATCTTTTGATTTGCTGTTGTGTTTTTTACACTTTGCTCTTGTATTTTTAGATTCGTTGTTGTGTTTTCTGGCGTGCTGTTATTATTATTTTTTTTATGTGTTGTCATGTTTTTAGTCTGACTGTTGTGTTTTGTAGTTTTAGGGTGTTTGTTTTGCTAATGGCTTGCAACATGAATCGCGGTTTAACTTGGACCGAAGACAAAGTAAAATGCATCGCTGAAATCTGGGACGAACATATTTCTGAACAACTTTCAAAAACGCATAAAAACACCAGGGTTTACAAAGTGTTTAGCGAGTGTCTCAAGGAGAGGGGCATTAATAGCTCTGTTATTTACATATACATGTAAATTAGATAAATTACAATAACTACAAGTAAAAAAAAAAAAGCCCCAATAAGCTCGCGGAGCTGCTGCCTATCCATCGTGATGGATGACCGCTATGCAGAACCCCGGAACGTAAACAGGGGCACGCTGACCAATGAGAGGACAGTTTACTCGTATCCGACGTGCATAAACACATTTTGGTACCGCTTTGAAATGTTGCCCTGTGAAAGCGAACCGGGTCGAGGAGAAAATTCAACACTGTAACAATTTAAGTCCCCGTTTCGGAACAAAGCACAGGTCTACAGGTCTGAAAACGCCCTTACTGTGGTGTTCTCTGATTTGTCATCTTTTTTTTTTGGCTTTTTGCTGTTGTGCTTTGTATGTGCTATGTATTATCATGTTTTTGGATGTGTAAAGTCTGTACCTAATCCCTAATATACAATCCATATAATTTGTACTATTACAATATCTACTGTATGAGAAAAGTCAAGGATACTTCTGGAATCTTCTGAAATTTCAAAATAAACTGTCAGTACATCAACACACAGCGCATTGTCCTCTGCTCAGAAATCCATTTCAGTGTAAACAAGTCTGTGGGCTAAACTGAAACAGTGTTCTCGTTTTACTTACTTTTTCTCAGGTGGTACATAGTGTGGGCTCATGTTGGACTGTGTGGAGCTCTGAGGATGCCGAAAGCGCTCGTTGGCAGAAAAGGCGGCGTTTATAGTGAAGTGTTTCACGTATGACTCGAGGATGTTCACAATGTTCATCTGGCATGGCAGCTTCACCAGCTACAGACAGACGGGAGAGAATTCACATGTTCAAACGTGACTCACGAGCAGCACTTCCTTGCCCGGGTTTCAATCACTTCAACACACCCATGTCGTCTTCCTTTCACCCTGTAAACACTCAATTTAAACGGTGTTCTAATAGTTTCGGAGGCCAGCGATATCATTCAGGGCTTTATAAAACACAAAAGTGGCGTGATGAGACACTCGGTTAACACACTGAGCTGATGTTTGCTATTCGCTCTGACTGGACCCACATGCTTGTTGTCACTACGGTAACAGTAACACCAAATTCTGCTCTGTGTAGAAGATCTAATGTATAACATAACGTATGCTGGGAATAACCTTTTTTCTCTTGTTGATGTAGTAGCAGTCATCCTCCAGCTTCTTCTTCAGCACATCAGGGATGTCGATGTTGATCGTGATGCTCTTCTCCTCACTCTCCCTTCTTGTGTGGGCCTCCTGCTCTTCTTTCTGTGAGCACAAAAGCAAAAACAAAACCCAAACAGACAATCTCATCAAATGAGCTATGAACGTGCCGTGCCAGTGGGACTGAAGAATATTGAGAAAAGAAAAAAATAATTGTTTTTTTTTTTTTTTAAAGTGCTAACAAACAGCTACAATACTGCTGACTATAATGTTTTAAATTCACTCTTTATGATTCCTTCCGTTATTATTCATTATACCACAGCGCTCTCGAATTATTGATTCTGATTGGTCAGAAGGTTTTTGTATAACAGCAGCTCAGACAGTAGTTCGACTGTAATTCGAATCTCAGAATTATATTAATAAACTTATTCTGCCATGGTATGGTTTCTACAGTAATCACCTCATTTTCTATGCTGAAGCCTTCTGTAACTAGATGTTTATTTAACATTTTGGTAAGGGATTTCGGGGTCTGTGCTTTGTAACAGTCAAAAGTAAAGCTGCAACTGTACATTTTCCACCATGGGGACGTCTAAGGACAGAAGACTATCATAGCTGAATAGTTTATCGTATTGGCTTTGAGACATATGAAACAGAGAACGCATAGCTGAGGATTTTTATAGCTGTCGTAATGCAACTTGTTTCAAATACAATCCACAATATTAAATATAACTTTTAAAACAAATTCTTTATTACAATAGGATTGTACCGTTGCTGGTGAATGGCCATTGTATAAGAAGAATAAAGCATTTTGGGAATAATTATAATATGTACTTATTATATCTTTTTGTGGATACTTTTCAGCAAAAGTTTTTTTTACTCCATACTTATTCATTCCATGTTGAAACAGATTATTAAAGCTTATTATATGTGTAAAAGATGAAGTAACATTAGCTAGCTAATTTGTTCGGCTTTAAAAATAGCAACAGCAACATGTTTGACGTGACCGCTACTTAATAAATGTAACTGACCGAAGAGAGCACAGCTCCGCCCTCTTGTTTTCGATTGGCTCACAAAATAGGAGTCTCACAATTTCACAGGACAAATGGGTCATTTTCCTGCTACATTCTTTCCACTTAAGTGAAATGACTTTTCCACCAGGTGAAAATAAATAAATAAATAAATTGAATAAAAAATAAAAAGGCGGAAAGTTTGTAAGGTATCGTTGTAACAAGGGGTCAAAAATTGTACAGTGGATATAAAAAGTCTACACACCCCAGTTAAAACTGCAGGTTTTTGTCATGTAAAAAAATGAAACCAAGTTAAACCACGTCAGATCTTTTTCCACCTTTAATGGGATATAGCAACCAACAAAATCCAAATGAAAAACAAATAAAAATGCTTTAGGGAAAGGGTGAAAATTTTCTTCATCTTTTGCTGTGTAACAGAGGCCTGCAGGTTTTGTAAAGAATTTGATTTGTATTTGAAGCCATCTATGACTATGCTGACTATGAGCATCTCGACTAAAGCCCCAGTCCCAGCTGAAGAAAAGCAGCCCCAGAGCTTGGTGCTGCCACTACCGTGCTTCACCGTAGATATGGTGATCTTGTCTTGTTTTTGTACCTAATCTTTTAGAACTTACGCCCTAATTGTCTCATCAGACCAGAACACATTCTGTTACGTTTTGGCAAACGTAACAGCATTTTTTTTTTATGAGAAAGGACTTCCGTCTAGCCACCCTACCCCATAGCCCGGACATGTGAAGAATACGAGAGCTTGCTGTCACACGCAGGGAGTGAGCAGTACTTGCTGGATATTCCTGCAGCTCTTTTAATGCTTCTGTAGGTCTCTCAGAAGCCTCCCTGGTAAGTTTTTCTCTTGCCCTTTTGTCAATTTTGGAGGGACGTCCTGTTCTTGGTGATGTCACTGTGGTGCCCCATTTTCTCCACTTGTTGATGATGGCCTTCACAGTGTTCCACGGTACAGCTAATGTTTCGGAAATTCTTTTGTACCCCTCTCCTGATCGATACATTTCAAGTCGATCCCGTACATCTTTATGGTCCATGGCTTCAGCAGGCAAGATGATGTCAAGAAACTCCTGCAGAAACAGCTGGTCTTTATTTGGAGGTAATCAGAGTCACTTCAGTGATGACAGGTGTATGATAATTACTGTTGAACACGATTGGTCAATTCTGAGCACGGTCACATGCCCCATATTATAAAAGGGTGTGCACAATTATGCAACAAGGTTATTTTTTTCCTTTCTCTTTTATTAAAGTTTTTCTACAGTTTTATTTTGTCAGGTTTCCTCTTTTTCTTTTATTTCCCTAAAACGTTTGTGGAAAATGAACCCGATACGGTTTATCTTGGTTTCATTTTTTTTCAAATCACTAAAACCTGCGGCTTTAACGGGGGTGTGTAGACTTTCTATATCCACTCCACCTTTTTTTTTTTTGGGTGTAACGCAACTTTACGCCCTCTAACAAAGACGACAACTTGCAAATAGCTATACACACAAGTAAATAATTAAATAAATATATGTACCATTTCATCTAAATCCTCAGACGACTCGCTCTCGCTTTTTATAGTCTCCGGGTCTGAATTGTCTTCGTCACCGTCTTCAGATGATGAAATCAAAGCTATTCAGAGAAAACCACAGAATTAAGTTCAGATGGGAACAGAAACTGATAAATTACCAGGAAAGACATCGCAAGACGAGGACTTCTCAGCGAGTATTTTTCTGACCACATACTGACATTTTTTTTTTTGTGGCAAATAACACCAAGGCTGGACGTTTTGTGTGAAAACAGCTTTAATAAGAGCTATTACATTATTATAAATCACTTTTTAAAAAGTGTGGAAAACTTACAACCATCGCTCTCCTCCTTTTCGTCTTCAGGTAAGCTTTTTAACACAGAGTTAACACCTGGCAAACGACAACGTCGCTTCCTCCATCCTTTTCTCCTCCTGTGAGGAACAAGGTATTTAGCTTGGTGCAAATAATTTGATGAAATTTACACTTGTGCTGCTTTGGATCGAGTGTCAACGGAAACATTTAAGCAAACAGAAACACTTTTTTGTGCTTCCGTTTACATTGAAACAGAGAGCTCATATCCACTGATTGTTTTGAAAACGCTCTGTAGTACAGAACGCCATCGACCGGTTTCTTATGACACGCCCTTGACTGTCACGTGATCCAGCGCCAAGCGAATCAGAATCAGAGGACAGGTTACTTAAACTTGTCAGCGCCATTTTGTTTTCTTGCAGGTGAACGGATTTGTGTACGATGTAAACAGCATGTCTGTGTGGATGTACTTTATGTTCACTGCTTATAACGAGTTTTTAAAATACTTAGCCATATATGTAGCGTGCATCACATCAATCCACAGGAACAGCATATGCACAATCACTTGGGAGAAAGAAAAAAAACAAAACAAACAAACACCGGCTTTAATCCAAACGTACATGCGAGCCAAAGCTTTCCGAGCCAGTTTACGCTGCAACTTGCGGTTGTCCTCGGAATCTCGGAGAACATGATCCTCTGCAGCCCAGCGATCCCAGCTGTGGAATAAAACACAATATTGACACGGTGAGTCAGTAACTGTGTGGAGAAAGGAAGCAGATCCAGTCCCGGTGTGTGAGAGCAGGAAGAACTGTAGCGTTTCTGAACTCCGGGTCATAGACAACACGAACAGCTATCGAGTTAACTAGCTGAAAGCTTTACCTAGCAACCTGACTTCATATAGTGAAGCTTGGCCTTGATTAGCACCAGTGAGGTTTTTTTTTTTTTTTTTTTTAAGCCGGCCTGACTGCTAACACGCTAACGGCTAACTCAGCTGGTATGCAGTGTTTGTGTTTCTTACCTTCGGTTCCAGCCGTTGAAGTGAATCAGATATTTAGGGATCCGCTTTCCCTTCTCATCCTTTCCCACTACAATATCCACCACCTACAAAACACAACCGGTTTGCGTGTTAGAAATGCGCTATAATCCGGGTAAATTCCACACAGCTCCCTTTCCCGCTGCACAAAACACACCTCCAGCCGAGGCGCTTCCAGAGTGACGTCATCGAACTCCCTTTAGCCAAACGGCGCTTTCTGATGCTTCCTTCACGTGCTCCAAGGATTTACTGTTTCCCCAATCACAAATGCACTGAAGTTGGTTACGAATTGTTCTGCAATCGAGCGCACAGCTAACTTTAGCTAGCTAGCTATCGATGTTGCTAGGTGTATTCCTAACACGTCCCTATAGTGCACAATGTGCATTATGCTTCTAGAAAAACGTGTCAATGTCTGTATGTAGTGAGAAAAAAAAAGAATCATTAACATTGACCACCACTATAAATATCCACACCTCTCAAATCACGGAAAAATAACGGTCATAATGATAAGTGAGAAACTTGGGTATCAAAAATGTGAAGAATAGCAGTATTTACGTATTTACGACGCTGATTTGTATCGTCTAGTTCGGAAACTAGTATTAACCACAATTCCGTGAGCGCTTGAAGGAAACATGATTTGTTTGGAGTACAACTTGTTTATCCAAAATCACAACACATTCACTAAGTAGTGCACTATTCTGCAACGTATATTATCTATCCAGCGTACTACTGAATGCCCACAATGCACTGCAATACTTTAACGTTCATATGATGTACCCGAAGGTACAGAATACCCATAAAGCACGTTGAAGTTTGTATGGAATAGGAAGTAGAGCACTAATTAGGACACAAGTAAACATATCTATATAAACAAACACGTCTATGCTAATTGATCTTTGTAAGTATAATGTTAGTTATTAAAATGGAATAGAAAATAGTATATCTATTGTTTGGACTCTGTTGAGTGATTGTATGTATTTGTTGTTTATCCCTCAATGGGTGTGCGCGCGATGCTGAGCTGAAGTGCACTAATGTCTCGCGCACACACGGAAAAGGCCTTGTGGCAGCTCGATAAGGAACCAAATGCAGGCTAGCTGAGTTAGTTAGCTACATTACACCGCCAATAAAACATGCAAACACGGAAATAAATAAACAGCTGCAATGCTTGTTTACGTATATATAACTTCCTGATTAACATCACAACTTTCCTAACTCGCTACATCCTGCATGTCAGACACATGTAAACACGCTGTGCAGCAGTTAGCACGCGCTGAAACCGCCTCCTACACCGCGATCAAATTCACTTAAACCACTGAAATCAACTATAACGCACTTGCTATTGCAACACACCAACCAGGAAGCAAGCATCACAAGCTCCGTGCTAACTAAAATACTGCGCTCTTTCATATTTCCGGCATAAAGTTACCTTTGCATCATACAGCACTTTGGCCTTGGACGGGTCCGGTTCGAAGCAGAGAACTTTTTCTCCTTTATGGAATTTAAATTTCATTCCCCGAGAGTTCATTTGTTCGTCATGGCGATCAGGAGAGGAGGAATCCAGACCCCCCGCTCCTTAACCCATTCCCTGCCGCTCTGCTATCCAAAGGAAAATCTACGGAGACCAGCCTGTGCAACGCTGCCTAACCCAAACGCCGCAATAGACAAATATGGTCCGTCCGGGGATCCGTAGAAAGACGTGACGTCAAACGATCAGGAAGTTGCTGGAACGTAAACAAGATGAATGATAACTGCTCAGTATGTTTCTGAGAATGCTGCTCTCTCTTTGAATGTTGACACTGCCATTCTTCAAAAAAAAAAATTGATACAATGCTTCTCAACTTTGTTTGGAAGAATAAAACTCATTTTATTAGAAAATCTGTACTTATGAACACAATTGAGAAAGGGTGTTTAAACCTTTTTCTTGATTTCACCACTTTAAACAACACCTTTAAAATAAATTGGATTAAAAAACTGTATCAATAAGCCCTCATCTACATGGAATCTGATCCCTAATGTTGTTTTTTTCCCCAAACTAAGTGGTTTAAGTTTCTTATTAATCTGTAACTATTATAACATCATGAAAATCCCTGTCAAATTATCTCTTTTTCATAGGCAAATGTTATTAGTTTGGTCCCTCATTTTTAAACAATTTTACACCTCACTCGTATCTAATCTGGAATAATAAGAATCTACCGTATAAACACAAATAGTTTTTTTTTGAAAATTGGTTTAAAAATTGTATTATTTTTGTATCTCAACTTTTCAATCAAAATGGTTCAATCTGTAATTACTGAGTTTTTAGTTAAGCATGAAATTCCTATTAGTCCAAAAGAGTTTGCAGTTGTTGCTGATGCAGTGCCACATTGAGTTCTCATGCTTTTTAGAGGTCTTTCCTTTCCAATTTCCTGTCACTCGGTGGATCTTTGTAAAACATTTGTTGGAAAACAGTGCCTTTCATCATCTAAGTCAAAAAACAATAAGAAAATCAGAGTTTCGTTTCAGATGGAGTCTATTTCTGTGCCTTATGTAATCTCTTATTGGAATGGTTTCGTAACTGATATTCCCTGGAAGAAAGTTTGGTCATTACCTCACAAATATTTAATTACTAACAAAATGAAGGAAATTGCATTCAAGTTAATTCATAGAGTTTACTCGGATAAGTGCTCTCTTAAAAGACTTAAGAATGATATTAATACCAACTGTTCTTTCTGTTTAGAAAACCCTGAAACCTATTTACAGTTTTTTTTTTTTTTTTTGGAATTGCTCTTACACTACAGCATTTTGGTGTGACATTCTTGATTTTATCAAATGTTAATGCTAATTTTGAGTTTACTTATAGAAATGTAATTTTTGGTTTTCATGAAAGTAAAAAAAGAAAAAGGTGATACTTATTTCATAAACCTTATTTTCCTGTTAGCTAAATATCATTCATAAATGTAAATGTTCTAAATGCAAACCTCTTTTTTTAAGATTCAAACTTGAAATGAAAATGTATTTTGAATCTATTGAGTTTTCTACGAACTTTAAAGCAATAAGAACAGTGGCTTTGCTGAAGGACTTGGCACTTCCTCTGGACTGAAAGACTGAATGACCCTGGACTGTTGTTGTATTGTTATTGAGTTGACAATGATGACAATTGTTATTGGTTTTTTTTTTTTTTTTTTTTCAAGCATTCAATAAAATAAAAAAATAAAATAAAATAATTTTAAAAAAGTATATTTCTGAGAGGTATCGTATGTGTTCCTGTGCCATTCAACAGTGTCGTCATTTTTGGATGCAGTTTTTCTGTGCGTGTTTTGTGAAGAATAAAATAAATAAATAAATAAATAAATAAATGTTTCACCCTTTAAAAACAAACAAACAAACAAAAACAATAAGCATTCATTTATATCGTTCAGTTGAATTTAAATGTTCATTTCACCGTAGGATTTCTGTGTTATGGATCCTGGATGACATGATTAGCTACTTTCTTCTTCTTTTTTTCCTTTCGGCTGTTCCCTTCAGGGGTCGCCACAGCGAATCATCTGCCTCCATCTAGCCCTATCCCCTGCATCCTCTTCTCTCAGACCGACTACCTTCACGTCCTCCTTCACTACATCCATAAACCTCCTCTTTGGTCTTCCTCTCGGCCTCCTGCCTGGCAGCTCTAACCTCAGCATCCTTTTACAGATATATTCACTCTCCCTCCTCTGAACATGTCCAAACCATCTCAACCTGGCCTCTCTAACTTTGTCTCCAAAACATCTCAGATGTGCTGTCCCTCTGATGTACTCATTCCTGATCCTATCCATCCTCGTCACTCCCAAAGAGAACCTCAACATCTTTAGCTCTGCTACCTCTAACTCTTCCTCCTGTCTTTTCCTCAGTGCAACTGTCTCCAAACCATACAACATCGCTGGTCTCACTACTGTCCTGTACACCTTTCCTTTCATTCTTGCTGGTACTCTTTTATCACACAACAGACCTGACACTTTTCTCCACCCATTCTAACCTGCCTGCACACGCTTCTACACCTCTTTTCCACACTCCCCGTTGCTCTGGACTGTTGACCCTAAGTACTTAAAATCCTGCACCTTCTTTATCTCTTCTCCCTGTAACCTCAACATGATTAGCTACTTTAATGTAGTTAATGTAGTTTATTTAATAATTTTGCATAGCTATAAATAAATCAATAAATAAATAAAATTGCGATTTTTATTCCAAATACATTTGTGTACAGTCTGTGGTAATTAATGCTGTTTAAAAATGCTATGATCTAAATATGAATGATAAAATAAATAAAAACAAAAAACAAAAAAAAAGACTAACAAATAGTGGCGTATGCATATTCATGTTACGTCGTTTTTAGTCGTTTACTTGTTTAACTTATCCACTTTAGGCATGTCAGAAACGCGCCACACTACATATATGTATGCAGTACTTCTATTATGGGGTTTGTGTGTTGTTATACTTGTGACAGTGCAGATATAAGGGTATATAGACTACATGAAGTATCGGCCTGTCGAATTTTGACCATCTGAGCAGCTCGAATACGTTCCTGAGGTACTGGTTTTCATCCACAAGAGGTCGCTATGTGCCTTCATTCTTTCTCACCCAGACTCGTCTTAATGAAATCATATCGCACGTGCTATGGACTTCAATATTCCGATATTAATCGGAATTTGGCAGTATTCTAATTGGTAGTGAGTCATATAAACGCCACAATCCGATTGCCTAATTCAGAATGAGATCCAGAAATGAACGCAAAATCAAGCAAACGCCGCAGTATTCGTAGGAGCCTGCAAGTTTTCAAAATTACCGCAGATTTTAAGCAGATTTGGGCCAAGACACACCATGTGACGTCATCACAACGAGCATTCAGCCAAAGCCCCCTTCGATTCACGTGTCGAACAGCTAAAAGGTCTCATTTACCAACAGACATCACTGCGAAAGACTGCGCAAAACAATTTAACACAATTGCAATTTCGCCAATTCAAGTAGTTTTCGGTAAAAAAAAAAAAAGCACAAAAAAAAGGACAACAATCACAAAAAACTGTACAGAAATCCTGTACAGATTGATTCTCCGAATTCTGATTCCCACCCCTGGAATATGCCTGTTTTAATGTAATTTGTTGCATGTAAACACCTTATTCAGAAAATCCACTGAAAGGAGATATATGCGCATGCTCAGTCTGCAAGGAATTGTGGGTAGCAATGGCAGCATCTTGAATCTCCCAGGAAATAACAGCGGGAAAGGAAAAGCGCGTGTGTAGATAGGCATATTTACAATAACCATGTATACAGGAATATTCCGATGCCTGTACGCATATAAACATCGTATTGGGAATATGGCTGCAACCCGAATATAGACCTTACATGGAATTTTATGTGCATGTAAACGTAGTCATTGAGCTGTAACTCTCAACCATGCCAACATAAATACTGCAGGTGTAAAATTATAGCCAGATAGAAACATAGACAAGGAAGTGAATTCTCTCAGAATCACTTTTATACATGTGTACCGTGGTGTGTCGATGAGCTTTAACCAGGAAGCATAATTAAAACAGCGCTCTTGCAGCTTGCAGCACGCTTACAGTAGAAACACGGGCTTGGTGGTTAGCCACAGCATTAAACTGGCTGGGGAAACCCACTAACAATACCACCAGACAACACAAGCATGAACGAAGGTGCTGGTACAACACGTTTCCACCTGCAGAACTGCTGCTCACTGGATGTTTTTTGTTTTTTTGCACCATTCTGTGTGACCTCTACGAACTGAAGTGAAGTTTAAACAGTTTCTGAAATACTTAAATACTTAGTCACTGAGATCTCAGTGCCCCTCCCCCTTCCCCCTTCCCCCATTCTAATGTCTAATATGAACATGTTTAACTGAAGCTCTTGACATGTATCTACATGATTTTATGTATTTTACGCCACGTGATTGGCTGATTTGGAAATTTGCGTTTGCGTGAATGTAAATGAATGAATGAATACAGGAGTCTCTAATAAAATGAATGATGAGTGTATTTATGAGATTTCAGGAGACAAAATGTGTTTCCATAACAAACCAAAATAGCAGATAGCAGAGGAATGGGTTAAGGAGCAGAAGGTCTGGATTCCTAACAATTTCCCTTGCAGGATCAATAAAGTATATTAATACTACTACTACTAAAATGCTAATCAGTATTTTTTAACTAATAAAGGTAAAGGTGTTTTGGCAGAAAACTTTCACAAATACCCACATATAATAAATGAAGGCATCTCCAGGCATTTTATTTTGCAAAAGGTACAATTTATGCTGATTTCTAAAGTTTATGAAGAAATTTGAATGTTACTTAACCTTATTAGTGGCCAGATACTGATTTGGATAAGCCACTTAATCTAATCACAGAACCAGGACATTAAACATCATGTTACCAAGAAGCCGTGTGTGATCATGGACACAGAGACACTACAGTATTTTGAAGTGACTCACTGATTCATGTTTTGAATGTCATTAGGTATCCTTATCAGACAACTAAACTAAAAAATAAAGTTAAAGGAAAAAGAATAGCATCCTTAATGTTCAGATTGTCATTTATGAACAATATACAGTTTTTTCTATAGATTAGTGATGTTTAAGAGTCTACATGTAAAAATACCCGTACGCATATTTATATATATTGTACATTGTACAGCTTTTCTTCCATGTGACCCAATGTGTGCAACTGTCTCTTATCCCTTATATCAAAAAAGATTTTATCATATGATTTGCTTAATTTGATTGGGTTAAAGGGGTTGTTTCTATCATTTTTTTTTTTTTCCTGATTTGTAAAGTTGATCTTCTTAGTGTACCAATGATAACATGTGGTCAGAGTTTAGATTTGGTCTCATCTCATCAGATTAGCTTCCAAACAAAGTCGTAATGGTGTTTGGCTTTTAGTGCTTCAGTTTGTTCCTGCCAATGAACAACTGCTTTTGAAGACTCTTTGTGTGTGTGCGTGTGTGGGTGCGTGCATGTGTGTGTGTGTGTGTGTGTGTGTGTGTGTGTGTGTGTGTGTGTGTGTGTGTGTGTGTGTGTGTGTCTGTTGTAGACTCAGAGATTTGGTACCCACCAACATGCAAACAAACCCTGCTGTTTTTTTTAACTTCATGGATGAATGAATACACAAAAACAAATAAGTTGCTATATACTGTATATACAGTATAATGAGACTGATTGCCAAAGAATACAAGCCATCAGTTTGTTCTTTTGTAAACCTCATGTAGAGTTATAATAGTTTTGAGCTTGTGGGGACATTTTTCTACAAAGCTAGAACTGTTTATTGCGTGTGTGTTACATCTTGCATTTCATATCTTTTTATATCTTTTATATCTTATATACGCACAAGGATAGGAATATCTAGAACACTTTTCTTTTTAAACAAAAACGCCAGCTTTTATTTAAACACGAATGGACGAATGAACAAATGAACAAACAAACAAGAACCAAAAGGTTCCCCTTTGGTTACTGAGGTTAAGGTTAGAGTTAAGTTTAGGTGCAGCATAGCATTAATTAGTTGCATTAGTTATTATGTCAGTAGAAGGTCCTCACAAGGATAGGAAGACAAAGGTAGACAAATATACTCTGAGACTATACACTTGTGAAATGTGTTTCACTGCTTGCCCAGTCCATACATTTTCTATGGGATTCAGGTCAGGGCTTTGATGGCCACTCCAATACGTTCACGTTGTTGTCTTTAACACTTGAGGTACGCTTAGGATCATTGTCCTGCTGGAAGACACAACTGCAATCAAGTTTTCACTTTCTGGCTGACGTCTCAAGGTTTTGCGTCATTATTTCTCCATAAACCTCCATCCTCACGATGCCTACTATTATCTGTATCTGAAGTGCACCAGTCCCTTTTCCAGCAAAATACCTGCATAACATGATGCTGCCATCCCCATGCTTCACAGGATGGTGTTCTTTGGATTAAAAGCCTCACCCTTTTTCCTCCATACATAGTGCTGATCATTAAGGCAAAACAGTTCAAGTTTTTTTCATCTGACCAGAGAACACGCCTCCAAAAGGCTGATGATCACCTGTAAACTTCAGTCTTTCTTGTTGTTTGTTGGTCTGGGAATAGGGGCTCCTTCTTTGTGTGATAGCTTTTTAGGTCATGGTGATGTAGGACTCTCTTAATGGTAGATGTACATACTTTGGAACCTGTTCCTTTATTGTTGTCTTAGGGTTAAGTTTAACCTTTCGGACCAAAGTTCACTCATCCCAGGGAGTTAATTTGTGCCTCTTTCCTGAATGAAGTGTCTGTGTGGTCTGTGTGTCTGTGTGGTCTCAAGAATGTTATATTTGCATACAATTGTTTGTGCAGATGCTTGTGGTACCTTCAGTTGTTTGGAAATTAATTCTAAGGAGGAACTGGACTGGTGGGGGATTTTTTCCCCCCCATAGTATGAAGAGCAAAAAGTAGAGGTTGACCGATTGATTGGTTTTGCTAATTAATCAGCATCAATAACTGATTGCTAAAAATCCACCCCAATAGTTTTTCCCAGTTGCGTCCGTTGCGGGAGCGGCTGAGAAGGGTCCGCTGTGATTATACAGTAATAGAGCGGCCTCTAGAGGCGAAATAAAAACTCACTGACAAATTTTGTTGTGTTATTTTAAGTGTTTTTTGATTCATTTTGGATGTCTCTATTTTTATTTGTTATTTGGGATGTTACTTTTTGGTTTGGATATATATATATATATATATATATATATATATATATATATATATATATATATATATATATATATATATATATATATATATATATATATATATATATATATATATATATATATATATATATATATATATATATATATATAATTTACTTTAATATTATTTATATATTTATTTCATTTAAAAAAGTACAGTACATTTTCATGGTACAGTCAGTACTGTTTATTTTATTTAATAAAGTTCAGCAATATTTTACGTTGAGTGTTAGGTTTTCATTCAGTTTCAATTTTAAAAACAATCAGTTGATTAATCGGTTATCGGCAGGTATTGCCCAACTTAGTTATCGGTATCAGTAAAATCCACTATGGGTTGACCTTTAGCAAAAAGGCACTGGATCTAATGGTAGGCCCTTTTACAGCCACAGGTGCACTCCCAGTTACATAATTATGACAATTGGCCTATCAGAAGCTTCTGTAAGTCATTAAATCAATTTCTGGAATCTTCCAGACTGTTTAAAGAGGCAACATGGTGTATGTAAATGTTTGACCCACTGGAATTCTGATATAATGAATTAAAGCTGAAATAAATGTCATTAATTGATTGTTTTAAAATGATCTCTGATGTGAATAAAGTAGATGCTGTAATTGACTTGCCAGAAGAAATGTGTGGAGCTGTGAAAAACTGAGTTTGAATGTCTTTAGCCTCTGTGTATGTAAACTTTTGCCCTCAACTGTATATTCATATAATTATAATAATCCATATGTCTGAATTATAATTATCCCCCGATTAAACCTAGTAAGTGCCACATCTTGAATGCTTCATCCCTTACACACTGTTTACATCTGAAATTTAAAAAGAAAAAGAAAAAAGACGGCCGAATCTGTTTCTGATTAAATATGTTCAGTCAGCTTAACGCTGCACATTCCTTTCTAAATTTAGAAGCTCTTGGCGTAGCTTCAACTTGTGTGAGTTTACGCACAGAAAGACAGATAGCTCTTTTGGGGAAGTGAGAAAGAGACGATTTCATATTGTCCTTTTATCACATCAGTTTATTAATACAACTCTAAGTACAGTGAGTGCAAAGTTTTTTGGTTTTTAAATGCAAAAATAAAAAAATGTACCTATGGTTTGCAATATATGTTGAATTATTAGAAAATAACGCACACCCCGAGGTGGTAATGCGGCAACGATGCGAAGCGGAACCTGGAACTACTTCAGCTGTGCATTAACATTAATTGCACATCTCAGAACGTGTCAGCCAATCAGAATCAAGAATTCAACAGCGCTGTGGTATAAGTACAAATAAACTGAATTCCAACACATTTAAAATGAAATGTGGGTGTATCCTGCAACAAGATAAAAATGTAAGGCAAAAACAGAAAAATATTTAAATATTTAAAGAAAAGAAGATTTGCTAGGACTTCTTGGTCTGAATATTACAACTGATAATAACAAAAAGCTGCTCAGAGGATACAAAAAGAGGTGAAATGCAGTTATAAAGAGCTGTAATACTTTGTATAATAGTTGTAATACTCTGACCATTTGTATTAACTGTGATAATGAAGAAACATCTGCAAAACCTACGATACTAAATGTCTTGATGTTGTCTTCGTCAATTTGTCCTATAGTGCTATCCATAATTATTGGCACCCTTTACAAAAACATGCAAAACATAATCTATAAGATAAATAACATGCAAAAAAGGTGATATCTTGGGCTCAAACAAGAAGATTTTTAACCCTTACAATTAATAATTGTGGATAGAATAACAGCACTGACTCTCTTGCTGTAATTCCTTGTAGAGCGATGACTCGGTCGACGTCTAATTCTGAGCATGTTTTGATTTTTCAGGTTCATGTTTGGAATTTTTTGAGTACTTGAGGACTCTCTTTTTTTTCCACGTTTGGTTGGTTGCATACAGTCTGCATCTAATCAGTCCATGCAGAACATTTTATGCTCTTTTATATTCTTATTTTGTACATGTGGCAAACATTTTAAAAGATTTTATGTTTCTTTAACTAGTTTTGAGTTGATCTGGAAGTATATTTAGCTCAGCGTGTTGTTGAAAGCCATATCTATGGCCAAGTCCTGGGCATAGCAACCAGGTTTTGGGTTAAAATATCCTGTTACTTATCAGAATTCATAAATTCAGTGTTATTTGTATAGAGCTTTTAACAACAGGCACAAGGAGCTTTACAGAAATCCAGCTGTCATAAATGCCATCAATCTTCACTAGAGCCTCTGAACCACCAGCCACAAAGCATGACTGATCCACCTCCATAATTTACAGTGTGTATCGGATTCATTCTTGTATGCAGTTCCCTTTAACATGCTAATAGTGTGCATGAGCAAAACATTTGATCTCAATTTGGTCTAAACTGAATACAATACACGATGCCAATTGTAGATCTAATGACTCTCAGTGAAATTCAGCACTGCATTTTGTGAAATTCTCTCAGGAAAGGCTTCTTTCTTGCAGCACTACCAAGCAGCTTGCTGTTATGAAAGCGGTGTTTAACAGTTGATTCTGAAACTTGACAACTATAATTGCGCAATTCTAAACCTGGATGACTATCCTCCTTACTGTGTGTGGGGTAAGTGTGCTCATGGGTCCAAATCGTTTTGCTATGGCCCTTATTGTTCTTAATGATATTTAACTGCTTATGTAATTTTCTTTGCATCCATTTCTCAATGTTTGAGGTCAACAGCCATTTTTGTTAAAAGTCTCCCCGCCCCCCCATGGTAATGGATGACAAAGGGACTTTACATGTGTGCGATTGTGCTCTTGTTGTGCCCAGGTTGGCACCCTGTCCCCCTGCCTTGTCCCCAGGATAGGCTCCAGGCTCCCCCATGACCCTGTGTAGGATAAGCGGTATGGAAAATGGATGAGTGGAAACATGCCACTGTTAATGGCATCAGCAGAGATCCTGGGGTTTATAATTTATAGTGCTATCAATTGGTACAACAGAAAAGTGTTCACCCTGTTGTCTGAAGATCGCAAGTTCAAATCCTGATGATGCCACAGCCATCCCATGGCTGGGAGTCCAAGAGAGCAAAATTGTCTGTGCTCTCTGGGTAGAAGGAATGGCATACTCTCTCTCCCCAGTCAATCACAGTGATACTAGCCAATTACAAGCTTCTTTGAGCTCATGTATGCAGAAGAGGGCAGACAGTACTTTCCTCCTCCAAGTGTATTAAGCTGCCCTTTGATGTGGGTGTCTGGCTTCATGTGTCTTGAACTAAGCATGTGTTAACCTTCAGATCTGGTTGGTGGCTGTTGTATGATGGGGAAAGGTGGCTGGTGGGTGGGAATTGGCCAAGACCAAATTAGGGAGAAAATATATTTCTTACTTTTCCATTATTTAACAGGAGACTGATCTTTTTTTCCTCCCTAATATTTTAGTCTTGGCCAATTCCCACCCACCAGTTCGGTCTCCCCTATCATACAACATCTACAAAGCAGGGAGGGGGAAGGCTATTGTGTGCTTACGCTGAGACACATGAACTGCTGCTCATGTTGCATCATAGGGCAGTGCAACACACTATCCGCCCCCTTCTGCATGCATGAGCTCACAGACACCCCTGATTGGCTAGTGTTGTGTGATTGACAGGGGAGAGAGAATATGCCATCTCTTACAGACAGCACAGCCAATTTTGCTCTCTCAGAGTCCGAGATGGGACATCATCAGGATTCAAACTCGTGATCTCCAGACGATAGGGTGAACGCTTTTCTGGGTGCCAATAATTCTAGAGAGCACTGTAAGACCACACAAACAGTTTGTACTCGACTGTATTTAACTGTAAGTGCAATTCCACAAGCTACTTTTTTTTTTAAATTACAATTTCAGTCACACCACTGTTACCAGTGTTACAGTTTCACCATTACAATTCCCATTATAATCATTAAAACCATTACAAATTCTATGAGGGTTTCTATTGTCTTTATCAGCAGGGAAGTGGAAATATCCAACCTAAAAAGTACAGTAAAGTAAAAAAGATTGCTAATTTTAAACTAAAAAGCATATATTTTAACGAATGAATTTAAGTTTGTCATGTTTTGATGTGAAAACTAACTTTTTAAGAAATAAGTTATTATTATTCAATCTCTGTTTAAGTTTGCTGCTCATATGCATGACTATTGCTACATACTAACCGATATTTACAATTAGCTAGAATTTGACTAGTAGCCTAGCCAATTGTGTTAGCTACTGAAATTGATGCTAGTCTAGCTGGCATTAGCAAAGAAAACATGCTAATTTACTAAACACAGGCAGGTGATGTAGGAAAATTAGCTACACTTACTTCAACATGCTTTTTCAAATTAAATGGAGTTCAAGCCTTCTAGGGAGGCAAAGGAGACGCTTCATTTTATACGAGTATTCGCTTACCCCAGCACACTGAAAGATTTTACTGAGGTAAATATTTATATTCTCTTGGAAATTTAACTTCTTATGCTCTTTTACATCTTTATATAAACCCCAAGACTGCTGTGTACAAGGGGGCTGGGGGGTGGGGTGTTTTAAATGGCTTTTTGTTCATGTTCTTTTGCATACAACTTTATATCAAATACTCAACTGGTATAGAATCTGTTAATATTAGTTATATAACAGTCATATTATATCATCCCCAAACACAAGAACATAGTAACCATTTGCTCTACTCGGAAGATCCCATATGATGCTTTACGATATTTACTTTTTCATTAGACAAACATCTTTCGGCAATGACGCAAGAAAGGCCGCTCTCTCTTAGGCCAACAGCCTGTGAGTCAAGCTTCGTGATTTATTGCCGTGGTGGTAAATAGTTCCTCATGGTGTTCCTCACTTCAGGGGTGGAACATTATAAAACATTTACGATGCAATAATTGTCCAACCCAATATCATGGGTTTTGGCAAATCAAGATATCTCCTTACAATGTAAGAATATTTTGAAAACACTGGAGCATATTTCAGGAGTTACACTGCACTTAGAAATATTTTTGTTGCTATCATGTAGACAGGAATATTATAAGGTTAACAGTATTTTAGATTTCATTCATATCAATATACTGTACATACATAAAATCACAATTTTATTTATATCTGTCCTATGTCCCATCACACATCCTTTCCTGCAGTGTCTTATTGAAACAATGTGTCTCTTGGTACAGTATTTGTGTGAGTGTGTTGTGTGTCGTGTGGGCTCAAGCGTGCAGTGATGTCATCTTCCGTTCTGACCCATGGGTCAATGCTGAATTCTGTTCAACTGATTTCACCACTGGCTGCCTTCTCCATGTCCCACCCAGTGTGTGTGTGTGTGTGTGTGTGTGTGTGTGTGTGTGTGTGTGTGTGTGTATGGAGAGAGCAAAAGAGGAAGGGGCCTCTTTCCCTCAATCTATCAAAATTGCTTCTTTCCCTCTTTTCTGTTCTGAACTTACACTGAAGCTATATGCACAGTAATGTATGGTCATACTGGATGTAAATCCACTCTCATCCTGATTTCAGTACTCAATTACTTTGTTGTCTAGAATCATATTCAGAATAGTATTCACTGTACGAGGCATACAGGTACAATTCTAGTAATTCTAGCAATACTAAAGGTTAAATATGGAGATTTGACTTTGTGGATTTTGTAACGTGCAGTGTCGTTCTCTACCTTGTGAGCAGGGCTGAAAAAAGTACTAAGAAATTATATCAGTGAAATGATAGATAACGTGTCAAAATCTTACTCAATTAAAACCCTGTTGAAAACAACAACAATGGAAACCATCACAGAAATTCTAATGCTTTCCACTACAAATACCATTACAAACCATCAGCTAACCATTAAAACCATTACCATTATTGGTCCTTAATGGTATCCACTAGACATAAGATGCCACCAATAGAAGGCAACAAATTACCACAGACCCACAGGGACCATTACAGATTCCATTAAAACCAATTACAAATTCTATGAGGGTTTCTACTGTTTTTTGTTTCAGCAGGGAAGTGGAAATGTACAGCCTACAATGCACAGTAAAGTAAAAAAGGTTGCTAATTTTAAACTAAAAAGCACATATTTTAACTAATGAATTTAAGTTAATGTCATGTTTTGGTGTGAAGACTAACTTTTATTACTTAAAAAGTTATTATTATTTAATCTCTGTAAGTTTGCTGCTCATATGCATGGCTATTGCTACATACCAACCTCTATTTACAATTAGCTAGAATTTGACTAGCTGCCTATCCAATTGTGTTAGCTACTGAAATTGATGCTAGTCTAACCTGGCATTAGGAAAGAAAACACGCTATGTAGGCAAATTAGCTACACTTACTTCAACATGCTTTTTCAAATTAAATGGAGTCCAAGCCTTCTAGGGAGGCAAAGGAGACACTTCCTTTTATATGAGTATTCGCTTACCCCAGCACACTGAAACATTTTACTGAGGTAAATGTTTATATTCTCTTGGTAATTTAACTTCTTATGCTCTTTTACATCTTCAAGTCAAGTCAAAAGGTTGCTTTATTGGCATGACAAATATTAACATATGTATTGCTAAAGCTTGGGTACAGACAAATTAGAAAGTAACTACAGAAATAAATGAGTAGAAACAAATGTACATACATTTAACAATACAGTCAAACAGAAACACTAGTAATGAGGCTCATAGAACCCTGAGAGGAAGAAAATGAATAAATAAATAAAAGAATAATAATAATAATAAAATAAAAAAAAAAGACAGAAAGAAGAATACCCATATATATGCATATATGTATACATGCATATAAATATACATACACACATATACCTACTTATACACATACAGCACTGTGCAAAAGTTCTAGGCAGGTGTGCAAAAAACATTGCAAATCAAGAATGCCTTCAAAAATAGACATGTCAATAGTCCACATTGATCAATTAACAAAATGCAAAGTGAGTGAACAGAAGAAAAATCCACATCAAATCAACACCTGGTGTGACCACCCTTTGCCTTCAAAACAGCATCAATTCCTCCCTGCACAAATTCAGGGATTTTGTAGGCATATAGTCAGGTGTATGATTAAACAATTATACCAAAAGGTGCTAATGATCATCAGTTCAATATGTAGGTTGAAAAACAATCATTAACTGAAACAGAAACATCCGTGTAGGAGAAATAAAACAGCCAAACTCAGCTAACAAGGTGAGGTTGCCGAAGACAGTTTGCTGTCAAAAGTCATACACCATGGCAAGGCTGAGCACAGAAACAAGACAGAAGGTAGTTATACTGCATCAGCAAGGTCTCTCCCAGGCAGAAATTTCAAGACAGACAGGGCTTTCCAGATGTGCTGTCCAAGCTCTTTTGAAGAAGCACAAAGACACTGGCAACGTTGAGGACCGTAGACGCAGTGCTCGGCCAAGGAAACTTACTGAAGCAGATGAAAGACACATCAGGCTTACTTCCCTTCGCAAATGGAAGATGTCCTGCAGTGCCATCAGCTCAGACCTGTCAGAAACCAGTGGGACCCTGGTACACCCATCTACTGTCCGGAGAAGTCTGGTCAGAAGTGGCCTTCATGGAAGACTTGTGGCCAAAAAGCCATACCTCCGACGTAGAAACAGGGCCAAGCGACTCAACTATGCACGAAAACACAGGAACTGGGGTGCAGAAAAATGGCAGCACTTGCTCTGGACTGATGAGTCCAAATTTGACATATTTGGCTGTAGCAGAAGGCAGTTTGTTCGCCAAAGGCTGGAGAGCGGTAAACAAATGAGTGTCTGCAGGCAACAGTAGACAACCAACACCAAGCATGGTGGAGGTTCTTTGAAAGTTTGGTTCCTTGCAAGGCTGCATTTCTGCAAATGGAGATGGGGATTTGGTCAGAATTAATGGTCTCCTCAATGCTGAGAAGTACAGGCAGATACTTATCCATCATGCAATACAATCAGGGAGGCATCTGATTGGCCCTAAATTTATTCTGCAGCATGTCAACAATGCCAAACATACAGCGAAAGTCATTAAGAACTATCTTCAGTGTAAAGAAGAATAAGGAGTCCTGGAAGTGATGGTATGGCCCCCACAGAGCCGTGATGTTAACATCATCGAGTCTGTCTGGGATTACATGAAGAGAGAGAAGTAACTGAGGCTGCCTAAATCCACAGAATAACTGTGGTTAGTTAAGATATTTGGGCCAACCTACCTGCCGAGTTCTTTCAAAAACTGTACCTAGAAGAATTAATGCTGTCTTTAAGCACCAAACACCGATTTGATGCAGATTTTTCTTCTGTTCAATCACTTTGCATATTGTGCATTTTGTTAATTGATAAATACAAACCACTAACATGTCTACCCTTGAAAGTACCCTTACTTCACAGCATTTCCTCACACCTGCCCAAAACTTCTGCACAGCACTGTATACACATACACAAAAAGAGAAGGGGAAAAAAGTGTGTGTGTGTGTGTGTGTGTATGTGTGTGTATATATATATATATATATATATATATATATATATATATATATATATATATATATATATATAAGTATAATAGTGTGTGTATGTGTGTGTCTATTTGTGCTTGTGACGTGGTCACTCACTGTCCCTCACCTGGTGGCAGGTGTGTGTGTGTGTACTGTGCAACTAGTGTGCAGCTCTCTCTGTGCTCCCCACATTCAGTTTAAATGTGGTTATATTTAGTGCATTCAGGGAGGAAGTGCACCTCTGTCTCTGTTTTATTTAGTGTGCACTGCTGGCACAGTCTCTGCTCTCGGGGCAGCCAGGACTGTCTGTGTCGGCCCATCTCGATGGCCAAGCGGTGCTCGCTGAGTCTGTACTTCGTCAAGGTGTTTCTCAGTTTTGGATCAGTCACTGTGTTCAGATAATCTGCCACACTGTACTGTCTGTTTAGGGCCAGATAACACTGTATTTTACTCTGGAATTTAGTTTGGGTTTCCAAATAGGCCAAATAGTTTACTTTCAGTGTTTGTGTAATTTGGTTCATTCTAATTGGGTTTGCAAAATTCTTCTGTTCCTGAGTCTTTACTGTGTTAGTGTGTGTTGGTGGTGTGTTAGTGTGTTTTGGTGGTGTGTTAGTGGGGTTGTAGTGCAGTGACTCAGGACCAGTTGGATGAGGGGACTGGCGTCTTTGCTCAACTCTTGGTATTGCAGAGCTTTATAATGATATGAGTGTGGGTCGCGCTCTTTTAGATGTTTCCAGAATTTGATTGCCCTTTTTTGTGTTTATAATTAATGGATATTGGCCTAATTCAGCTCTGCATGCATTGTTCGTGGTTTTTCTGTATACCTTTAAAATAATTTTGCAGAACTCCGGATGCAGGGATCTCAATTGGACGTTTGTTCCATTTGTGGAATTGGTGATGTGTAAGCGGCCCCCACACTTCACTGCCATACAGGGCAATTGGTTCGATCACTGATTCAAATATTTTGAGCCAAATTCTAATCTGAATTTCTACAAATATTTGTCGTTTTATGACGTAGAAAGCTCTGTGTGCTTTTTCTCTCAGTTCACTCACTGCCAGGTTGAAGTTTCCTGATGAGCTCATTGTTAGTTCGAGGTAGGTATAGTTTTTAGACTGCTCAATTTTATTTGTACTTAATTCAAATGTGTGTTTTGTTCCCTGAGAGCTGGATCTTTTTTGAAATATGATCATTTTAGGTTTTTTGAGGTTGACAGTACTGCTGCAGCAGGTCCAGGTTCTGCTGTAGACCCTGAGCGGTGGGGGACAGCAGGACCAGGTCATCTGCATACAGCAGGAGTTTAATCTCTGAGTTGTGTAGAGTGAGACTGGGTGCTGAAGACCACTCTAAAATGGAGGCCAATTCGTTGATGTATATATTGAATAGTCTCGGACATAAACGTCAGCCCTGTCTCGCGCCACACTCCTGAGAGATGAAATTTGTTCGTTTGTTGTCAATTCTTGTTCTGCACTTGTTTCCTGTGTACATGGTTTTAATGAGATCATATGATTTACCCCTTACACCACTTTCCAACATTTTATAACATAAACCGTTATGCCAAATGGAGTCAAAAGCCTTATTGAAGTCAATAAAACAGGCGAATATTTTGAATTATTTTGAAGAACATATTTTTCAGTGAGGGTGTGTAGGGTGTAAATATGATCAGCTGTGTGGTAATTTGGTAAAAATACAATCTGACTTCTACTCAAGACATTGTGCTCAGTAAGGAAGTTTAAAAATCTTGAGTTAATTATACTACACATTACCTTCCCCAGATTACTGTTCCCAGAAATGCCTCGGTAATTATTAGGGTCAAATTGATCTCCACTTTTATAGATTTCAGCGAAGAAACCTACACTCAGAACCAAATTAAAGAGTCTTAAGATGGCTAGTTGAAATTTAGAGATGGTCTGCTTAATCATTTAATTCAGGATTCCATCAGGTCCTGATGCTTTCTTTGATTTCAGTTTGTTAATGTTATTTTTAAGTTCCTGCTCAGTAATCAAGGAATCTAAAGGGTTTTGGTTATCTTTAATGGCCAATTACAGTCCTTCAAGCTTTCTGTTTGTGATTTTGCTCTGAATTTGTTTCAGATTCTATATTTTTAAAGAGTGTTTGGAAATGGGTTGTCCAGATATCCACATCTTGAATTGCCAATTCTTCATGCTCTCTCTCTCTTTTTTTAGTTTGTTCCAGTTGTCCCAGAATCGGTGTGTTGATCGATTCCTCGATTAATGTCAGTTGTTTCTGTGTGTATTGTGCTTTTTTGGTTCTGAGTGTACGTTTATATTGTTTGAGTGTTTCACAGTAAAGGAGTCGTATGCTAGAGTTGTTCGGGTTTCTGTATTTTTGGTTCGATAATTTCCTGAGTTCTTTTCTTAATTTTTGACAGTCTTTGTCAAACCATCTGTCATCTTTTTTTGGATATAGGTTTTGATGTAGTTCTAATTTTTAATTTAGCCTTCTCTGCTGTTCTTTTGAAGATCATATAAATATTTTGAACTGCCTGACTGACTCCTTCTTTACTGTGGATGTGTGTTGTGTCCAGAAAGGTGTCTAATAGTGTTTGAATTTTGTGACTGCTGATTGCTTTCTGGAACTCGTCGCTGCTGATTTGAACCCATCTGTAGGATTTGTGGTTGTTCTACAGCTTACTGGGCTTTGTGTGTGCGGTGTGGTTAGTTTCTGTAATTTGGCTGTGATCAGACAGAGGGGTTAGTGGTTTGACAGTGAATGCACTGAGAGAGAAGGGGTCTAAATCTGTTATCATGTAATCTACTGTACTATTCCCAAGAGGTGAGCAAAATGTGTATCTTCCTAAAGAGTCCCCTCGTATCCTACTGTTGATGATGTACAGACCCAGATTTCGACAGAGCGGCAGCGGGTCTTTGCCATTTTTGTTTATTGTATGGTCATAGTTGTTCCTGTGGATTAGTGAAGAATGGTTAGTGAGAATCTAAAAAAAAAAAAAAAAAATCGTGATTTCAAACTTAAAATAAAATTGCTGAACATGTTTAAACATCTAAAGTAGCAGCTCACTCAAACGGTTTAATTTTAGTTGTAGGCCACGCCCCATTTTACTGGAATTGACTGTGTGATTGTGCAATAAGTGTGACTTAATGAGAAAAAAAACCCCACAGACATTAAATTCCACAAATGCTCCAAAAACCGATTAAAGTGCCAAATTACAGTTATACAAAAAGTAAGGATTTTCCTATTTTCAGCCAAATGTGCTATTTAGCAATTTTTAGAGTGTCTCTTACATTGTTTAGGTGCGATTTGTACCAGATGATAAGCCCACCTGAGTCTCTGCCCTGGCACACTGTGCTCAGTTTTTGTGAGGGTATTAGGATTTCTCCATAGTCTCAGGGACAGTGAGTGACTGTGTCAGCCTTGCACCATGTCTCCTGTAGGATGATGATGTCAAGGGTTTTAATTTGTTTGTGGAAGTCATTGTTTAGGCTTTTTAGTCCAAAGGCTGATGAGCTCAGCCCTTGGATATTCCACATGCTGATGAAGTCATGTTGTGTTTTTCTTCTTTTTGTTTACAAAATGAGATAAACCAACAAAACAGTCATATATACATAGTACCTATATATTATATAACAGATTTTACATTCTCTCTCTCTCTCTCTCTCTCTATATATATATATATATATATATATATATATATATATATATATATATATATATATATATATATATATATATATATATATATATATATATATATATATCTTCCCTTAGCCAGGGCATTGAAAATGACCTTAATGACTTGGAGAGGATCTGCAAAGAGGAGTGGGACAAAATCCCTCCTGAGATGTGTGCAAACCTGGTGTCCAACTACAAGAAACGTCTGACCTCTGTGATTGTCAACAAGGGTTTTGTCACCAAGTACTAAGTCGAAGGGGTCAAATACTTATTTCCCTCATTAAAATGCAAATCAATTTATAACTTTTTTGAAAGGCGTTTTTCTGGATTTTTTGTTCTTATTCTGTCTCTCACTGTTAAAATACACCTACCATTAAAATCATAGACTGATCATTTCTTTGTCAGTGGGCAAACGTACAAAATCAGCAGGGGATCAAATACTTTTTTCCCCCACTGTAAATGGTATCAGATGCTCACATTCTCCAATAATTATGATGTATTCAACCTGATCAGATAAAACCACATCACAAAATTGAACGAGACAGGGCAATATGTTTGGATTGTGCTTGATTTCATGTTAATGAGATCATAAGAAAAGGTACAAACTCTAATATCATGACCAGCTGACACTACTGGGTATTATAATAATACATAATATATAGAACATCAGCTGACATAATCACAAGTACAAAACTGTACATTTTGACAAAATGCTAATGCACTACTGATATCTACGCAATAATGAGATTAGATTTGAATAAGTTAAACTTTATTGTCATTGCACAAAGTACCAGTACTTGTACTATGAAATGCAATTTAGCATCTAACCAGGTGCAACCAACAGTATTAAAATGATTTAGGATCATGTATATATATTCCAACAGGACACTGAGCCAAAGCACAGGGCACAAATTACAAAGGAATGTCTTGAAAAAAGAAGGTTTGTGTTTTGGAAAGGTCGAGTTGAAGCCCAGACTTAAATCCAATTGAAAATCGGTGGCATGACCTGAAAATTGCTGTCTGCCAACATTCTCCATCTAATTTGGCAGAGTTGGAGAACATTTGCGATGAGGATTAAGAGAAAATGCCAAAGCTCACAGAAACACATCTGAGACAGCTCAAATTTGTAATTGCTACAAAAGGACAATTCACACTGAGAGCATGAATACCTATCAATTAAGCATTATTTATTTATTTATTTATTTTCAAATCATTGCTGCTCATTTATTCAGTTATCCAATCAGCCAACCATGTGGCAGCAACACAATCATGCAGATACAGGTCAAGAGCTTCAGTTAATGTTGACATTAAACATCAGAATGGGGAAAAAGTGTGATCTCTGTGACTTTAACCATGGCATGGCTGTTGGTGCCAGACGGTCTGGTTTGAGTATTTCAGATACTGATAGCGTTTACACAGAATGTCCTTCATCCAACTGCTCACCTCCCTGTTGTATTCTGCACTTGCACGTTGCTTTGGATAGAAGGATTTTCATCTGAAGACTAAAATAGTATTGGCTTGTTCTGTCAGACCTTCAGCTAATAAAGTATTGGAACAGTACTTAATATTGTGATGGAATTGGTAAGTGGAAGTCGAAGAGGGAGACCGTGATTTTCCTGACCCTTGCCTATATCTTTATTACCTCAATCTGGGTTTAAAAAGAAAAGCCAGTCGACCATCGGCATGTTGCCTGTATTCACGTCCTGTCTCATGCCCCCTTTATCTCTCCCTGCCGCTTTCCTCTCTCTGTTTTTAGACTGCTAGAATCTGACTGAACTCTTATCACTACCAGGCAGTGTCTCTTTATAAGCGGCTTTATCAGAACGCTCCCTCCCCCGGCGGTCTGTGGTTCAGTCGCCCTTTTTCACTCCATCGGCACTGTATACACACTCAAACACATGGTGTCAGACACAAATTATGACACATCTCTCTTCATGCATAGCCAAAGAAAATGTTTCCAGGGTAAATGCACAACCATATTTATATTATATTTTCATACTCTGTCATATTTCTTGGTAGCTACATTTTGAAAAACAAACTCAGTGTAAGTTATGTGTAGAGGTGATATTCTCTTACGTGGGTAATATTCTATGGCTCAATATTGCTTGCATTATTATAATAGGAATTAATATGTCACACATACACACACTTGCATTACTATTTTTAAACGTTTCCACTGACTTGTGTAGTGTAGTGCTGTACACTACTGGAAAAAATCTGAGTTTCATTGGTTAATGAACAGTTCTAGCTGTCGAAATGGGTTCTATTTGGAACGATTTATATTAGAGAACATCCCTCAGAGGTGCTAGGGTGTAGCAAAATAATTCCATGCTTTAAGCTAACCATAACCCCTGAGGTAACTTGCTTTAACCTCACTCTCTGGTACCAAACTGTACTTTTCAGTGTACCAATGTTGAATATGGTGGCCTCAAGGGTACATCTTTACCTAATTTCCTTTAATTAGGGTGTACTGCACACACAGTGTAACTTTCTTTAAAAAAATATATATTTTTTAAAAAGTTAAATCTAGAACCTTATGGGTTCTTCGGCTTGTACCTCAAGCAGAACCCTGGAGTGGGGTGATGAAAAGTTAGCTATCCAAATAACACTCAAGTAGCCGTTTTTGTCTTTTCATAAATGTGTCTCTTATGTAATATGATACATAAGTGTCTCTTATGTAATATGCTGCTTTCTTTAATGACATACAAACATTTTTCTGTAACATTTAATTTTGTGCTAGAAAACTAATGTTTGGGAATCTAAAATGTTTTTTGTACTGACTTGATAATGTAGAAGTCATAAAATAAAATAATGTATAACAAAGTTTGTACTAAATAAATAGGGTGCCTAAAACCTTTGCACAGTACTGTATATTCAGAAACAAAAACTCAGTGATCTGCATTCATAAAATGTTGTGTTCATTCCTGTCCCTATTTAGAAAGAAGTTTTTCCCCGTATGTCAATAACTGGATTTATATTAGATTAAATGTTCACCAGAAGAGACAAACTGAAGAACCCTTTAGGGTAAAAATGTAACATTTCTAAAAGTGTTGTTTATGCCATGGAGAAGAAAAATTGACCTTTCCAGTACTTGTTTTTACGACAGTGTACCCACAAGGAAATATTTGGCTCTTTTATGTTGAAGCAGTGGGTAATGTTTCTGCCACACAGCTCTACGGTCCAGAGTTACTGTCTATGTGGAGTTTTAAAGGTTCTCCTCCGAGTTCTCCTCACAACTCACAAAAAAAACATGGCTGTAATTGGACTGGCTATGCTAAAATTGCCCATGTGTGTGAATGAGTGTGAATTAATTTGTGTGCGTTCCCACCTCACGCCCAGTGTTCTCCCAGGATAGGCTGTGGATAAACCATGACCCTGAAGATGAACAAATTTCCCCTAGAAATACAAACACAAGAAGCCTTTAGGATGTGAGATTTAACTTGTTGTTTATCCAAAAGTATGTGGACACCTGACCATTACATTCATATGTGCTTGTTGAACATCCCATTCTAGAATTGGTCACCCATTTGCTGCTAGAACAGCCTCAACTTTCTGGAAGGCTTTCCACTAGATTTTGTAGCTTGCATGTGGGGATTTGTTCATTCAGCCACAAGAGCATTAGTGAGGTCGCAGTCAAAGTTCCAGTTCATCCTAAAGGTGTTCAGTGGGGTTGAGGTCAGGGCTCTGTGCAGGACACTAGAGTTCTTCCACTCCAGCCTTGGCAAACCGTGTCTTAACGGAGCTCGCTTTGTGCACGGGGTACTATCATGCTGGAACAGTTTTGGGTTCGACCCCTTAGTTCAGGGACGGACAATTCCGGTCCTGGAGGACCACTGTCCTGCCAAGTTTAGCTCCACCCCTAATCAAACACACCTGCCTGTAATTTTTAAGTAATCCTGAAGAATTTGGTTAGATTTTTCAGGTGTGTTTGATTAGGGATGAAGCAAAACTCTGCAGGAGAGTGGCCCTCCAAGACCGGAATTGCCCATCCCTACACTTAGTTCCAGGGAAGGGAAATCTTAATACTACATGCTACAGTATACAAAGTGGAAGGCCCATGTATGGCTCTGGTGGTCAGACATTTGGACATATAGAGAACACATTTCAAGTTCTTGTTTTTTCTGACAAAAGCTTGTTGCAAGTTCAAAAACTTATTTCTCAAATAAGAGTCGGTTTAGAAAACGTTCGAAGCAGACAAAAACGAAATGTCACAGCAAGGTCAAAATATTTATAGATATCATGATGTGATGCCCACAAAGCAATAAACACATAAACAAATACTTAAATGGCAGCCATCTTCAGACATATTTTTGAGTGCTCAGGGCTCAAACAAACTTAGAGGCAAACAGAAAAGTTTGTCCTGTAGTTAGCTGAATGAAAGTGAGATTGTGGAGGGAGGGGAGAAGACAACAGGAGTTTCCAAACCACTTTCTCCCTCCCAAACTCGACCACCAGTTCTCCCTGGAGGAGGAAGCCTCCACTGACAGCGCGCGCCTCTCCGCCTTAGAATACACAGCCTAAGTCTATTAGGGCAGGATTTGAATTAAAGAAGCGATGTAGCGCGGATTAACGGATCTTATTCTAGTCAACGCCATGGGGAACGCGTGAGATTTTGACGCGTATCCTGTGAGGGAAGTGAAGAACCGCCCGACCATGGCGTCGGCGCAAGGGCTTCTCCACAGCGTCTTCTCGTGCTCGTCCCCGGCTTCGAGGAGCATCACCAAGCGGCGACTGCGCCAAACCCGGAGTTTAGACCCGGCTATAATCCGCAACTGCGACGCTGACTCTGAGTCTGAAAGCGCCAAGCTGTCCGAGCGAGGGAGCGAAGAGCCGGTCGCGTCCCAAATCGACGCGCAGACGCACTCCAAGCTCACGACGGCGACGCTCAAATGGACGCACCAGTTGCTGTCGCCGTCCCTCTCCAGTCCCGCGACACCTCTGGACACGTCGCCGTCGTCGAGCTTTCACTTCGACTTTGAATTTAAAAGTGGGAAGAGGAACACGGCTTGGGATTTGCCCTTCCTCGCCAATTCGGGCACCTCGGGCACCATCTTCTCCCCTAGAAGGTGGCTTCAGAGGAAAGCGCAGCATACCACTGCTCACGAGTACGTCGTCTGGAGGTCTGAGGTAAATTCATTAGTTTAGAATTAGGTCAGGAAAAATGATAATCCACTTAAAAAACAAACAAACAAACAAACAAACAAAAACCTTCCAAAGGTTCTACAACCATTGGAAATCCTATAATCCTTAAAAAGTCAAGAAAACTTTTTTTTTTTTTTGAGAATATGATACAATACCTATCACACCTATTGTATACTTTATATCCAAAATCTCAATCCATCCTTCTATACATTTCATTTATTCATTCCTCACAGCATCCTAAAAGAACACATTCCTTTGTCAAGTTCCTTTGTCCTGACCTGTGACTCATTAGACACTTAATTGTTACCATGTATGACATGCATAAAACCAGTTTTCCAGTCACAGATTATCCCGGGCTTATGTTTTCCCCCAGTTTGCGAATCCTTTTGTAAATTATTTTGTAAATTATCCCAGGATTACATCTCATGTGTGTGTGGATAATTATATGACTACCTTATATAGGTTTCAAAACACAGTCCCGGACTAAACGCACTCATTCCCAATGGTGATTCTTATTTTACAGCCTTTTAACCCACATAGTATATACGTGAAAATGTGAATAACACCACGTTAGTGTCTATTCGGGAAATATTATTCACTGGTATGTGACTGTAATGCCAGACCAGACATATGGAGTTGAAATGAATCAAGTTGCTACAGATAATGAAGTCCTGCAAAGACATACTTTCAGACTAGGAAAGGTTTTAATGGCTAAATATTTGGCTGCTGTCCACACACATGCTGTGGTTGGGACATGTCAGACCTTTCCTTTCTCATTTAAACACCAGCTAAACTACACGTGTGCGGCTGAAGCAATCACAATTCCTCAGTGCATCTTTTCTGCCGCACACATCGGCATGGGTGTAATCCAAACTTTTGTCAGTTTGGAAATTTAATCTGTTTTTTTTTTTTGTTTGTTTTTTTGGCCATGTTGGTCATAGAAAATGTCTGAATTTTGTGGTCAGTTTGTATCCTGTTTTTAATGTCAGATCTTTTTGTATGCATATAAATAGCCATTAACAAGTAAAGATTTATAGATATAGATATTTGGGGAGGTTCAGTGGCACAACAGGTAGCGCTGCCTCGTCACAGCTCCCACCTTACACCCAGATCCACCATAACACTGACCAGGATAAAGCAGTTACTCAGGATGAAAGAATGAATGAAAAATTTATATTTTGCTTAATACAGCAACCAAATCACATGGATGAGAGCATAACATACATTAGTATGTATTAGTATTAGTGGTATTAGCAAACATGAATAAGTGGTACTTAAAGGTTGTAAAATATATATATACAGGTGCATCTCAATAAATTAGAATGTCGTGAAAAAGTTCATTTATTTCAGTAATTCAACTCAAATTGTGAAACTCGTGTATTAAATAAATTCAATGCACACAGACTGAAGTAGTTTAAGTCTTTGGTTCTTTTAATTGTGATGATTTTGGTTTACATTTAACAAAAACCCACCAATTCACTATCTCAACAAATTAGAATATGGTGACATGCTAATCAGCTAATCAACTCAAAACACCTGCAAAGGTTTCCTGAGCCTTCAAAATGGTCTCTCAGTTTGGTTCACTAGGTAAGCCACAAACATTCATTGCCAAAGAAGCTGGCTGTTCACAGAGTGCTGTATCCAAGCATGTTAACAGAAAGTTGAGTGGAAGGAAAAAGTGTGGAAGAAAAAGATGCACAACCAACCGAGAGAACCGCAGCCTTATGAGGATTGTCAAGCAAAATCGATTCAAGAATTTGAGTGAACTTCACAAGGAATGGACTGAGGCTGGGGTCAAGGCATCAAGAGCCACCACACACAGACGTGTCAAGGAATTTGGCTACAGTTGTCGTATTCCTCTTGTTAAGCCACTCCTGAACCACAGACAATGTCAGAGGCGTCTTACCTGGGCTAAGGAGAAGAAGAACTGAACTGTTGCCCAGTGGTCCAAAGTCCTCTTTTCAGATGAGAGCAAATTTTGTATTTCATTTGGAAACCAAGGTCCTAGAGTCTGGACGAAGGGTGGAGAAGCTCATAGCCCAAGTTGCTTGAAGTCCAGTGTTAAGTTTCCACAGTCTGTGATGATTTGGGGTGCCATGTCATCTGCTGGTGTTGATCCATTGTGTTTTTTGAAAACCAAAGTCACTGCATCCATTTACCAAGAAATTTTGGAGCACTTCATGCTTCCTTCTGCTGACCAGCTTTTTGAAGATGCTGATTTCATTTTCCAGCAGGATTTGGCACCTGCCCACTCTGCCAAAAGCACCAAAAGTTGGCTAAATGACCATGGTGTTGGTGTGCTTGACTGGCCAGCAAACTCACCAGAGCTGAACCCCATAGAGAATCTATGGGGTATTGTCAAGAGGAAAATGAGAAACAAGAGACCAAAAAATGCAGATGAGCTGAAGGCCACTGTCAAAGAAACCTGGGCTTCCATACCACCTCAGCAGTGCCGCAACTGATCACCTCCATGCCACGCCGAATTGAGGCAGTAATTAAAGCAAAAGGAGCCCCTACCAAGTATTGAGTACATGTACAGTAAATGAATATACTTTCCAGAAGGCCAACAATTCACTAAAAATGTTTTTTTATTGGTCTTATGAAGTATTCTAATTTGTTGAGATAGTGAATTGGTGGGTTTTTGTTAAATGTGAGCCAAAATCATCACAATTAAAAGAACCAAAGACTTAAACTACTTCAGTCTGTGTGCATTGAATTTATTTAATACACGAGTTTCACAATTTGAGTTGAATTACTGAAATAAATGAACTTTTCCACGACATTCTAATTTATTGAGATGCACCTGTATGTGTGTGTATATATATATATATATATATATATATATATATATATATATATATATATATATATATATATATATATTTCCATTCTATATTATAATTGAATTGCAATTGTATACCGAGTTACCATTGTCACATATAAGTCATTATATAAGGCATATAAGTCACAGAGGTATACAAGTAGGTCGCATAGGTATACATATATTTTAAATAGTGACATATCAGTTAAATAGGTATACATATATTTTAAATAGTGACATATCAGTTAAATAGGTATACATACAGTGCTCTCCACTAATATTGGCACCCTTGGTAAATATGAGCAAGAAGGCTTTATTGTTTAAACTTTTGATCTTTTGTTAAAAAAAAATGCACAAATACTCTGCTCTCATGGATATCAAACAATTGCAAACACAACACTGGTTTATCAACAAAACCCTTTGTTAAATATAGGTGTGCAACAAATTATTGGCACCCCATGAATTCATATGAGAAAAATATATTTGAAGTATATTCCCATTGATATTTTACATTTTTTTAGTACACCTGGGTGACTAGGAACAGGAAGTTCAAGCATGACTTCCTGTTTCACAGGGGTATAAATATGAGGTAACACATAAGCAAAATTCCCTTAGTCATTCATAACAATGGGTAAGACCAAGGAAAATTCAAATATTAAATGAAAACCTGACTGCCTCTGCCAGAGAGCTTAAAATGGGCTGTGGTTGGATCTTCCAGCAGGACAATGATCCAAAACATACATCAAAATCAACACAAAAATGGTTTACTGATCACAAAATCAAGGTCCTGCCATGGCCATCCCAGTCCCCTGACTTGAAACCCATAGAAAAACCTGTGGGGTGAACTGAAGAGTAGAGACCACCAGCGTGGACCTCAAAATTGGAAGGATCTGGAGAGATTCTGTATGGAGGAATGGTCTCAGATCCTTTGCCATGTATTCTCCAACCTCATCAGGCATTATAGGAGAAGACTCAGAGCTGTTATCTTGGCAAAGGGAGGTAGCACAAAGTAATGACTAAAAGGGTGCCAATAATTGTTGCACACCTATATTTAACAAAGATATATTTTTTTGGATAAACCTGTGTTTTGTTTGCAATTGTTTGATAACCATGAGAGCAGAGTATTTTTGTGATTTTTTAAACAAAAGATCAAAAGGTTAAACAATAAAGACAATTTTTAACAGCCTTCTCTGCTCATATTTACCAAGGGTGCCAATATTAGTGGAGGGCACTGTATGCTTATAATGTATGTGGAATGGTCACCAGTTGCTCAGTAGACATACTTCTATAGACTAATAATCCACAAAGTGTGTAATTAAAGCAATTTCAGAACAAACAAAATGGCTAGAATGGAAACAAATGGCTTAAGTCAGTAGCGTTATATAATTTCCAGGCATCCATGTGGCAAATCAGTGATTTGTACTTCACTGGTGATGCTGTAACCGATTGCTATTTCTTGTCTTCTCTCAAAACTGTCCAAGAGCTGCAGCAGAAGGAAGTCATACAACGATTTATAAAATAAATAAAAAAAATCAAGGCAATAATAATGTAAGTAATTCAAAATACATTAATAGCATAAAGCAATAATACATGTAAACATCAAGCAGATGAAGTAAATCCAAATTTTACTTTCTGCTTGGGTGCTGTGGGTCTGTGCCACACAGTTGATCAAAGTGAAGTGCATAACTGTTCCTTTCACGCTGCGCTTTTACAGCTGTGACTGCACACACCATTGGCTGCCTGCCTGAGTGACATTCAGAATAAGCAAACAAACTTTTGACAAATGACCAAGCTAAAATATTTTTATAAGCACTTTGTGAAGAAGAAAAAAAAAGATTTGCATTCTGTGCTTTTGGAGGATTGTGCTGAACATGTCCAACTGGATTACTAGCTGATCATTTGTTGACAATATGATTCAAACGAAGCCTAAGTTGTTGTGATCCCTGTGATTTCTGGTTGGATGATTTATCCTTTTTCAAATTATATGCTACGAAACTGAAAGAAGGGATGATCTAGGTTTTGATGCAAAAACAAACTATTATATAAAATATATATATTATATAAAAACAAACTATGTATATTATTTTCATAATAGCTTATTTTATTGATTTTTTCCCCCCTCCGCAATTAATCAATTGGTCAGATGAAGAAAAAACCCCAACTCAGACATGCTAAATACCTAGCTAAGTTTTTTTTTTTTTGTACTTATCAGTGTGATTTCTGTGAGTCTGTGGAACTTTAATATCGTCTATATTGCTCAAGCCCTCCTCATCAAACCTCATATTTACCATTTCTAGAAATGAAACGCTGAAATCTCAATATCAATTATTTGGACACTTGAGCATTCATAATAGTGTATTCGTAATCCAGGTACTTCACAAATTGTTCCAGTACCTGAGCATCATTTCTATTCTAAAGATAATTTCAGAGCAGACCTACTCCATGCAAATATATTCACAGACTAATGCTGTATATTCAGGTTTCTGTCAAGTATCTTAATGATGCATTTACATAGAAGATGGGAAATATGACTCACTGAACAGGCACTATGTGATCAAGTGCACAGATGCGCCCCTTTGTGTACAGAGATCAATCGTTATTCAATATCGCGGTCCGTTTTTATCATCTCGTACTGTCTCATTAGTGGATTTAGCAGATAGAGGATTTAGAGACGACACATAATCCGCATTTCATAAGCACAAGGCCATAACTCTGACCCCATGCCCTCCTTCCTCAAACACGCCTGTATCGATAAGATTAGTTTTCCTTTATCCAACATAGTAGACATACACAAGTTTTTGATTTTAGCAAAGTACTAGTTATCATTTGTGGGTGGGGGAAAAAAAGACTTTAGTTCTGAATGAAGGATTGATCTTTAACCAACGTTCGGTTGTGAAATATTTTTCTGCCTCAGGTAGAAATGTGCCTTTCTTATCATGATAATTGCCCAAGAGTTTATCATGGTTTTATGATCATGCTATTTTCTTAAAACAAATATTACGTTTAGCTGTACACTCTCAGGTACCAGACTGTATTTTTCCCCGTTGCTGGAGTGGTACTATCACTCCATGTTTTGCAGCTTTACTATATAACTTTCACCTGGAAACGTGAATATATGATGTTACCTTTAAAAATAATTTTAAAGTACATAATTGGACTTTAAATTGCTGGAGTGGTACTATCACTCCATGTTTTGCAGCTTTACTATATAACTTTCACCTGGAAACGTGAATATATGATGTTACCTTTAAAAATAATTTTAAAGTACATAATTGGACCTTAAGGACCATTGGTGTATGTTTTTAAAGCTTTACTCCAAAAGCTAAGTGAAGATACAGCACATGCACCGTCCCAGGTAAAAGATACATACTAAAGGTACAAAAAAAAGAACCTTTAAAGTTTGGTACCTTTATATCTTTATATCACAAACCCTCTTCCTTGAGATCTATTTCCTGCAGGTTTCATCTCCAACCAAAATGTAACACACCTAGGAACACACCCAAGAACTTCTTAAGGCAATGATTAGATGGTCAGGTGGGCATGATTACGGTTGGAGCTAAAGTCTTCAGAAAGGTAGATCTCCAGGAACAGGGTTGGTGACCACTGTCTTAGAGCATACCTGTTCTTATTAGTGAATGAAACTTGGCAGCATCTCATTTGCAATCTATGCATGTGATTATTTATTTATTATTATTTTTTAATCTTTAGAAAAGTTTTTTTTTCTCTTGAAATCACTCTCTAGTTAAATAAACACAGCTAATCTTTTTAAAAAGAGATAACACTTGTAATGAAAAACTAGAAATTGCTAATGAATTACAAGTCATTGCCATAAATTACTTCTTGTTTATTCCTACCTAGGAGTTGTGACAGTATTTTGACCACAAAATCCACAAAACAATATTGTGCACATTGAATATGTTTATCACAACTGATTATGCACACTTTCCTAATCTCAGATATTGTTTTTTTTCCCTGGGTTTCTACTTTTTCCTTTATATTGGAAAGATAGACAGACAAGAGAATTTGACAGTTTAAATTACAGTGAACATTCCCATTGTATGTGAGTTTATAAAGAAGAAGTGCTCATTGTAAACCACATGCCTCTTTCCAGTCAATGCTTGCCATATGCTTTTATTCAAACTTTGCTTTACGCACATCAGATATCACACCAAGGTGATTAGTTGGCTGTTTTTCTTATATTCCACTGACCCATTAATATATTAAACAAACAAAAGATTTACAGGTGATACATAATTCTGTCTGTATTTGTCATGCACAAGGCAAGGATTTTGTCCTCATGCCCTCTTTCCGCAAAACATGTTTATCTCGATGCGGTTTGTCCTCTCATGTCCAACATAGACACAACACTGAGGATTTCTCGAACTCATTGTTTAGCTCACTGGTATCAGAAACCAGGGTCGAGGATGAGGGGCCAATTTCATCATTAACCTACTATGTAATGAATCAAACGAACCAAAATGGCATAAATGGATAACTCTTTAAATTGCTATATTATTATTATATTACATGATATACCCATATTGCTATGCTGTCAAACTCCTCAATACTTTTCTATTGTGATACCATACATTACTATATTACCAGCATACTGTATTACTAATGTGTTTATTTCAGTTATAAATTCTGTATGGAATCAGGTGCCAGCATCATACGGGTGACATATTAATAGAAAACCTGTACTGGAGGGAGAAACACCATTCTTCCAAAAGATATTCCGTCAACCGGTGTTTCAATAATTCCGTCAACTGGTATTTCAGTAAAGATTGCAAGTTCAAATCCCAGTGATGCCATAGCCATCCTGGGTTGGGAGTCAAGAGAGCAAAATTGGTTAAGCTGTCTGGGTGGGTGGGATGTTATTACTCTCTCCTTCCTGTCAATCAGAGTGATGTTAGCAATTCATGGGCTTCTGTGAACTCATGAATGCGGAAGAGGGTAGATAGTACTTTCCTCTGTCATGTATTAACACTACCCTGTGACGCAGCATGAGCAGCAGTTTGAAAAGTGAATAGTGTGCAGGTATACAAGTGTTCCTAATAAAGTGGCCGGTGCCTGTACATACAGCCATTTCCTTTCTTATTCTCATCTTGTACATGATAGACCATGTGCACCACATGGAGCTAACCACTTAGAAGCTTGTAACCATGGTCAGAGTTTTAAAAACAGGATTCCATCGTGACAATACTCCTTGTATTTCACATGTAATGAACCAAACAGCCTGTAGCTATGTGCTGCTAGTATGATTGAATTACTCTTTCTTGCTATACACTCTTTCACTACTGAGCCAGCTGTAGGTGGGTTTTCTTCCACTCCTCTATTTCTCTCTGCCAAGTCTGGTTATCCTGCAGCATTATCCTTTCAGGGCATTGCACATTCTCAATCCCCAATCTCAATTCCCCAGTGTTTAACTAACCAGTGGTTTTTACTTGCCATGCTAAGTGCATTGCTGAGTCTGCTGAGTCCTGCTGATTCCACATCACTTGCCGTCTAACCAACCTGTGGGCCTGTACTTTCAACCCCATACACTCTGCCCAAGGGATACAATATCTTATGCCTTATATCTTTTGCATACTTTTCTGGCCACAACCTGCAGAATATTGAAGGTTGCAATCTGATTGGCTCTCTACAAGTCTATGTGCAATTCTAAAAAAACTAACTTTTGAACACTGTGACACTGAGCATTTTGGAGCACGATATAGTCACTGGACTGAAAAAGGTCCCCCACCTTTAAAGGTTGTTAAAAGGATTTGTGTGAAGCACTTAGTGATGAGTAAACAAGATAATCATATATTTTTGCAGACAGGGTAAGAGAAAAGGTCTGATCATCTGCTATGTCAGTCATATGAAGACAGGCCATCTGGCTTGCAAGTTTTTTTGTTTGTTTGTTTTTTTTACTGGTTCTGAGACTTCACTGAGTGCTGGTTTCCACAGACAATGTTGTCACTGTCAGCTACACCAACAATCAGGCACAAGGCCAAGTGGCTCTTTACACTTTGCATTGAGTCTCCTCAGATGCGTCTATCTATGATTAGCCTCACTGAGGACAACTCATCTGATGGGGTTATACAATGGCAGTTGTCTGGGACAGGAAACATTGGCCCATGACTACCTTACCAATTACTATATGTTTTTCCATTTCTGTCACTTAATCTTCCCATATTGACTAGAATTCAGCAACCAGTCCTGCATGTGGTACAAAGATGGCTGGCAAGACCTTGGTCCCACTAATGTTTTGGTGGTTGGAACACCCTGGCAGCTTCCTCCCTGAACAGACCTCCTGTCCTAGATGGACGGAAAGATTTGGCATGCTCAACTGTGCCTGTCAGGCCAACTGAAGACTGTGATCCAACAGCCCAGGAAACACTCTTGAATGCAGGAGCCCCTAGTATGCAGGTCTGAATGGTGTGCACCCCATAGACTGGATACATTACATCACCTGATTCCCAAAAGGCTAAGTTTTCTCTAGGGACTGCTTCACAGAAACAAATACCCAATGGTGCACAACCCAGCACCGAACATGGCATATCTTTAGGGTATTATTATGATTCTGAAAGGGGCATGGCACCTCTATCTGACTTGTTTCCCTAAGAGCCCAGAATAGGATCTCCCTCTTGTGCTGTAATCTCTTAAGTCTGAACTTACCTGCGTATGTCAGTTGGAAATGGGTGTCTTTGAAAGCTATTTTACTAACAATTACATCAGCAAAAACAGTCTGGAAAAATTGTTGTTGGAAGAGCATTCCTTGTTGTACCCAGTAGTATTTAAACTGGACAATGGTTGTCTGATAATCATGCCAATTCTTAATCTGTCTTCTATAAAAGACACCAGAGACTACCTTATCAAATTTGAGACTGGCTCACTGGATGGTGGACATCATCACCCACCTACCTGGGTGTCACCATGTACCTTTTCCAGGTTCTACATTGCTAATATTACCTCTCCCTGTGGTGTGAGTGCAGCCATCATCCCTGAACACCTTTCCAGTTAGTCCTAAGGTGTGTATTGGTTCTTCATGGCATATGTGGCATCATCCAGGTGATCATACTTGAGCAGGAGTACAAAACGTTATCCGGATGATTCCCACCACCCCTGGCAGGTATCTACATATGTAACTAGCATTTTCTTACAAGAACTGTGCTTGAGCTTGATTTATTTAAAATGAACATGAGATTTTTCAAAGGTGATTTACCTGGTATGCACACCTGTTTTAAGAAACAGATGTGAAAACAACTATTGTTATGTTGGCTATGATGGTTGAACTCCTGCACATCTTCTGTTGTCTATTTAGCGAGTCACTCAAGTTTAATAATGTCCTTGTGAATAATCAGACTTTCATTATGTAATGTCAGATTTGGCACAAATGTGGGCCAAAGTTACTTTTTAGGCTAATCTGGCCAACAAAGATAATCACCAAAACAAAAAAAAATGTTAGCAATCATCAGACTCTGTTAATGGGGAAATGTGACGTTTGCTTTATAATTTCAAAGTGAAGGAAGTGTTACCGTTCCTAAATGTGTCTCCAGTGTGCCTGAATGTCTCATGAAAATAGGAACCTGCTGTCATGGGATACCATCAAACACTTTTTGTTGAAGATTTTAAACACAATATGGTTGTAATAATACCCAGCTGGTTTGTTTAGTCCAGATATTCACCAGGAAAAGCAAGAACAGAGGGGCAATGTGAGGACTAAAGGGGAAAAAATGTAACTATGAGGCTTGAGCTGCAACTAGCATCATCTGGTGCAGCATGGCACTATGTTAACCAAGTTAGCAGTTAGTTTTGTAATACTATAAACATGTAATATGTATGCTGATGTTGACATTAAATCTTTTGGAAGAAATACTCTATAAATCTTGTCATTCTCTAAGAAAAGTTAGCCAACTCAGATGTTTGGGATGTAATGAGTAAAGTGTCAGGCTTAAGTAAAGTGTCAAAACTGAACTCCATAAATCCACATAATCCAGGGAAAGGATTTTCAGCATGACCACTGAAGCCATGGCAAAACATTCACTATGGTGGTACACTTGTCTTCATAGTAGGCTATATAATTCAAATCTTATGACTATACATAATCTTTCAATCAATCAATCAATCAATCAATCTCTGGGTTAAATTTTCATTTGGTTGAATTGTTTGACTAGTGTAGTAGTTGTAGTAGTCTTTGCTTAATAATAATCTGTGAGGCGTACATGTGTGGTAATTTCCTAATAAAATTACTGTTAGATGCAATGGTTTGTACTTTCATGATTTTTACAACTGAGTTACAAATAAATTCCAAGAATTCCAAGAAATGAATAGCGTGCAACAATCCTACAGTACATTACATAAGGCAAAAGCAACAGAAAAATAGTCTGAAAAGAGCCAAAACCTATTGTCTTGACCCTCTCAGTCTGAAGACCAGAGTTATGTCAAGATGAATGAAAGATTGGCTAATCATTCTAGGATTGCAAAGAAGCAATATTTAAGGAAAAGTGTACTTGGAGTGAATATTAAAACTCCAGAGGTTCCAGAAGCTGCTTGGAGGAAATGAAGGTTGCAGGCAGTTATCAAGGAAAATGGTCAGCATACAATTTTTTTCCTTCTATGTATATTTTAACATACACTATTTGAGCATTTTTGTTACTTGTGATTAAAACACCAAGGGTCTAATTTATTAAAGGTTTGTTTGGGTAAAAACATGCAAATCTGATAACACCCATTAAAAAGGTGCAAGCTGGATTTATGAAGGACTGCATCTTTCAAATGAGTGAAATAGCTTGTGTAAATAAGCTTGTCTGATGGGTTTAGATGCAGCAAGAGCGATTTAACCCTTCCATCAGGCATGTAAAAAGTGACCCCTGAGAGGAAGTGGAACTGACAGGGAGGTGACAACTTGTTAAATGGCTTGCTCAAGGGCACAGGAAGGGTAAAGGAAGAGCATAGAATACTAACATCTGAAGATTTATGATGAGCCATCCACCCCCACATTTATGTGGAGCGTCCATGTAATTTATTAATATAGACACATTTTAGAATGAGTACATTGATTTTTTTGTTTTTTTTTTTGGATTTTTTTTTTAAGGGATTTGCTTTGCAGCTGGCACTTAAACTTCCTTTTATACAAATTGAATCAACACCTCCTGACCAATCACAATTAAGAATGCAGCAGCGCTGTGGTATAAATTTCTTTAACCACATGACTATAACTAGTAGTGCCTCAAGGGAAAATCAGTGGGGTCCAAAAGTCTGAGAGCACATTGAAAATATGGGATTTGGAATTTCATATAGGAAATATTTAAAACAAACAAAGTAAATGCTCAATATCTTGCATATTTAATATTTAAGATTCTGCACTATTATACTGTAGGTCCCTATTTAATGGGACTTTATTGTAAGCAAATGTGTGATACTGACCATGTTAACTGCTATGTACAAAACTGTCTACTATGTAGACTGTCCTCATGCATAATCTCTTCTATTGAAACACTTGTTCAGACGACACTGAAAGTTTTGATCTAAAATGGATCATAAGTTTTTGCACAAACGTGTGGAGTCCATGTCAGCTCGAGTGCACACTGTCATTAAAGCAAAAACCAAACACTAGGAAACTCTGAAATTCCTGTCAATATTTCAAAGATTCTATTTTTCACTCAAGTTGTTGTCAATAATTTAATTTGTAATGAAAATTAAATGTTGTATTAAATTAGAAAAGAAAGCAAAATAGAAGTATTTTCACTAGTGCTCTCAGACTTTTGGACCCCACTGTATATTAATGCACTTATTCTGATACATTAGTGTTTCTATAGTATAGGACCTGTATGTAGGAGGCTCGCATAATTTAAGCCAAACAGTATGGATTTTTAAAATCTGTTATTATTTAACAAAGAAAGACAAAGAAACAACAAAGATGGAAGGAACTTGAGTGTCAGCACTCCTTTGAGCTTCTCAGCAAGATGAAAGGCTTCAAGCTACTTAACTTTACACAGTTTCTCAATAACATGACAAAGTGTATTTTTTGTCTTATTAACTTGAAGAGAGAGATAAAGTGAGGGAATGACTGTTTACAGCTGTTATATTAACTGTTATCATTAAACATAACAACTGAATATATAATTACATATTCTTTAATAATGACAAAGATACATGCTAGGAGCCTTTAAACCAGCAAAATAAACAACACATTTAACTTAATGATCAAATGTACTCAGGGCCGGCCTGAGGGCTTGTGGGGCCCTAGGCGAGATCATGAATATGGGCCTCACTGATGTAAAAACTGTGATAGCACTGCAATTTGGCGAGTGAAGAGCCAAATGTTTGATGTGTTCAGGAGAGTTCTCATGGATGTTTAGCTAAGCCCCTAGTTAGTACATAAATAAAGTCAGAGAGCACATTTAAAAAATAAAACATGTAATTAAAGGTGTAATTCTAAGTGTATAACATTCAAACATGCATAAACATGTAGAAATGTATGCTACATTAAGTATTTCACCTAGTTTAATGGCTTTAAAATAAGCACAGCACAAAACTTTATTGCATTAGGCCTTAGTGGGAGATGGGTATAATTATCATTTATTAAAACAGGAGTATTAATAATACAGCAATAAATAATGTCAAGTAGAATGTACATTTACTTTGAGCTTGCTTTTCTTCATCTGCTTTCCTTTTTTTTTTTTCTTCCTTTTTTCGGCTCCCGAAAGATACCGCTTAGGTGCCATGTTATACCACAACTATAATCTTTGTAGCGTTCTTTCTTTTTTCTATTAATTTAATTAAAATGAATCGCATCTTTCGATGTCATGTGTGATGAGACGTTATGGTGTTATGAAATACTAATCACTCAGCGAAGCCACTATTACCATAGTCATGAGAATATTGGGAACTTTCCAACCAAGAAGAATGAGACTTATCTTTATTTATTTGATTTTTTTACAGAATGCCTTTTATGTCATGCATTTTACTTATGCTTATGCTTCGTACGTATTCATAAAGAGCAAGGAGCGCCAAAGACTGAAATAGGACATTTCCCTGCATTTCTGTCGAATGTGAGCAATGAGTATTTTGGAGCAAAGCATGGAATCCTGTGGATACGAATAATTACGGTACTTGAGTTCTCCTCAGTCCATCGCTGCATGAATAAATTATGCAAATTACTGGTGTATTTTTCTAATGTCCTAATGCTTTTAGTTATACTAATGTTTTGTATTTTTTTGTCATTTTCAGTAATTTGTCATGCTATTTAGAGCTCATCCTTTTACTTGCGTAATATGGATAACTGTGAGGAGTTATTTAGTCCTCACAGTTTTTGTGATTTGTGTGTTATTTAATGAGGTACATGCAAGTAGGTGTCTGACACACTTTCTGCTCATTGCTTGAAAACCTGAAATTGGTAAAATCTTGAAGATGGACGGGCCAATCTGGCAAGTCCAGGGCCCCAGGCGACCACCAGTTTCGCCTGTTGGATGGGCCGGCCCTCAATGTACTGTATATACACAGCCATAACATTTTCATTGACTGAAGGAAAACATTTTCATGCTATAATTTATATTCACATTACAATAGCTTAGCACCACTTGCTATTCACATAAATCATAAATGGGGGAGCTCATCTACTTCACTCCATGCCTACTTGTATGATAAACATTATTGGAGCCAGAAAGAAACGATGAATAATCAGAAATAGTGAAATACTAATAATGTAGAGTTTATATGACTATCTGTCCATGATGACTTGACCACATACAGTGGTGCTTGAAAGTTTGTGAACTCTTTAGAATTTTCTATATATATTTTTCACACAAATCCTAAAAGTAGATAAAGAGAGTCCAATTAAACAAATGAGATAAAATATTATACTTGGTAATTTATTTATTGAGGAAAATGATCCAATATTACATATCTGTGAGTGGCAAAAGTATGTGAACCTCTAGGTTTAACAGTTAATTTGAAGGTGAAATTAGAGTCAGGTGTTTTCAATCAGTGGGATGACAATCAGGTGTGAGTGAGCGCCCTATTTTATTTAAAGAACAGGGATCTATTAAAGTCTGATTTTTTTCAACACATGTTTGTGGAAGTGTATCATGGCACTAACAGAAAAAGAGTTGTTGATGCTCATCAGGCTGGAAAAGGTTACAAAACTACCTCTAAAGAGTTTGGACTCCACCAATCCACAGTCAGACAGATTGTGTACAAATGAAGGAAATTCAAGACCATTGCTACCCTCCACAGGAATGATCGACCAACAAAGATCACTCCAAGAGCAATATGTGTAATAGTCCGCAAGGTCACAAAGGAACCCAGGGTAACTTCTACGCAACAAAAGGCCTTTCTCACATTGGCTAATGTTAATGTTCATGAGTCCACCATCAGGAGAACACTGAACAACAATGGTCTGCATTGCAGGGTTGCAAGGAGAATGCCATTGCTCTCCAAATAGAACATTGCTGCCCTTCTGCAATTGGCTAAAGATCACGTGGACAAGCCAGAAGACTAAAGGAATAATGTTTTGTGGATGGATGAGACCAAAATAGAAAATTTTGGTTTAAATGAGAAGCGTTATGTTTGGAGAAAGGAAAACACTGCGTTCCAGCATAAGAACCTTATCCCATCCGTGAAACATGGTGGTGGTAGTATCATGGTTTGGGCCTGTTTTGCTGCATCTGGGCCAGGATGACTTGCCATCATTGATGGAACCATGAATTCTGAATTATAACAGCAAACTCTAAAGGAAAATTTCAGGACATCTCTCCGTGAACTGAATCTCAAAAGAAAGTGGGTCATGCAGCAAGACAATGACCCTTAGCACGCAAGGCTTTCTACCAAAGAATGGTTAAAGAAGAATAAAGTTAATATTTTGGCCAAGTCAGTGTCCTGACGTTAATTCAATAGAAATGTTGTGGAAGGACCTGAAGCAAGCAGTTCTTGTGAGGAAATGCACCAACATCCCATAGTTGAAGCTGTTCTGTACTGAGGAATGGGCTAAAATTCCTCCAAGCCGACGTTGAAGGACTAATCAACAGTTACTGGAAATGTTTAGTTGCAGTTATTGCTGGGGGTCACACCAGATACTGAAAGCAAAGGTTCACATACTTTTGCTACTCACAGATATGTAATATTGGATCATTTTCCTCAATAAATAAATAACCAAGCATAATATTTTTGTCTCATTTGTTTAATTGGGTTCTCTTTAGCTACTTTTAGGACTTGTGTGAAAATCTGATGATGTTTTAGATCATATTTATGCAGAAATATAAAAGAAATTCTAAACTTTCAAGCACCACTGTACATGCACAGCATGTGTCACTATTGAATTATGTCTTAATTACATACTGCACATGTTGATGTGAGATGAGTGGACCATGATGCTACTGTTCCTGCGACAGAGCACTGGCACTACATCTCAGAAGCATAGATGGAAAATCAGCTGTGTACAGAAGCATGAAGCCCACACACCATGATGTTAGCAAACACATTGTTAAGACAAACTGCTAGTTGCTGAGTTGATGATGAGGAGTTTGAACGTAGCGCTGGTGGTCTGGACCAGCTCACATCTGTTTAGGGCACAGTTTCAGATTAGGTAATTGGATACTGTTTATACGACCAAAACGTGTAGGACCTGTGTATCACTGTGAGATAGTGATAATGATCAGCCCTTTAGGACAACGTAATGAACAGCATGTGTGTACTTTAACTAATGATTCAACAAGGCGAAAGAGTTTTTTTGAATATCTGTATCAGTCACCCAAAGGGGAAACAAATTTTAAAGCAGATGGGATGCTAAAGGTTTGGAGCAATTCAAACTAGATTTTGACTTCATATCTTATTAAACGTACCTTCCTTTGACACACCCTCCAAGTCAGGTCATCTACACATCCAGATATTTCCTGTGCAAATTCTGCACTTTGCACTTCCTTGCTCACAATACCTCAGATAACCTTAAAAATGCCATTGTGAAGTAAGCTGGAGTCTAGTGAGTGAATCGTTCATGCTGAAGAGCTGAGGAATGAAAAATGCTGTGAAATCTGTGTGGATTTTGAAATATTTTATTTTAAAAATACAACCACTATATTGTATAATTATAATTAACTAATAATTAAATTGAAGCTGACCCAGTTATACACAGTTTTCCAGGAATGGAGTCTCCATTCTAAGAAAAAATGGAGTCTATTGCTAGTCAGAGTAGTACTGACAAAGTACTGACAAATTATACTTAAGTGAAAGTAATGCATGTAAGTGAAATTCAAAAAGTTGCTAGTTTTAAAAGTATTAAAAAGCAACTACACCATTTTGCCTGAAAATATCATTGTCTCTTTACGTTTGCTGCTCATATGCATGACTAACGCTACATAGATTCATAATGAGTTAATCAGGAGTTAAAATATCATGGAAATGACCAATTTACAGAATTGGACGTGCTATCTAACTGGTCTATGGGTGCGTCTCAATCAGCTCCCTCATTCACTGATTAGGGAGTCGGCCATTTTAAGGGCTGTCTCATTCGCAAAATCCTTCCATTGCACTGGAACAATCGCTCCCTAAAAAATCCCACAATGCACCGCAAAAAACCAGAGCTCATCGATGCTCCTTATTTTCCCTTACTGGAAATGACATCACATTTTCTGAAGCCTCTCATCTTGAAATCAAATGATTACTTACGCTAGCGATTTTTAACTTTATTTGTTCTTCTATATACGGTTTGTTTGAATCTAATCATTTTTAAATGTTTAATGATTTAAAAAAAACTCCACTAGCTAGCTTACAATCCTGCTTGAAGTACCATGACAGAAACGCGTATGATTAAGCTAACAAGTTTATATGACATATAATGTCAGAAAGATATCGGTCCTCTCTGGTGTTGATAAATGCCAGTGGTGATGTTTTACAACAAACTCGTGTACACAATATACTGATTCATGGCCTACGGAGCTAGGGAGCTGATTGATTGAGATTGCACCTACTACTGGAATCAATGCCAGTCTAACCTGGCATTAGCAAAGAAAACAGGCTAATGTGTCTAAATATACCCAGTTAATGTTAGCCAATTAGCAAAACTTACCTCAACATGCTTTTTCAAATAAGATGGAGTTCATGCCTTCTAGACAGTCAAAGGAGACACCTCTTTGCTTACTCCAGTGTACTGAAGCATTTTAATGAGGTAGGGCCAGGAGCGCTCATCCTCAAGGTCAACACTGCAGTCTTGTGGCTTATCCATCTTCAAACGTGTGTGAAGATCACTGCAGATGACAAACTGACACAATTATTGAAAGTTTTCTTATTGAAAACCTTCTATGACCTTGATTGGATGCTAAACATAAAAGATTGGATGGTAAACAGAGCTCATTCGATTGATGTATAGTGTACAGTCATTGGCTGGATGGGAGAAGAAGAGACTTCATGATTTGTAATGAGTATTTTGAAGGTCTAAATAAAAATGTAAGGAGGAAAACATTCTTAAAGTTTTTTTCTTGGAAAAGTGAGAGTATTTCATTTCAATAGTACTCAAGAAAAGTATAAAAAGGGCAAGATAATATTAAGTGTAGTACATTTACTCTACTTAGTACATATAGCACAATTACTTCACTGACTACAGTTAAAGCAAACTCAGATACTTAGAATTCTTTGAGACCGTTTGGACACATGAAACCGTGTTGACTGAGTATTAAGAACACTAACAAAGACTTCACATCTTATATTAAACAGAAATGTAGTGCTTAAAGAACTAGCCTATATAAATTCCCATTTTTCGCTTTTTAATTAAAAAATTTTTTTTTTTTTAATGATACACCCACCACCTTCACGTCTCCTCCATGTTAATCAATGACTCCTACATATGACTCCTCAGTAGGGGTTCCTGGTTGTCTACCAGAAGATCTCCAGCCCAAGTTCCTCACCTGTTACATTCATAATAACTCTCCATACCACACTATTAGTTAAAGATGTGCTTGCACTCGCAAATTCAACTATACACAGTTACAAAGACCATAACAATTAGTTATTAGTTAATATCTGTTGTTTTCAGAATTGAGAGCATTATACTTTTTTTGTCATGCAATATAAAGTGCACTTGCTGGGAAGCATTGATATCTCAGAGGTTAGAATTCTGTGAGCAGACAGTTCAAATCTCAGGATTTCCAGAGAGAGAGTGAGAGACACAACAAGCCACTTAACCCTCAACTGTTAAGCCATAGTCTTATCTCAGTTGTAACCTCAGTTCTGGATAAAAATTTTTTTAAAAAGTGTCTAACAAATGAATAAATGTGACATACATCTGACAAAGTATTTGATGCCTCTTCAACAATTAACTTTTATGACCTTTCATTGCACACATCTCATCTCGAAAAAGAAAGTAAACTGAGTCAGCTTGACTTCCTGCAGCTCCCATTTTCATTTCCTGACCTAAATCTTAAAGCTATTTCTGTGAGATTACTGGTGTTTGAAGACTTTTTTTTTTTGTCTTCAACAATTCAGGCGACCTCTGTAATGGCTTTGTAAATGAAGTCAGCTACAACATTTCCGCTAAAGTCTCAGATATACAACAGATCAACGTAACCAACCGAATTCTACTGAGATTTTACTGAGACTCTGCTAACCCACAGCCACCCTGCCCTGCCCATTACACTCTATGCAAGAAATATCTTTTAATTCATTTATTTTCAGTAACTGCTTTATCCTGTTCGGAGGTCACGGTGGATCCAGAGCCTATCCTGTAAACACTGTGTGCAAGACAGGAATGCACACTAGTCCATCGCAGGGCACCATGAACACATTGTCAAATTTATTCACACGTACGGGAAATTTTGAGTAGCTTTTGGAAGGTGGGAGGAAACTGGAGAACCTGGAGGAAACCCACATGGTCACGGGGAGAACATGCAAAATTCCACACAGACAGTATGAGTCAAGAATGAACTGAGGGCCCCTAAGGCAGCGATGCTAGGCCAAAAATATAATTTGGCTAAATTACATTGATTTTTAATAACTGTCGACCAAAACAGTATATCACAGTGGACTTTTTGGACCATAAACTTTTTAAAGGTTCAAAAGGTTCAAGCTGAAAGGCTCCATATTGTAGGGTTCAACATAGAACCTTTAATCACTCAGGATGGATCATCCAGAGGGCCAAACTGAAAAAAACACTTTTCTAAGGGTGTCTTTTGATAGTTGAGGGTTCTTAGCTTCCTAAAGGGGGTCAACATGAAATCCTCTGTGACAGGGAATCTCCAGCATTTAATTGTTTCCCTAGAAGGACAAGCCAAAGAAACCTCAAGGGTTTTGATTTAGATTTAACCCCCCACCCCCCCAAGAGTATAGACTCTATTGATTTGTTAGGGTTCTTAGGGTGCTAAAGGAGTTATACATGGAACTATGTCTAATGAAAATTCCCTGTTGTAGGTTTCTACATAGAATCTTTAAGCCTTCACCCAGAGAGACAAACCAAAGAACCCCTTAACTGATCTACACTAGATCTTTTAGTGTATATACAAAATCTTTTATTGTGCAATATTAGCCATTAATAACCTTTTATACTAGTTGGCCCATGAGCATTGTTATGAATTTGTGACTGTGTTGCCTTGGCAAATCCACGGCAAACACCAACAGTACTCCTGTTACCTGAACTCTTGCAGTAAAACATGATCTTGTAACTACAGTAAATATCGACTTCATCCAATAGTTTCAAAACAAAGGCCAAATTTGTTCTCAAGTCACCATTAGCAAGAACATGATTTGTAGTTGTTTGGCCAGAACAGAGAGTTTTGACAGTGAGTTTCCGTTCGCATGCTGTTCCCCCCTGATGTGATATCAACTGTGAGAAAAAAGCAACAGCCTGGAAAGGATTCATCTCACTCCCTAAATATTTGTGATATTATCATGGTTCCAGCTAAAATTCTTACCGCTGAGCCTTTATTTGCAGATGTAGTAGTAGACATTCAGAAGAGGCTCTCTGTCTTCGTTTTTCTTTCTCTTTAGTCTTTTTTTTATCCTCTAATACAAGAGGGTCTGGTCAAATTGTTTGGAATTCCAGGCGTTTAGTCCCCTGAAGGGAAAGGAACCAAGATATTTTTTTCCTCCCTTTATCATTATTACTTACTATCTTCCTTTGACACACCCTCAAAGTCAGGTCATCCATGCATCCAGACATTTCCTGTGCAAATTCTGCACTTCTATGACCTTTTCTTGCACACAGTACTTCAGATAACCTCAAAAAAAAAAAATGGCACTGTGAATTGAGTCAAATACAGAGGAAATTGTTTTGTTAATGAAAGGAGGAATGAAAAATGTTGTGAAATCTGCAAGGATTTTGAAATTATTTCATTTTTTAAAGTTATAACTGCATACTATCTATAATATATATAATAACTCTAAGAACTAAATTGAAGCTGACTCAGTTATAGAGTGAAGTGATTCAGTACTTAAACACACTGGTCTCCAGATTTTTGCTCCATTAATAGTTTAAAAATAAATAAATAAATAAATAAATTTCCCCCAAGAATGAGGTCTCCATGGAATATTGCTATACTTTACACTTAATGTTGACTCGTGCTTAGAATTCCTTGAGAATATCTGGACAATAACAATAACATTGCAGACTAACACTGGGAGCCATTCACTTAAGTTCCTTGTCTTTTTTTTATTTTTTATTTCAACAGTTTTCTAATAGGTTTTTAGTTTATCGGTTAATTTGCTACTCTTTTCTCACATTGCACATTTTGAGAAGACAATATGATTGTGCTCTTTTACACATGAGGTTTGACAGTACCATGCCAACTGGTGTAGATTCTCAGTGATAAACATTATAACGCGTATTAGCATCTAAGAAGCAATGCTACTCAACTGTGTATTAATAATTATACTAAGGTATCAATAGTTAAGTCAGCTCCAGATTTATTGGCATCTTTGCCCATACGCACTGCCCACATAGATATCAAGCTTTTGACAAAGTCAACCCAGTCCCCTGACCTAAACCCAATTGAAAACCTGTAGGGTGAGCTGATGAAGAGAGTCCACAAGAGAGGTCTTAGGACCTTGAAGGATCTAGAGAGATTCTGTATTGAGGAGTGCTTTTAGATTCCTTTCTTTGTATTCTCTCTCTGTATCTCATCCCGTTTAATTGGAGACTCTACTGCTGGCAGAAGGAGGTTGCACAGGGATGCCAATAATTGTGACACATGTGGCTTTTGATAATGGTGTTGGTGGTGTTGGTTTTTTTTTCTAGAATAAAGTTAATGGTTCATCAATTAATGGTTATATTTTTCTCATATTTTAAGTTGGGGATTATTTATCTACATTTTTTAACTTTATATATATATATATATATATATATATATATATATATATATATATATATATATATATATATATATATATATATATATATATATATATATATATTTACTTATTATATGTCTTGACTTCTGGCCACAGATGGCTGAAGCATTGTCGAGATTCAAACTCGACAAAGAGCGAACCTTTCAGGCTGACACGAGCCTAATTAACCACAAAGACATTTTCTGATCATTTATTATTTATTTGTTTATTTATTTGTTTGTTTGTTTATTTATTTATTTATTTATTTATTTATTTACCAAGGGTCCCAATAATTCTGGAGCTGATTAGAATTTATCCAGCAGATGCCCATCCAATATCTTCTGTGCTGTCAGGTTGCCATGACAGAAAGTGCATAATAAAAGTATTAAACCATTTAAACAGTGTTTGGAATAATAATTCCTAGTCAAATTCTACTGAAAATGTCTTGACACAAATGCTGTAAGCTAGGGTAGAGCTTATCCAAAAACCCATATTGAGATTTGTAACAAATATAAGATTAAAAAAAAAAAAGTGTTAATATCTCCAGTCTATGATCACTGATCTCAAATAGGAATGTTATTTCTTTATACAAAATATGGCCAAAAGTATGTGGACACCTGACCATCACACCCTATGTGGTTCTTCCCCAAACTGCTGTCACAAACTTAGAAGCACACAGTTGTATAGGATGTCTTTATATGCTGTAGCATTACAATTTCCCTTCACTGGAATTAAGAGGCCCAAACCTGTTCCAGCATGACAATGCCCCTGTGCACAAAGAGAGGCCCATGAAGACATGGTGTGCCAAGATAGGAGTGGAAGAACTTGAGTGTCCTGCAAAGAGCCCTGACCTCAACCCTGCTGAGCACCTTTGAGATGAACTAAAACTCTGCACCCCAGGCCTCCTCAGCCCACATCAGCACCTGACCTCACTAATGCTCTTGTGGCTGAATGAGCAAATCCCCACAGCCACGCTCCAAAATCTAGTGGAAAGCCTTCCCAGAAGAGTGGAGGTTATTATAACAGCGAAAGTACTACTCAGAGAACTACAGAAGTAGTCACACATCTGGAATGATGAATTATACAGATTTATACCTTGATGTACAAATACCTTTAGCTGACGAATTAATGAAATCATTCTACAAAAATACTGTATGTTTTGCATAAACATTTATTGACTGCCCCAGTAACTACCTTTAGACTTACTATCAGTGAGTTTCGAGTTTTTCCTCTCCATACAGGGAAAACATTGAAATTGTTGTCTGTTGTAATCACTCATACGCTACAAATGCAGTATGTAGGTTGAAAGTATGTTGGCTGTTCCCTATATGGACAGACACTCAAACATGTTCATAGTACTGTAATAATGTGGTCTGAAGGAAAAAATCTGATTTGTCCGCAAGTTTTTGTATGAAAACCTATTAATCGTACACCTGTTCATTATAATCCCTTGTTATTTTTCTAGCATTGCTTATGGTTATAATGACAAATGTCAGCATCTCATTTTCAAAAATGTCAGCAGCTCAAGTTTTGCCTTGAGAGTTTCGGTCTATCTCCGCTGAGCGCAGTGACCTGACCTCGCATGTCCTCCTCCACTGTTTTCCACGATTCCTACTCATTCACAATCACACTGTCACTTATCTCTATGTCACTCTGACAAAAAAACAAGCTCGTGTCAAATAAGGCTTCGACGTTTCAAGAGAAACTATCAGCCTGGATATTAAATGACATTCGTTGTGTAAAATGACAGACGATTGTTATAAATCTTGTGAGAGGCATTGCACAGAGCACTGTGTATTTTCTTACAGAAAGGTGTTCGCCTGGCTTAGAGGTTGGTGTTACATTAAAAATATCCATTTATGGTCATACAAGATTTTATGGGTTGTGCTGTTGTAGTTAATAGTAACCACAAAACTCACAAATCCTTACTGGAGGACCAGGTCTTCCAGTCACACACATTTATCAACTCTCGAGCTCACTCTCTTACAATAGCTGGCTCGTGTTAAAGAAGGTTTAGAACTTTAAAAAAAAAAAAAAAAAAAAATGTTTTCAAGGGAAATGTATGGCAAATGATTATGTTTAATGGCACAATTCACTCACATGCCTGTGATTGACCGCCTGTTATATTTAATCACATGCAGTACTCATATTTTCACATTCTTTTGGTGGTTAAAAAAAAAAAAAAAAAGAACGACTGGCAAACCTAGCTACTTTTTCATTTTTAATATCCTAGCTGCAATTTTAATATCTAAACTGAGTTAATATTATGGCACCTAGCTAGCAAGCCAATTATTCATTTTCCCTTCAAGTTGTTTCAGTTATCTAGCAATGTTATCTAGCAACTAGCTAGCTAGTCAGCAAGCTAGCTTAGGCATCAAACCGAGCAACATACCAGAAAAACTGCAAAGAACTCCTCGCTGATGGTCTGTTAGAACAGTTTCCAGCAGAACAAGACTAAGACAAAGCTGGAACAATGTCAAATGAATTTTGCTGGACTTGAATCTTAGTAACAGCTCCATGTGCGTGTTGGAAAGTGCGCCATCTCATCACGGCCTTTTAATCATCATGAAGTAACTCCTATAACATGCGCTTATCATAAGGAAAAATATTGGTGGAGATATCAAGGTGAACTGAACTGGTAAACATGACACTATTCCCGGAAAATCATTAGTGGAGATGTAACTTAGCATGTACGTTTGGCTTGTTTTCCATTCACATACATGGGAATGGGCGGGGTTAAAAATTGTACTGTAGAGAGCCACTAAAGCACCTCAGAGACATTATGGCTTTACGTTTCAGTCCGTACAGGATTTCACAGTTTTTTGTGATTGTTGCAGCTAAAAATGCTTGATTTTACTGCAGCGTTTTTCAAAATTTGTGACAAAAGTTTTTTTTGTGGAAAGCTACTTGATTTGGCGAAATTGCAATTGCACAAAATTGTTTTGCACGGTCTTTCACAGTGATGTTCGTTGGTAAATGAGATCATTTAGCTGTACTCATGTTCGACGCACGTGAATCGAAGAAGGCTTCAGCTGAATGCACGTTGTGATGACGTCACATGACGCGTCTTGGCCCAAATCTGCGGAAAATCTGCGGTAATTTTGAAAAAATCGCAAGCTCCTCCGAATATTGGGGAGTTTCCTTGATTTTGTGTTAATTTCTGCGATCGCAAAATCCTGGAAGGACTGACTTTTTTGCTGCTGTTTCAATGTCCATCCATATATGCAGTCTTTGATGATTAGTCTTCTTGACTGTGCACACGTCAGAGCACACATACAAGATATGGAGCTGAGGGGTCAAGCCCAAAATGGCAAAATATTAAGCTTTTAATGGTCTTAACAACAAATGATTGGTCAGAAAGTTAGCAAGAATTAAACAAATGAACTCCTGTGACCTTGTGTGCTGCCATTTACGTTTAATTTTGCTGCAGTGAACTGTATGGGGAAAAGCTAGAAACAGGGAAATTCAATTATATAGCTTTCTTGTATGCAAAGGTAAAATCATGGTAATGATTAAAGTGTTTGATGTAAAATTCAAACTAATACATGTCTGGGTGTTAAAATAAAAAATAATAAATAAATAAATAAATAAATAAAGCTGTTTGCAAGTTTACCCAGAAGACTTGAACATTTAAAGAAATCAAAAGGAAAAGCTATCCCATACTAAGCTACTTTATCTATTTGTTTAATTCTTGCTAATTTCTTGACCAATGAGTTGTTGTTAAGACCATTAAAAACCTAATATTTTGTCATTTTGGGCTTTTTTTGCCCAGGAGTGTATAATATATATAAATCTGTCATTTCAGTGGAAGCTGGTTGAAATAATAAATAAGAATGTTCCAGTTTTTCAGTTTAATTTTTCAATTTGAAGGAATAATTTATTAAAAATTTATTAATTAATTTAACAATAATTTGAGGAACCGAGAGCCAGTTAAAGTCTGCAGATGATTTCTAGATTTCAGAATTTCCAGGATTTCATAAAAAGGGTTTAATTATTTTTAACAACTCACTTGTTTGTTTATTTTTTTTTTATTTAAATAAAAGAAGAACTTTTAGTTATTTAAAATTTTCCAACTTTATCTTACTTTATTCCTCTATATTACTATATAACTCTTACCATTATATTTAATGGCATGCTATTTCAAGAATGAAGTTAGTTGTTTATTTGTATACACAGTAAATCATCGTATTGTAATTGACATCGTATTGTAAAATAATAATTATAAGTAATTACATTATATTACTTTTTTGCAGCAGTTTGGGGCCTCATACATACAAATTCTTGCTTATTGAACTGGAAGTGTAGTTGGGATCTAAAAATACTTGCATAATTGTTTTTGTTTTGTTTTTTTGGTGCATCATCTGGACTGATCAATCAAAACCCATCTCACTAATGGATGAATAAATACGAGTGAACGTGATATAGTACTCCCAACACACGGCCCTCTCACCCTGAAAGATGAAAGACAGGATAGGGAGAGACGCTTTATATAAACCATGCCCAGCTCTATAAATAGAAAGCTGAAGGCATGCAGCATGTGCTGTTTCAACAGTTTCTGTCTTCTGTTCTTCTTGTGCCAGTGTGTGTTTTCTATCCAGTGTATTTGATTTTATCTACAGTATGTGTTTGTGTGTATGTGCGTATTCTGAATAGCATTTGAGAACAAACTGATATAAAGTTGACATCCTTTAACAACCTTTTATAGCTTGTAATGCATCAGCCCCATAGATGGGGGATTAACACAATATACTTAGAAGTACAAGTCTGGTATCTGTTCTTTACTCAAGTTTTCTGCCTCCTAATTCTTTCCTCCAAAGACTTTTACTTACTTAATGCATTTCAAAAGAAAAATATGTACTTTCTGCTTCACTAAATTTTAAAGCACTGCATCACTGCAAACACATTTCTCTATAATCGTATTATTCCAGCAAGAATGAGACCTAATACCCATCACTGTAAACTATCCGCTGCTGTGTACACTGTTTGTTTCACCTAGTTAGTATCGTCAGAATTATTATCATGCTAGCTAGTGGTTAAGAACATATTTAGCATTAGTAATTAAAACTAGTGTGTGCTTTTTGATGCAGAAATCTTTTTCTTTTCTTTCATACTTAAATAACTTTAATATTTGGTTTGTACTTTTCTACTTTAACTTGAGTGAAGAATTTGAAGCTACTCTTCAACTTTTTTTTTTTAACCAGAGTATTAATTTAGATGAATAATTACACTTTTACTTGAGTAAACAATTTGCATATTTTACCACCTCTAACCAGTCCAGTATAACTGGTACTACTAGTTTAGACAGTGTAACTACAATAATACTGATGTACTAAAGCTACAGTGGGTAAAGGCTCACCGAAACTGGACAGTTGATGGACCTTTGCCCCAACTGTAGCCTCAGATTCCTGTTCTTGGCCGAAAGAGTGGAACCTGATGTGGCCTTCTGCTGTTGTAGCCCATCCCCCTCATGGTTCGACATGTTGTGCTTTCTGAGATGCTTTTCTGCTCACTACGGTTGTAAAGAGTGGTTATTTGAGTTACTGTAGACATGCTGTCAGCTTGAGCCAGCCTGGACATTCTCCTCTGATATCAACAAGTCATTTCTGTCTGCAGAAGTTCCACTCATTGGATGTTTTTTGTTTTTTGCACCATTCCATGTAAAGAGACTGTTGCGTGTGAAAATCCCACAAGATCAGCAGTTTCTGAAATACTCAACTCAAATAGGGTGTGGGTGTGGTTAGGATTAATGCATTTGTCAGAAATGCAAGTAAGATCCAGTCAAATCGGCACCTTTCATTCGTTTTAAATAACAAGCAGCAGAAGCTTAGAATTAATAATAACAATAAAAAAGTGTAATTTTGTAACAACATGATTATGATTATGTTTCACATATAGATTTCACCTCAGTATCCTAGTAGTAGGGGTAACTGCCTGACTGACCTTGTGGACACGGCATTTATTTTGGTGAATTTCTTGTCCCTATAATGGCAGTAAATTTGAATCTAGAATTAAATTCATTTTGTTAGTATTATTAGATGCTCCTTTGCATGATGACATATGAACTGCTTGATTTGCATTTATTATCCACATCTGATTTGTTTGTTCAGCTATTTATTATAGATAAAATAATGAGGAATATATGGAATTAAAACAAAAAACAGGAAAATACTTTTTTGGCAGTACACTGGTGTGAAGGGGGTTTGCAAAAGGAGTGAACAACAGTGAACCCACTGCAACAGTGGATTTCAACTTATAAAAAGCACAGGTGTGTTTATGTCTGACCATAAAAATAGCCACAGAGCTGAAATGGGAAAATTGGTGCATGTCCAACCAAATTAGAATAGAGCTGAAAATAGTGCTCAGCCTTTTTAGATGAACAAGATGGATTAAAACTTGGTCTGATTCCATATACAAATATGGTGGTGAAAATATTGAGCCAGCGCTTAATTCTAAGTTCAAATAGAGCACATTAAGTAAGAAATGAAACCAACAGAGAAATGCTGTTATATGAAAATAATCAATGCTGTTTTTTGGTATATGCTCTTATTTTCCTGAAGTGTTTTATTCCCCTTATTCCCCACATCATTTAGCTAATGATTCCCATTTTTGTTTATGTAAAAAGTAATCATACTTTTTAACTCTTTAAAATGGCTTAACAATAGTTTAAGTTTTAATGGTATGTTTTGGACTATACTTTTTAAAATGAGATAAATATATAAATATTAATATATATTAACTGTTAATAAAGATTAAATTAAATGAATAAAAAAACACTTCAAATAACACAACAAAATTTGTCAGTGATGGTTTTGATTTCACCTCTAGAGGCCGCTCTCGTACTGTATAATGACAGCAGACCCTTCTCAGCCGCTCCCGCAACGGACGCAACAGGAAAAACTATCGGTGTGGAAAGGCAACAGATAACCTCTAGTATGTTTGTGGAACACCCATGGGACAAGTAATTTCCTGTCATCACTTATATAGCAGCTATAAACACTCCTTCTATCACCAGTCTCTTTTTTCCCCCTCCCTCTTGAAGTTAATATAAGACAAAGAGAGAAACCACAAGTCCTCCGTCCTGAAGATCATGTCCCATGTCAGAAACCTTAAAGTTACAGCTTTACCTCTGACTCTGACTACAAAGCACTGACACTGGAGACTCCTTTTATTTCCTTACATAAATCTTCACCATATCAACAGTTACATGTTTTTTTAAATTGCTTATGTGGAGTTTCTACACAAATGTCCTGTGTGGGTTGTTACTATAGAAACAATAATGCATACGATTCGAGAATTCAGCAGCACTGTAGTATAAATACACTTGACAGAAAACACAGTAAACACTAAACACACAGCATAATGAGCAGCATCAGGATAAAATAGACAGCATAACTTCAGAAAAAGAACAAGTAACCACATAGAGACCATTTGTACGCAACTATTTAGTAAACTCCAAACAGCTGGCCTTGATATTACTTCATGAATGCTGTTGATATTAACAGATTCTTTAGGTTCGATTGTTGATATTTGCAATTGCCATTTTCTCTAAAACAAATGTTACTGGTCCTTATGTGTCCCATGAAAACAGACTGATACAAATACCTCAAAATAAATATTTCAGCAAGAATTTTCATCCTAGCAGCTAAAGTTTGGGATGTGTTAATGGACCTGTGCTTGTTGCCATGGGTTTAGAGCAAAGAAAATTCTCAGAGAGACCAGTTATCATATGCTGACATCTGCTGGTACATCTTATAAATCAACAAAAAGGGAAATGGTTTTAAATATACAGCATGTACAGTGTTAGTTATCCCTTTCCATTTAATACAGGTCCTAAAAATGAAATTAAGCCAAATTCTGGATTTCCTCCTGATACTTTTCCTCCCCTCAACATACGCTGTAGGCTGACTGCATCTCTAAATTGTCTGTAATGTGTGAATGGGTGTGTAAATGTGTGTGTGTGATTGCGCCCTGCGGCACCCCGTGCAGGGTGTCCCCCACTTTTGCCCCGAGATCCCTGGGATTGGCTCCAGACTCCCCGCGACCCGGTATAGGATAAGCGGTACAGAAAATGGATGGATTGTTAAGCTTCATAAACATGAAGACCAAATTAGAGTTCACCAAAAAAATCCACAAAAAAAAGAAAAAACAAAAGAAAAAAAGCCTGTACTGTTCCGGAACAACATTCTATTAAGAAGAGTATGGAGAAGGAAAGGAACTTCTCATGATCCAAAGCATACCACCTCATCTTATGGCATGGGCGTGTATGTCTTCCAATGGATTCAGCCAAATGCTGCAAAACACATTGGACAGTGCTTCATAGTACAGATGGACAATGACCAGAAGCATACTTCGAAAGCAACCCAAAACTTTTTTAAGGCAAAAAAGTGGAAAGTTCTGCAATGGCCAAGTCAATCACCTGACCTGATCCAGTTGAGCATGAATTTCATTTGCTGAAAGCAAAACTGAAGGCAAAACACCCCAAGAACCATCAGGAACCGAAGAGAGCTGCAGTAAAGGCCTAGCGGAGCATCACCAGGGAAGAAACCCAGCGATATCCCATGCTGATATCTATCGGTTCCAGACTTCATGTAGTCATTGACTGCAAAGAATTTCCAACTAAGTATTTAAAAAAGGACAATTTAATTTATGATTTTTAGTTTGTCCAATGAGTTTTGGTCCTTTAAAACAGGGGACGTCATGTAAAAAAATGTCCTGTAATTCCTACACTGCTTACACAATTTGGATGCATCAAATTAAAGCTAAAAATGATTTAAATTTAACTTAAATATACAGTGGGGGGAAAAAAGTATTTGATCCCCTGCTGATTTTGTATGTTTGCCCACTGACAAAGAAATTATCAGTCTATGATTTTAATGGTAGGTGTACTTTATCAGTGAGAGACAGAATAACAACAAAAAATCCAGAAAAACACATTTCAAAAAAGATATAAATTGATTTGCATTTTAATGAGGGAAATAAATATTTGACCCCTTCAACTTAGTACTTGGTGGCAAAACCCTTGTTGGCAATCACAGAGGTCAGACGTTTCTTGTAGTTGGCCACCAGGTTTGCACACATCTCAGGAGGGATTTTGTCCCACTCCTCTTTGCAGATCCTCTCCAAGTCGTTAAGGTCATGTTCAATGCCCTGGATGAGGGAAGGAGGTTCTCACCCAAGATTTGACGGTACATGGCCCCGTCCATCGTCCCTTTGATGCGGTGCAGCTGTCCTGTCCCCTTAACAGAAAAACACCCCCAAAGCATAATGTTCCCACCTCCATGTTTGACAGTGGGGATGGTGTTATGACTTAGGTCATAGGCAGCATTCCTCCTCCTCCAAACACGGCGAGTTGAGTTGATGCCAAAGAGATTTGACCACACCTGACCACAACACTTTCACCCAGTTCTCCTCTGAATCATTCAGGCAAACTTCAGAAGGGCCTGTACATGTGCTTTTCTTGGTGTCTATGGTCCCATCTGCCTTGAGATCATTAACAAGATCCTCCTGTGTAGTTCTGGGCTGATTCCTCACCATTCTCATGATCATTGAAACTCCACAAGGTGAGATCTTGCATGGAGCCCCAGACCGAGGGAGACTGACAGTTTCTTCCATTTGCGAATAATTGCACCAACTGTTGTCACCTTCTCACCAAGCTGCTTGGCGATGGTCTTGTAGCCCATTCCAGCCTTGTGTAGGTCTACAATCTTGTCCCTGACATCCTTGGACAGCTCTTTGGTCTTGGCCATGGTGGAGAGTCTGGAATCTGATTTATTGATTGCTTCTGTGGACAGGTGTCTTTTTACAGGTAACAAACTGAGATTAGGAGCACTCCCTTTAAGAGAGTGCTCTTAATCTCAGCTCATTACCTGTGTAAAAGACACCTGGGAGCCAGAAATCTTGCTGATTGATAGGGGATCAAATACTTATTTCCCTCATTAAAATGCAAATCAATTTATAACTTTTTTGAAATGCGTTTTTCTGGATTTTTTTTTGTTGTTATTCTGTCTCTCACTGTTAAAATACACCTACCATTAAAATTATAGACTGATCATTTCTTTGTCAGTGGGCAAACGTACAAAATCAGCAAGGGATCAAATACTTTTCCCCCCACTGTACCAGTACACAGCTAAAGTTATTTAACACTTATGGCCAACAGGGGGCAGCAGTAACGTTTCCTCAGATTCTTGGGAGTCCCTACACTCGTAATAAAATGTTAAATGAAAGACTTTTAAGCGTTATTCAGCTTGTTCTTTTGTTTCAGGTAGAACCCCATTAGGAAGAACTCAATTATCCAAAGAACATTTGGTAACACTACCTATGAAGCTTATATGTATGATGACCTATGAAAACATTCACAACCTGCTATAATGCATTCATAGGGCATTTTATATATATATATATATATATATATATATATATATATATATATATATATATATATATATATATATATATATATATATAGTATCATATAATTATGTATTTAAAAAAAAGGCATTACATTTTATGGCAATGTTTGTACTGCATTTATAAATTGCTAACAGAATGCATTGTTTATAACGCATTACATCACCAGTACCAAATAAATTCTGCCCCAGTTCATTAGTACAGTATGTTTAGGCCTAGACACACTGCCAAGTTCATGGTAGAAGTTCTTGACATGTAGTAAAGTTTGTAGTATGATTTCCTGGTAATTTCTCTGGTATAATTTATTTATTTATAGCCCCAATTCCGAAAAAGTTGGGACAGTATGGAAAATGCTAATAAAAACAAAGAGGAGTGATTTGTAAATGTACGTTGACTTGTATTTAAACGAAAAACGAATAAAGACAAGGTATTTTATGTTTTACCTAATCAACTGCATAGTTTTTTGAAGATAAATGTTTATTTCTACAGTGCACAATATAATTAAAAGATTCAAGGAATCTGGTCAAATCTTGGTGTGTAAAGGGCAAGGCCGAAAACCACTTTAGAATGCACGTGATCTCCGATCCCTCAGACGTCACTGTCTTAAAAACCGTAATGGATATCCTGACATGGGCTCAGGAATACTTTGGTAAACCTTTGTCAGTCAACACCATTCGCTGCCGCATCCACAGATGCAAGTTAAGCTATGCAAAGCAGAAGCCATACATCAACACTGTCCAGAAGCACCACCGACTTCTCTGGGCTTGGTCTCATCTGAGATGGACAGTAGCACAGTGGAATCGTGTTTTGTGGTCCGATGAGTCGACATTTCAAATAGTTTTTGGACAAAACAGCCGTCGTGTTCTCCGGGACAAAGAGGAAAAGGACCATCCAAGCTGTTATCAGCGTCAGGTCCAAGAGCCAGCGTCTGTCACGGTATGGGTGTGTGTCAGTGCCCATGGCAGGGGTAACTTGCACATCTGTGAAGGCACCATTAATGCAGAAAGATATGTACACATTTTGGAGCAACATATGCTGTCATCTAGAGCAGGACAACGCCGAACCATATTCTGCCTGGATGGTTGCGTAAGCAGAAAGTGCGGGTGCTAGCATGGCCTGCCTGCAGTCCTGACCTGTCTCTGATTGAGAATGTGTGGCACATTATGAAGTGCAAAATAAGGCAATGAAGGCCCCATACAGCTGCACAGCTGAAGAACTGCATAATGGATGAATGGGGGAAAATTCCACTTGCTAAACTTAACCAACTGGTGTCTCCAGTGCCCAAACACTTAGTAAGTGTTATTAAAAGGAAAGGTGATGTTACACAGTGGTAAACAGTCGACTGTCCCAACATTTTCGAAATTGGGGTTGGAAAAATAATATATCAAGACAGGTCTCATGGTGTACAATGCAAAGGTGGTTGGTTTCCATAGTATTGGTGCTATAATGTGTTATGCACATTAAGTGGTTAGCATGTTTGCCTCGCATCTCCGGGTTCAGGGTTCGGTTCCTGTTTCCGCCATGTGTGTGTGGAGCTTGCATGTTCTCCCCGTGCTTTGGGGGTTTCCTCTGGGTACTCTGGTTTCCTCTCCCAGTCCAAAGACATGTGCTTTGTGGGCGGTTTGTCTAACTTGTCCGTAGTGTGTAGTGAATGGGTGTGTGAGTGTGTGTACGATTGTGCTCTGTGATGGGTTGGCAACCCTCCTTGTCCCCTGCCTTCCCTGGGATAGGCTCCAGGCTCCTCACGACTCTGTGTAGGATAAGCTGTACAGAAAATGGATGGATGGATGTCTGTTACTTAAAATGTTAGAAATCCTGTTTTAAAAATGTTGTAGTATATTTACAACTTTGTGACATCATCTCATTTGCTTATTATGATATACCATTATTCCAGTGTACTCTATCGACTGTGCACTCCTTACAGAATAAACACTCATACATCCATAGCACACAGTTTAGGCGACATGCCACACTACAATTTAGGACAGGCCTAATACAGGACAATTGTATTAATTACAATGACTCATTTAGTTTGAATATATCCTTTACAACAGAACCATATGTGTTTCATTAACAGTAGTATAATTACACCACACCTTTCATGCAGGATAATGAAAGGAGGAGAGTTTAGTCACTGACACCATCATGCGCTACAGAAGACAAGAACAGGAGTTTTTCACAGCTGTGGAAAAAATGCTTTGGCTTCTTAGAGGTTTTAATGTACCAAATGTTTGCATTCAAAATGTACAAATGTCATTTCCCAGAAGGCATTGCTTTTTTCAGCACTGCTGGTGCTCTTCCCAAAATGCCAGTGCAATAACACATACCTTTTGTGTGTGCGTGCCTGTCTGTACTTTTGTGTGTTTGTCTCTGGGAGACACAGTGATATACTCTTGTTTTGTTCAGAAGTTATGGCCCTGTGTAAAGAGGCAGAGAGAAACAGAAGGATCGAGAAAGTGAGAGAGATCACATTACTGAAGAGGTAAACCAAGATCAGATCTCTCTCTCTCTCTCTCTCTCTCTCTCTCTCTCTCTCTCTCTCTCTCTCTCTCTCTCTCTCTCTGTGTGTTTGTGATGGTGTACTAAATGGTTGAATGGACCTTTGTGATTAGTCATATTTGGCCAACAACATGACCACAATTGTTTTTATTGTATATTATTAAACATGCTTAATAAAGTTCATTTGAATTCCCCAAATGATAGCAGCTGTATATTGAGTGTTTTCCTTAACAAACTATTAAACTTCAGACTGTTTGCTTAAGGTGAAAATTAGCTCTCTGTGGGTGTTTGGATATAAATGCTCAACTTAGTAGTGTTGAGTTTTCCAGATGGCAGGAGGGTGAAGAGTGTGTGTGAGGGGTGTGTGTGATCATCCACAATGCTGGTGGCTTTGCGAATGCAGCGTGTGGTGTAAATGTCTGTGATGGTGGGAAGAGAGACCCAGATGATCTTCTCAGCTGTCCTCACTACACTCTTCAGGGTCTTGCGATCCGATACGGTGCAATTTCCGAACCAGGCAGTGATGCAGCTGCGCAGGATGCTCTCAATAGTCTCAATCATTTTACATTCCTGCTCCAGCGTTATTTCATTGAAAACCATTTCGAATGAAATGAAATAAGAGCGGTTTATAACATCCTGTACTAGAGTATAAATGCAAACCAAACACTGCATTTAACCAGAAACATGTATTCATTTTTAACATTTTCAGAGCGTCCTTCTACTTCACAGTGTGATTTGTTGCTTTGTGAAATTATATGAAAAATACTTTCTACAGGCCGTCGTCCCATCTTCATATATCAGCTATACTGAAGATATCTATAGCAGCTATCTAATATCATATCTTCCTGTAGCCAGGCATGCAGAAAGCATCAGATTCTGGACCGGAATTTAGGCCTATTGGGAAAATGTGTAGGTTTAGTGAAATCACACTGGAATGGAAAAATAATGTTATTAATCAGTTAAGGACTTTAAAAAAAAAAAAAAAAAAAAAAAAAGTAAACCTTTTCACTTTGGAACAATTTAGAGTGACGTTCAATGAATATTTTGTTTGTTTTCATTCCCCATTTCTAATCTCTAGTTTTAGCATGTCTAATCCAGATTGAATAAGTTAGTCATATACAGGTGCATCTCAATAAATTAGAATGTCGGGGAAAAGTTCATTTATTTCAGTAATTCAACTCAAATTGTGAAACTCTCGTATTAAATAAATTCAGTGCCACAGACTGAAGTAGTTTAAGTCTTTGGTTCTTTTAACTGTGATGATTTTGGCTCACATTTAACAAAAACCCACCAATTCACTATCTCAACAAATTAGAATATGGTGACATGCCAATCAGCTAATCAACTCAAAACACCTGCAAAGGTTTCCTGAGCCTTCAAAATGGTCTCTCAGTTTGGTTCACTAGGTAAGCCACAAACATTCACTGCCAAAGAAGCTGGCTGTTCACAGAGTGCTGTATCCAAGCATGTTAAAAGAAAGTTGAGTGGAAGGAAAAAGTGTGGAAGAAAAAGATGCACAACCAACCGAGAGAACCGCAGCCTTATGAGGATTGTCAAGCAAAATCGATTCAAGAATTTGAGTGAACTTCACAAGGAATGGACTGAGGCTGGGGTCAAGGCATCAAGAGCCACCACACACAGATGTGTCAAGGAATTTGGCTACAGTTGTCGTATTCCTCTTGTGAAGCCACTCCTGAACCACAGACAACGTCAGAGGCGTCTTACCTGGGCTAAGGAGAAGAAGAACTGGACTGTTGCCCAGTGGTCCAAAGTCCTCTTTTCAGTTGAGAGCAAGTTTTGTATTTCATTTGGAAACCAAGGTCCTAGAGTCTGGAGGAAGGGTGGAGAAGCTCATAGCCCAAGTTGCTTAAAGTCCAGTGTTCAGTTTCCACAGTCTGCGATGATTTGGGGTGCAATGTCATCTGCTGGTGTTGGTCCATTGTGTTTTTTGAAAACCAAAGTCACTGCACCTGTTTACCAAGAAATTTTGGGGCACTTCATGCTTCCATCTGCTGACCAGCTTTTTGAAGATGCTGATTTCATTTTCCAGCAGGATTTGGCACCTGCCCACACTGCCAAAAGCACCAAAAGTTGGTTAAATGACCATGGTGTTGGTGTGCTTGACTGGCCAGCAAACTCACCAGACCTGAACCCCATAGAGAATCTATGGGGTATTGTCAAGAGGAAAATGAGAAACAAGAGACCAAAAAATGCAGATGAGCTGAAGGCCACTGCCAAAGAAACCTGATCTTCCATACCACCTCAGCAGTGCCACAAACTGATCACCTCCATGCCGCGCCGAATTGAGGCAGTAATTAAAGCAAAACGAGCCCCTACCAAGTATTGAGTACATGTACAGTAAATGAACATACTTTCCAGAAGGCCAACAATTCACTAAAAATGTTTTTTTTATTGGTCTTATGAAGTATTCTAATTTGTTGAGATAGTGAATTGGTGGGTTTTTGTTAAATGTGAGCCAAAATCATCACAATTAAAAGAACCAAAGATTTAAACTACTTCAGTCTGTGTGCACTGAATTTATTTAATACGCGAGTTTCACAATTTGAGTTGAATTACTGAAATAAATGAACTTTTCCACAACATTCTAATTTATTGAGATGCACCTGTATGTGGCTAGGTCTATTCACACAATGCCAATATACAGTATTGTCAATATACTAGAGTCTTGTTAGATGTTTATTTCAGTGCTTATTCCAAAATCATATTATATTTCACAACAAAGAAAAATGTCAAAGTTCTCCTTTAGTTTGTATTTTCTATCCCATGATTATTTTCTTACATGAAGTGCTTGTTTAAAGGTGCTGATCTAGATGCTACTGAAAAATATGTTTTGGATGAAGAAATAAAATCTGGCAACTTTGGAGGCATGGATTAGCCACAGGCAATTTTATCTTTAAACCATGAGCTCGGAAAATCGCCTTAAGTGCGTAACCCAAGTCTGAATACGAGGAACTTTCCAGAGTCGAATTGACGACTCTGAATACAGCCCTTTGTTTCTTTTGGGTTCTTGTACAGTGTTTTTAGTTTTTATTACATTGTCCTAGGTGACATTTATATTTGTACATTTTCGAGCCTCTGCTTCCTGTGAGGTCATTTGCTATGAATACATTGTCTCTGTTCAGAATGGCATATTTGTACACTGTATGCTGCATACTGAGCCAATATATTAAATGTAGAATATATTACTTTGTAGCCGTATGTTTTATACTATATGCAAGAATGAATAGCAGCACGCTTGGCAAACACAATATGCTCAACAGTAACAGTACAATTGCTCAAGTCTAAATCACCTATCAATATCAAATATAAAAGCCCTGGACCGATCTAATACCAGGATAGGTTTGAACACACTGCCTTGTTATCTTCAACTATCAATTAAATTCAATTATCCAATCAGCCAATCATGTGGCAGCAGCTCAATGAATGCTATCATGCAGAGACAGGTCAGGAGCTTCAGTTAATGTTCACATCACATCTCAGTGACTTTGACCGTGGCATGGTCGTTGGTGCAATACAGGCTGGTTTGAGTATTTTAGAAATTGCTGACCTCCTGGGATCTTCAAACACAACCTCAATAGTCTCTAGAGTTTACAGAGAATGATATGAAAAAGAAAAAAAGAAAAAAAGCAGAAGTTCTGCAGGTGGAAACACCATGTTGATGAGAGAGGTCAGAGGAGAATGACCAGACTGCCTCAAGCTGACAGGAAGTTTACAGTAACTCAAATAAGCACTCTTTACAACCCTGGTGAGCGGAAAAGCATCTCAGAACGCACATGTCAAACCGTGAGGCAAATGGGCTACAGCAGCAGAAGACCACATTGGTCTCTACTCTTCAGCCATAAACAGGCATTTGAAGATATACAGGTGCATCTCAATAAATTAAAATGACATGGAAAAGTTCATTTATTTCAGTAATTCAACTCAAATTGTGAAACTCGTGTATTAAATAAATTCAATGCACACAGACTGAAGTAGTTTAAGTCTTTGGCTCTTTTAATTGTGATGATTTTGGCTCACATTTAACAAAAACCCACCAATTCACTATCTCAACAAATTAGTATATGGTGACATGCCAATCAGCTAATCAACTCAAAACACCTGCAAAGGTTTCCTGAGCCTTCAAAATGGTCTCTCAGTTTGGTTCACTAGGCTACACAATCATGGGGAAGACTGCTGATCTGACAGTTGTCCAGAAGACAATCATTGACACCCTTCACAAGGAGGGTAAGCCACAAACATTCATTGCCAAAGAAGCTGGCTGTTCACAGAGTGCTGTTTCCAAGCATGTTAACAGAAAGTTGAGTGGAAGGAAAAAGTGTGGAAGAAAAAGATGCACAACCAACCGAGAGAACCGCAGCCTTATGAGGATTGTCAAGCAAAATCGATTCAAGAATTTGAGTGAACTTCACAAGGAATGAACTGAGGCTGGGGTCAAGGCATCAAGAGCCACCACACACAGACGTGTCAAGGAATTTGGCTACAGTTGTCATATTCCTCTTGTTCAGCCACTCCTGAACCGCAGACAACATCAGAGGCGTCTTACCTGGGCTAAGGAGAAGAAGAACTGGACTGTTGCCCAGTGGTCCAAAGTCCTCTTTTCAGATGAGAGCAAGTTTTGTATTTCATTTGGAAACCAAGGTCCTAGAGTCTGGAGGAAGGGTGGAGAAGCTCATAGCCGAAGTTGCTTGAAGTCCAGTGTTAAGTTTCCACAGTCTGTGATGATTTGGGGTGCAATGTCATCTGCTGGTGTTGGTCCATTGTGTTTCTTGAAAACCAAAGTCACTGCAACCGTTTACCAAGAAATTTTGGAGCACTTCATGCTTCCTTCTGCTGACCAGCTTTTTGAAGATGCTGATTTCATTTTCCAGCAGGATTTGGCACCTGCCCACACTGCCAAAAGCACCAAAAGTTGATTAAATGACCATGGTGTTGGTGTGCTTGACTGGCCAGCAAACTCACCACATCTGAACCCCATAGAGAATCTATGGGGTATTGTCAAGAGGAAAATGAGAAACAAGAGACCAAAAAATGCAGATGAGCTGAAGGCCACTGTCAAAGAAACCTGGGCTTCCATACCACCTCAGCAGTGCCACAAACTGATCACCTCCATGCCACGCCGAATTGAGGCAGTAATTAAAGCAAAAGGAGCCCCTACCAAGTATTGAGTACATGTACAGTAAATGAACATACTTTACAGAAGGCCAACAATTCACTAAAAATGTTTTTTTTTATTGGTCTTATGAAGTATTCTAATTTGTTGAGATAGTGAATTGGTGGGTTTTTGTTAAATGTGAGCCAAAACATTAAAAGAACCAAAGACTTGAACTACTTCAGTCTGTGTGCATTGAATTTATTTAATACATGAGTTTCACAATTTGAGTTGAATTACTGAAATAAATGAACTTTTCCACGACATTCTAATTTATTGAGATGCACCTGTAGTGAGCACAGGCTGAATGAAACTGGACAGCTGAAGATAGGAAAAAGACCAGGCGATCATCAAGCTGTATGGAATAAGAAAGATTGCATGAGCAACATGTCCTGACAGTAAATAAATGGTGGAATATTAGTTTTATTTTTACTGGAGACTTAATTAAAGAATTAAAATAGATAAATAATTACATGTTTTTAACTTTTTAACTCACTTCATAATCAATTTTTGTATTCAGTTATATTTCATTAGATAATAGCCTATTAATAACTGCTGTCATTTTGGGGATATCATATAGAATCATTTTAATTAGATGAATAAAGAAAGAGTTGGATATGTTCATATTATAAATGAACTAATTTAGTGTTGGCGTTTTTTTAGTTACATGGAACTAAATGGAACAGTGCTATGGAAAAGTATTTGCCCCATTCTGATTTCTTCTGTTTTTGCGTATATCTCAACTAAATTGTTTCAGAAATTAAAACAAAATCTAAGATAAAACAAAGGCAACCTGAGTAAACACAAAATACAGTTTTTAAACGATAATGTTATTTATTAAAGCAAAAAAGTTATCCAATACCAACTGGGCCTGTGTGAAAATGTATTTGCCCCCATAGTTACTAATTCCCCAAATCTATGAAACTGCATTCATAATGGGGTTCAGCTGGACTAGACACAAGCAGGCATGATTACTGCAAACCCTGTTGAACCAAATCAACACTGGTTAAATCAACATTGGTTAAAAGGTCTTATCCAGTAACACACTATGCCAAAATGTAAAGAAATTCTAGAAATGATGAGGAAGAACGTGATTGAAATACATCAGTCTGGGAAGGGTTACAAAGCTATTTCAAAGGCTCTGGGACTCCAAAGGACCACAGTGAGAGCCATTACCTCCAAATGGAACAAACTCTGCACTGTAGTGAACCTTCCTAGAAGTGGCCGACCTTCCCAGATTCCTCCAAGAGCACAGCAACTACTCATCCAGCAAGTCACAAAAGAGCCAAGGATAACATCAAAGGACCTACAGGCCTCTCGTGTATCAATAAAGGTCACTGTTCATGACTCCACTATCAGAAAGACACTGGCCAAAAATGGCATCCTTGGAAGAGTGGTAAGGTGAAAACCACTGCTAACCAAGAAGCACATTAAGGCTTGTCTGAATTTTGCCAAAACACACCTTGATGATGCTCAAACCTTTTGGGAGATCTTCTTTGGATTAATTCAATTCAGTTCAATTCAATTCAATTCAATTTTATTTGTATAGCGCTTTTAACAATAGACATCGTCACAAAGCAGCTTTACAGAGATACATAAATTTTGGATCAAAATTTTAAATCGATAAATTTATCCCCGATGAGCAAGCCAGTGGCGACGGTGGCAAGGAAAAATTCCCTGAGCCGACATGGGGAAGAAACCTTGAGAGGAACCAGACTCAAAAGGGAACCCATCCTTATCTGGGTGACACTGGATAGTGTAATTATAAATAAATCCTTTCTATAACTGTATGATACATGATATAAAGTGCAACTGTGTAGTCAGGAGATTCAAAACAGTCTCAACATGAAGTCTATTTTGCTGAAGTCATGAACTGTCCACCGATGGAGACCCGAGCGCAAAGTCTGTTTGTGAATTGTTTGTGGAGGCTGTCCATATGGGCCCATCCTCAGCAACAGCGAGCGACCCCCAGCGATGATGAGTCGAAAGTGGTGTGCGTGGTTGCAGTTCATGCTGCTAAAGGTGGCACAACCAGATTTTAAGTTTAAGGGGGCAATTAGTTTTTTTGCTTAGTGTTTAGCACATTTGCCTCACACCTCCAGGGCTAGGGGTTCGATTCCCGCCACCGCCCTGTGTCTGCACAGTTTGCATGTTCTCCCCATGCTTCGGGGGTTTCCTCTAGATTTCCTCCCCCAGTCCAAAGTCATGCGTTGTAGGCTGATTGGCAACTCTAAATTGTCTGCAGTGTGAATGGGAGTATGTGTGTGTGTGATTGAGCCCTGTGATGGATTGACACCCTCAGTCTACTGGGATGGGCTCCGGGCTCCCCGCAACCCTGTGTAGGATAAGCGGTACAGAAAATGGATGTATTGATGTATTGTGTGTTTACTCAGCTTGCCTTTGTTTTATGTTGTATTTCGTTTGAAGATCTACAACTATTTAGTATGAGATAAACACAAAAACAGAAGAAATCTGCCTCACAGCACTATATATACAGTGTTGGTATTTCAGCAATATAAAGATTCTTATCTTTTCTTAAAGTTTCACTGAAGTAAATTGTTGACAATAAATTGTGCAAAACCACAAGACAACAAAAACACCACCTTTTTTGCCGTGTTGTCTTGATGGTAGCAATGCATGCTGGGATTTCTTTGTCCTGAACAGTTGTGATGATTTTGGTTGCATAACATTTCTGCACTTAGTGTTGCGTCAGTAAATTATATAAATTACACACACACACACACACACACACACACACACACACATACATATATATATATATATATATATATATATATATATATATATATATATATATATATATATATATATATATATATACATACATACAGTAATGTGGAAAAGTTTTAGGTACATGCACAGAAATGCTGTGGAGGAAAGATGCCTTCAAAATAATGAAAATAAATGTTTCTACATTAAAAAAAAATTCTGTAAAGAGCAGTAAACAGTAGTAGATGAAACAAAGTCAATATGTGGTGTGACAAAATAAATAAATAAATAAAAATAGTAGTCTCCAGTCTAATTTGTGCAGTTTTATAAGGAAATGAGCTGGTAAGTTTTATTGAGCATCTTGCAGAACCAGCCACAGTTCTTCTGGAGACTTTGACTTTCGCACTTGCTTCTTATTTTTGCAGCCAAACCCAGTAGCCTTCATTGTGTTTTTTTGTCTGAAAAGTGTCTCTTATGTAATATGCTGCTTTCTTTAATGGCATACAAACATTTTTCTGTAACATTTAATTTTGTGGTAGAAAACTAATGTTTGGGAATCTAAAATGTTTTTTTGTACTGACTTGGTAATGTAGAAGTCATAAAATAATATATGTATGTATGTGTATATATATATATATATATATATATATATATATATATATATATATATATATATATATATATATATATATATATATATATAAAATAAAATCAGAAAAAAAAAAATAAGTTCAGGCTAATGCATGATTTTTAAAAAAAAATGCCTTCTACTCTGTCTTGAGCAATACTTGACACACCTTCAATGCTTTTCCTTTTATTTAATTTACTCACAAACACACACCTACATGCACCTCATTCAAACCCGTTACACTCATGCAGAGTCAGAGGTAAGTGCCTGGCACAGTTAAGACATGAGAGGTGTTTGTTAAGGACGATAAGAATGCGAGTGTGTACGTTATTAACCCAGAACTAAGGCGTGAAGAGGCTCGCTGATTGGGCTGTGCTGAAGAGGAGGGTCCTTCTGAGGTATGAGCAACCGTGGGAAAGCTGCTTTGTGGTGTGTGTGTGTGTGTGTGTGTGTGTGTGTGTGTGTGTGTGTGTGTGTGTGTGTGTGTGTGTGGAATGGTATCACACCTGGGTAGGATTAGTCTAACAGCAGGGTGAGTCTGACTCTAATAGAGTTTTAATGGAGGCTAAAATGCAAAGGTGGCTCCATTCAGCGTAGCGCTATATAAAACTGTTAAAGCATGCACACTGTCCTGCACAAAATCTCTCCTGTTTGGCTTTAATCATTGATGTTTAACAGAATCTTCTAAAGCAGGAGCATAAAACTTATAATATATCTTTGCTTACAAAGGCCTGGATTAGCAACTAACATGACTGAAGGCAACAACAATTTTTTTTTTTGATTAACCATTATGAATAAGTGGTAATGTTTTCTTTGCAGTGACTAGTGCTGTAAAAACTATTTCTTTAACCTGCCTTGATCTAAATAACGTACATAAATGTGTGTTATTCACCACAACAGATGATTTACTACAGAAGCTGCAACAGTTAATTTGTAGAAATTGGAGTTGCTGCCAGTTTTTTTTTTTTTTAATACATTGATTGATTCTGTTAGTATTTTTTCAGTGTTTGGCTTCACCAACTGAAATACTTTGTTGGGTTTGCATCTGGATCCCAGTCCACCAGGTGACGACTCCTGTTCTAGGAGTAATGACAGATTTTTCTTGAAGCTCATAAAAAGTATTTCCCCCTTCCTGATTTCTTCAATTTTTTCTTATTGTCACACTTCATTGATTCTGATCTTTAAACAAAATTGCACATAAGACAAAAAACCTGAGTAACTGAGGAACTGGAGGCTTCACTTGCTTCAGATAAGGTCAGCGTTTATGATGCCATCATTAGAAAGAGGCTGGGCAAAAATGGTGTCCATGGCAGAGCCGCATGGCAAAAACCACTGCTAACCAAGAGGAACGAAAAGGCTCGTCTAACATTTGCCAAAAACACCTGGATGAAACTCGAGTCTTTGGGAATAAAGTTCTGTGGACAGATAAGTCGAATATGGAACTTTTTAAAAGACCCAGGTCCTGTTACATCTGGCTTAAAGCTAACACAGCATTCCAAAATAAGAACATCATACCAACAGTCAAACATGGTGGTGGTAGTGTGATGGTGTGAGGATGCTTTGCCTACTTCAAGGCCTCGGAAAGTTGCCATAATTGGCTGAAAAATGAATTCTGCTCTCTACCAGAAAATCCTGAATCAGAATGTCTGGGCATCTGTCTGTGATCTTAAGTTGAAGTGCAGTAGTGTTATGCAGCAGGACAACGATCCGAGGCACATCTGAACGGCTAAAAAAAAAAAAAAAAAAAAGAACGTTTTGGAGTGGCCTAGTCAAAGTCCTGACTTGAACCCTGTTGAGATGCTGTGGTAGGACCTTAAATGGGCAGGTCATGCATGAATGAAAACCTGCCAATGTGGCTGAATTAAAGCAATTCTGCAAAGATGAGTGGGCCAAAAATTCCTCCACAGCAACCTGAAAGACCTCCAGAATGATCTCCAGCTTTTGGAAGTGTTTTGTTGCAGTTGGTTGTTAAGGTGTGCTGCTAAAGCTACAGTGGCACAACCGCTTAAGTTTAGGGGGACAAAAACCTTTTTACCTTCAATATATGAAATGATCATTTAAAAAACTGTTTTGTGTTTTCTCATGTTCTCCTTGTCTTAGGTTACAATTTGTATGAGGATCTGAAACTGTGACAAAAACTGAGGGAAGCAGGAGGAGGCAAATACTTTTACACTGCACTGTATGTACAGTATGTGCCATTCTACAGTGTTTTAATGATGAGGAATACGAATAAATGTAGTACAAAGAAAAGACACAGGTGATGTATTACATTTGATGAACAAATGATGCATGTTGTACTTTTTTGAGTTAGTCTGTTCCATCATACACCACAGAACATTCAGTTAGTGGCTTATAAAGAATATTCTCCTGCAGTGAAGCTTCTGTCTTGATCCTTAAACAAAGTATTAATAAACTGTATTAAAGTACACACCAACCACTGTTGTTTAATTGAGCTAGATCAAGACCTTGGAAAAATATGGTTCTACATGATTTTTAGATAAAAGTGATAAATGTTTAAATGTTATTTACATTTACAGTAAAACTGAAAAAAAATATATATATTCCTCAAATAATATTAAATTGTTCTTCAGTAAGTGAGCTGGATTGGTGTTATTGAACAATCAGTGGACAGGGTGGTGTGATGCGTTACCACCCCATTGTTAAAGGAATTATTTTCCTATAACAATGTCCAGAAATGTTTAATTCATCTCATACCACAGCAATTTGCCAACAATATGTATTTTTATTTATTAAAAAAATGACGTGTTTAAAAAAAAAATTATTTATCAGTCCCTCCAGGATTTTGCAATCACAGAACTTAATGCAAAATCAAGGAAACTACGCAATATTCTCAGGAGTTTACAATGTTTTCAAAATTACCACAGATTTTCTGCAGATTTGGGCCAAGACACAAAGATCTGGTCACAAAGATTCTAAGTCTATTATAGGATGTTGATTTCCTAATATAAATTAAAAGTTACCACCGCAATAATCGGAGGAGAATGCAATGTTTCAAAATTACCGCAAATTTGGGCTAAGACCGTCATGTGACGTCATCACAACACACATTCAGCGGAAGCCCCCTTCGATTCATGCGTCGAACATGGGTACAGCTAAAAGGTCTCATTTACCAACAAACGTCACTGCGAAAGACCGTGCAAAACGATATTGTGCCAATTCAGGTAGTTATCCGCAAAAAAAAGCACAAAAACTCCACAAATTGCACTGCAAATTTTGAAAAAAGTTAATTTTTTTTTTTTGCCAGTTCAGGTATTTCATGTGTTCCAGCTCAAGCACACCTGGTGCAACTAATGAAGCCCTTGATTAGTTGCATTAAGTGTGCTTGAGACAACACCTGTTTTGCATATTTGTGCTGTTGTGAGGGATTCCGTTTAGGGGGTTGAATAATTTTGAGACTGGAGAAGTCATTATAAGTTGCATTTTCAGTTGAATTTGGGGAAACCACGAAGCATTCGTCTTGTTGAACTATTTCAATTGCTTTTGTTTGATTTGTTCATTGCAAACAGCTGAAAGTCTGTAAATTTTGACAATAAACCTGATTTGCAATGGGGGTTGAATAATTTTGATTGCAACTGTATGTCATATAGGCTTACTGGCACTCTGGCCTATATGGAAGTGTGTGTTAGTTATTAGACAGGTGCACACAGCTTACTTGCTTGGGTTGGATTAAATCACTCCTGTATTTTGTGTTTGGCATGAGTTCATTTGAAAGGCAGTCAGGGAAAGGGAATGGGGGCGGCATATGATCGTCTGGAGCAACTCTGTGTTTTTGACAACTTTGATAATGATTTGCACTCTTGCACTGTGTAGGCTATTGTTAGAACATGTGCTGTGGGTGAACAGGGGCGGGGCACGGGAAAGGCAGTTGGCAGCAACTAAAAAGCATCACTGTTTAAAGGAAATGACCACCCTAGGACACATTAAATATGTTTGGATTTGTATTGTTTGTGATGTGTTTAGTGATTCTGGTGCTAATTTCCTAGTTCATGCTTATTTTTATTAGAAATTAGTGGTTGTCTGCTACGCTGATGCCACAGGGCGAGATTGCTAGCACAGTTACAATGACTTTTAATAGGAGGAAAAAATGACATTATTACATCTCAGACATACTGTAAGGGATAACAGTCAGGTCATTCTCTAGTAATGTTCAACATCATACAGTATTAATGAGAAATCAAGTGACAACAAACATTGGTCTCAGATTGTCAGAATGCAATGCACCTCTAGGATGCAGTTGTGCTGAGTTACTGCAGAGACTCTAGTCACACACAAGCACAATGTCAGTATTAGCATGAAATTTGAAGATTTGAACCTCATATGTTTTAGCAGAGTATACAGATGAGGAGGTAACAGAGCTGGACAGACTAAAGGATTAAAGCACCGCTGCATTGTTCTATTTAGGTAGAGATGAAGCGAGGGCAAAATCCTTACAAAATCAATATATATATGTTTCTAAACTTGTATGTGACTTTTATTCCACGTGCCACGTGGATTTTAGCTCTCTTTTTATTTTCAGTTATTTTTCTTGGTCTCTTTGGTGGTGTGTCTGTGGTCATATTTCTAACATATCTGACTTGTTGATTCTTAATCTGATGACTCACAGCAACCTGCTTAAGACTTTCAGCATGTTTGAGGTTTTTTATGCCTTAATAAAGTGCATGTGTTAACTTTTTTGAGCCATAATGAGGAACATTAAAATAAATGAACTTTTTGTAGTGAGTAATAGAGATCACTGCAGACTTATGACTTATGAGTCATAGCTCCGTTTCCATGCACGGTGTTGGCAAGAGAAAGTGCAACAGACTATGTGCCTTGATTTGTAATCTGTTTTTGGCCTCTCCAGAATTTGATTATCAGGTATGAGTAGGTGAATTTACATTTCTAGCGATTTTGTTTTTTGTTTTGAGAGAAAGTTATTAAAGGGGTCATGATGTTTTTATTTACTTATTTATTTATTTATTTATTATCTTCTCTGAGGTGTAATTATAATATTAGTAAATTTTTTTGCACAACAGACATACAAAATTTAGTAATTTATGACCTTTTCCCACCCTGTCTCTGACCCTCTGACTGAAACGATCGGTTTTTGTGTCCTTTACCTTTAAGACTTTAATGCTATAACTTCAGATACCTTCAGATTTACAGGATTTGCAAAAAAAAAAAAAACATTGAAAAAATAGTTACAGATATGACTGTTTTGTCCTTCATCTCACATCGCTGATCCTGGGAATGCCCACGCAAAAAAAAAGCATTGTCCGCATGTTTGGTGACCTGTAATTTTTGTTATAAGGGGGCGTCTTCATCACACCTCCACAAATGCCCATTTTACATCACGGTACTGAAACCCCTGGAATTTAGTGAATGCCGCCATAACGCCACGTGCGGAACTGTTTTCAGCAACTAAGCGCCAGTGGGCGGGACCAACGGTGCGATGATGTAAAAGTAGTTGTCGATGTCTTGCTGTAAGGACATATGCAAATGTATTTGCCCGTGTGACATGACAAATCCCGCCACATCCAAACGAGCCATTTTTGGAGCTTGGTTAAATAAATGCTCTTTTTGTACTGAGGAGTGCGTATTAAGCTATGAAACTTACAGGACGTTTTAATGGTATTAAAATGCAATGACGTCTGTCATTGTACCATGTCAAAAGATCAAGAAACATTTGATTTCTCATGTCATGACCCCTTTAAATTTGTAATGTTTAATAATGAATGGAATTAACCTAGTTGGGGAGCTACCTTATCAAGTTTGTTGCACATTCCATTACAATTAATGCCAATTAATTGGCTTTGATTTCTCTATTTGAATCTGTTAATGTTACCATTTCACCAGGCAGTGAGCAAATGAGAAATATCCAGCATAACCAGCATGTTTGTGTATGTTTTGTTTCCCCATGTTGGTGTAAAATATGTTTTATACAACAGTTAGTTCCGGTCCACTAATCTAATTGGTCGCGGCATTCCAAGAGTGCTTATATTTAGTATAACCACACAGGGACGTTTCACTGTGTGTATCACTCTGCTCGTCTGTGTTCACCATGTAAAAATTCCACTTCTAGCAACAGTCCCACTGAAACAGTTACTACAGCAGTGACATCGTCAGCGGACGTTGCAAACGATACATTTTTTCATGAATATAACTTAAAATATGAAAGCTCGTCAGGTGAAGATGAAAAGGAAGAAGGGAAGCCAGTTTCACCGGAATCGACTTTAACGGGAATGTACAAATCATTGTGAGCTAGCTAGCCGATGGTCAATCAGTGAGTGTGGCTTCTTCAGGATCTATTTCCGTTCATGGAGCAAAAATAAACAAATTTGTTGGCCATATTGTCTCCGAAATGTCAGTTACTCAATATTCATTTCTTATTTATAAAACTGCTGTATACAGCACCATTGTGCTGTTATACTGACTATCGACACCTGCAGCCTAATTCACAGCCGTGCCAATATTCAGTATAACCACACTCTTGCTTGCGTGGTATTGCTTAATTATAGCCTGCCAACACTAGTAGCTTCTGTATGCAGATATAGGTGGATTTATGTGGAGTTTATGCTCCCCAAACATGTGCAGGTAAAAAAAAACAAAAAACAAAACAAGGGCAAGGACAAGTTGATGCACCTCTATCGTGCTTCTGACATGATCCTAATTGGATTAAAACACTCGTTGAAACAGAATCACATGAGTGTCTGGCAGCAGTGACAGTCTTTGTAAAGAGTTTTTATTGACTCTTTATAAAGAGCTCTTCCATGCCAGTCCCATTGCCTTATGGGATAGCTCAGTGTCCACTGGTTCCATACTGCAGAATCGAGGCGGAAGCAGTAGGTCGCATACTATGACAGTACATGCATTCGATGCAGTACCTACTGCAAGGTCGTTGAAACAGTACGTACTAATCAGTATGTGTGTGTAGTATGAATACAGTCCCAGACATACTACATCCAGCATGTTGGCATTGTCATGTGACCTTCGACGTCATCATAAACACAAAAATCTTAAAGGGACCACCAGATTAAGGCAACCACAATAACGGCATAATGCACATCAGGACAGTTAACTGAATTAGCAGATTAATGTGGGCAGTGTCAACAGGCTGAGGTAAATTCGTTGCCGTTAGCTTGGCCGGTTAAGGCATGATGGAGATCACAAAAAAGTTTTCAAACGCTGTGACAACTGTTTCCTTGTTTTAACCTTCAACAAGTTAACAATTTATTCGGGTATTAATACTTATTTTTAATGTAATGCTTATTTTTAATACTTAAAAAGAGACGACGCAGTCTTTTTTTTCTGAGCTCGTCCGCACCAGTCCCGTTGCATTATTTGAATTTTTGACTCGTGTAGTGTCCATCGGTTGCACACTGCAAAATCTCGCCAGAAGCTGTACGCCATTCGGGTAAATCTCGCCTACTGTTTCTCGCCTACTGAGAATTCAGACATACTACCCCACTGGCGTACTGCTTTTCGCCTGCTGTATAGTAGGGTAGTAGGGATATTCGGACGCAGCCAGAGTTTGTGATGGCTGTTGAGTGCTGCTGTAGTCTGCGGCAGCCATGTTTGTAGGCCATTTTGTGTTCTGGGAGTTGTAGTCGGCGGCCATGCTTGTAGGCCGCTCTGTGTTACCTGGTGTGGGAACGGCATTTGTGCTGTTATAGACAATCAACAGCAGGATGGTGTGATACAACCATAAAGTGAATTATTTACTTATTACATCACATTCTTATACTAAAACGATTTAAAATAGATTAGAACGTTCATTTATTAAAGAACGATCCACTGTCCTTTTTTTTTATAGTTGCATTCAATGTTATGGATTTGAGAATTCAGCAGCATTGTGGTATAATATGTAAATTTTATATCCTGCTTATAACACACTATGCATTTTAGTGTGCTTAAAAACTCATCGATTTCCATTCGTGCACTCAGATCCTTGAGAAAGTTGTACTGCACTCGTGACTAGCTTGGCATTTATTATGTGGGCTTATATAGCGCAAATGTCAGAATGCTGACTCCAGCAGCCAAAACTCCCACATATTACACACACACACACACACACAAATACTGCGTGTCAGAAAGCTGTTTCCATGGTGACCAGCGGGCACTGTAAACACGCTTGCTGAAAGTGTGTAAGTGAGCATAGCGGTATAAACACAGTGACAGGCAGAAGAGTCAGCTGAGCACACATCTTTCATGTAGTACTGGTCCTGAGAAAGATGACTATAGTTGAGTGTAATGTTGAGCCTGACGCCATTGAGCAGGCCGACAGTAGGTCTTGTCACGGAATGTTATTCAAAGTTCCCCAGCTTTATAAAACATCTTAGAAGTGTTTATATGTGCCTTTATAAAGCATTCATGATATATAGAGAACTTGCTCACGTGGCATATACAGTATACTGTATATATACACTACACATATCCAGTGGTTATAAAAAGTCTACACACCCCTGTTAAAATGTCAGGTTTTTGTAAAAAGTGAAGCCAAGATAAATGATATCAGATCTTTTTCTGCCTTTAATGTGATATAGCTACCAACAAAATTCAAGTGAAAAATGAATAGAAAATTTTTGGAAAAAACAAGAAAATAAACTTACTATAACCTCCTTGCACAAGTGTACACACCCCTTAACTAAAACTTTATTAAAGCACTTTTTGCTTGTAATACAGCGCACAGTGTTTTTTTTTTTTTTAATTTTTTTTTTAAGAATCTACCAAATGCTCCAGATGTATCAGATTGCAAGGGGATCTCCAGTGCACAGCCTACGTCAAGTCATTCCAGAGATCTGGACTCTGACTGTGCTATTCCAAAATGTTGATCAAGATGACGTTGATGAAGCCATTCCTTTGTTGACTTAGATTTGTGCTTTGGGTTGTTATTGTGCTGAAATGTGATTTTTTTTCTTTGTCTTCAGCTGTCTAACAGAAGCCTGCAGGTTTTGTGCCAAAATTGATTTGGAGCTATCTATGATTCCCTCTATCTTGACTAAAGCTATAGTTCAGCGAACTATAAAGAGAAGCAACCCCAGAGCACGATGCTGCCACCACCGTGCTTCATCGTTGATAAGCTGTCTTGTTTTTGCAGCAAACATATCTTTTAGGATTATGCCCAAAAAGGTCTACCTTGGTCTCATCAGACTGCAACACATTTTGCCACATGATTTGACAAATTTATTTATTTTTTTGTTTTTTGTTTTGTTTTTTTTGCAAGAAAGGGCTTCTGTCTAGCCACTCTACCCCATGGCTTAGACATGTGAAGAATATGAGAGACTGTTGTGACATGCAGGGAGCGAGCAGTACTTGCTAGATATTCAGCTCCTTTCATGTTGCTGTAGGTCTCTCTGAAGCCTCCCTGATAAGTTTTCTTCTTGTCCTTTCATCTATTTTGGAGGGATGTCCTGTTCTTGGTAATGTCACTGTGGTGCCCCATTTCCTCCACTTGTTGATGATGGCCTTCACAGTGTTCCATGGTACATCTAATGTTTTGAAAATTCTTTTGTACCCCTCTCCTGGTTCATACATTTCGACAATGAGATCCCGACCCGTACATGCTTTGTAAGCTCTTTATGGACCATGGATTCAGCTGTCAGATAAAACCAAGAAGAAACTCCTGTAGAAACAGATGATCTTGATTTGGGGTTAATCAGAATCACTTCATTGATGACAGGTGTATGATAATTACTTTTGTACATGAGTTTCATTCTGAGCACAGTCACATGACCCTTTATAGAAGGGTGTGCACACTTGTGTATCCAGGTTATTGTAAGGTTGTTCTTTTTCTTTCTTTTTTTCTTAAAACATCTCCCTGTGTGCATGGAGTTTGCATGTTTCCCCATGCTTCGGGAGCTTCCTCCAGGAACTCTGGTTTCTTCCCCTAGTCCAAAGACATGCATTGTAGGCTGATTTCCAAATTGTCCATAGGGTGTGAATGTGTGTGCGATTGTGCCCCTGCCTCATGCCCTGAGTACCCTGGGATAGGCTCCAGGCTCCCCATGACCCTATGTAGGATAAATGGTACAGAAAATGGATGGATGGATGTTATTCATAATAATAATAATAATAATAATAATAAAGTAACATCTGTGAAACCTCACACACTAAATGTATTTACTATAAAATAAATTCTTCATTTTGTTCTAAGAGTTTGTACTTAACTGTGTAATAATCCTACTACACAGTAAAATCCTACTACACAGTGTTGAATTAACACCTACAGTGTTTATTCATGTCCGTTTCATCTGGTGAGCTTTCATATTTTGATGCCACGAACTCTACTGTAGTAATCGTTTCAAACTAGGCAGCGGAGTTTTATATGGATGAGAGGATCGATACACACAGTGAACGTCCCAGTGCGGTTATACTAAATATAAGCAATCATGGACCAATCTATTGTATAGAGCAACATTTTACCTTTCTACTACTAATAATAATTTCAGTTTATTTATCGACTGATGTTTCATGCAGCTGCTCCAGCTAGATTGGATTGTAACGTGTTTAGCTCAAGTGGGTTAAAAACATTAATTTTTAAAAAAAATTTTTATATACTATATATAGGTATTTAGAGTGGTTGGATATGAATGCGTAACAGGTTTGTAATGTAAGTGTGATGTTCGAGGGATCGAGCTAAAGAGGGAGGAAGACCTGAGGGAGTCTGGTTCAGATTCCAGCTGCATTCCTACATCAAATCCCAGGGCGAACAGAGCCAGGCGGGATCTCTCTCTCTCTCTCTCTCTCTCTCTCTCTCTCTCGTCTTGTTGCGTCTTGCTTTCTTCACCCTTTCCATCCAAGGGGGTAATTACACGCTGAAAACAGTCGTCAAACCGCCGTTTGTTTGACATCATAACGGGGAAAACCAAAGGAAAAAGCGCAATTAAGCTCATTCATCATATTCACTGATCTCGCATGAGAACGATAAACCTGTCTGTTAATGCATCACATACCGGCAGTGAGGATGACAGCTCACACACCGTGATGTCATCACTATGTTCTGTTTCTGCTGTTATGATTACACGTGCAGAACAGAGCGGTACAATGCAGTTCTTCAAATTCCCTGTTGAGGTCGTTTTTGTTTTTTTTTAAAATAATGAAACAAAAAGTTTAGTGTTGGTTCAGGCTGTTCTTCAAGCCTTTTGTTTATAGTTGGGTAAATATTTGGGCGTGCAGCTGAGTTGTGGGAGTTTTGTGGGATTTAGAAGGACCGAGTGTTGCACATAGACACACAATGATGCGAATGAGTGAACATTTCACATTCACCACTGTAGTTAGATCGCGTGCCAGTTTTAATGTGTACAAAATGCGTTTTTTGTGCTCTAGCGTCCATGGGGATCCATCTATCTACAGTCTCCTCCGAAATTATAGGAACATATTGGGTTTGACATCAAAAGATGAATATGATACAATAGGTCAGAATTTCAACTTCCTGACATTTACATCTAGATGTGTTAAACAATATAAAACATATAACCTTTTGTATCAGACCACCCAATTTTTAGGTGAGCAAAATTATAGGAACAAATAGTCTTAATGTTAATTAAAGTAAATAACACTTAATATTTGGTTGCATATACCTTGCTTGCAATAACTGCATCAAGCCAGTGACCCTCTGGCATCACCAAACTGCTGCATACTTCTTTTGTGATGCTTTTTGAGGATTGTACCACAGCTTCTTTCAGTTGTTGTTTGTTGAGGGATTTTTCCCTACAGTCTCCTCTTCAGGAGGTGAAATACATGCTCAACTGGGTTAAGGTCTGGTGACTGACTTGGCCAGTCTAAAACCTTCCACTTTCCTCCCCTGATGAAGTCCTTTGTTGAGTTGGCAGTGTGTTTTGGATCATTGTCTTGCTGCATGATGAGGTTCCTCCCAATTAGATTGGATGCGTTTCTCTGTAAATTGGCAGACAGAATGTTTCTGTAGACAACAGAAAGTTGCATGATCTGAATTTTCTGAAGATCATGGTAAGAAGAAAAGTAAGTTCTTTCACTTGTTTGTTTATTTTCAATGATACTCTGATATTGACTGTTGTGGTCACTTTGAATGTACAAACCTGTTACCCAAGTTATAGATAGGAAGCAAAGTATTTTTTATGTGAATGTACCATAGTAGGTTCCAAGCTAAATGGCCTGGATGTAAAGCAGCCCAAAATCAAGAAGTTAGAATTACAATTACAAACTGTTCACCTGAAAACATGACATGAGACAGTGGGACAGTGAATAAGTGGTTAATTTGTGCTTATTTTGTTTCCGCTTGTTGGTGTAAAATGAGTACCATAGGGTTCAAACCCTTTCTTATGCATCTACAATCATGACATATTTGTAGATTTTGATTTGATATGCACACAATACGGAAAGTGTGCTTTTATGATTTTAGTGCGGTATTTCTAGTGGAGTTTACACTTCGCTTCACTCTGGATGTGGTGTGTGATGCCAGGCATTTGGTGTGAAGTGGCCTTTAAAGCAAAATGTTACCATTATTATTATTATTCCATCCATACATTCATTTTCTGTACCACCGATCCTACACAGGGTCGGGGGGGAGCCTGGAGCCTATCCCAGGAGACTTGGGTGCACAAGGCGGGGGACACCCTGGACGGGCACAATCGCACACACATGCACACACTGCGTACAATTTAGAGATGCCAATCAGCCTACAATGCATGTCTTTGGACCAGGGAGAAAACCAGAGTACCCAGAGGAAACCCCCGAAGCATGGGGAGAACATGCCAACTCAGTCTACACAGAGTGGAGGTGGGAATTGAACCCCCAACCCCGGAGCTGTGAGGCAAACGTGCTAACCACTTATTGTTATTATTATTATTATTATTATTATTATTATTATTATTATTATTATTATTATTGGTAGTAATAGTAGTAGTAGTAGTAGTAGTAGTGTTGTTCTCTTTTCAAACTTCTCCTGGCAGGTCAATATGTAGCACATGTACCGGTTGCATGAGTTAACATGCCTTCGTGTCCGACCTTGAGCTGTCTGTGTTAGCTTTATGCCATGCTACAGTCACTCTGTGTATAGATAAAAAGCATGCTGTCATGTGTGTGAAGTGAATGTGTGGGTGTTTGTACATGCATGAGTGTGCAGGTGTGTATAGTTCCTCCACTTTTGAACCTTTGACGTGTAAAGCTTGATTTATATCTACCTTTATCTGTCACAACTGTCGGTTTTCAGGACATTTATGTAACGTTGTCACAGTGCAGTGCTGCCATTTCCATACATTTGAATCAGATATAACAGAGTGTCACACTGTGTTCTACTTGTGGAAGCTTTCTGGTAGTATATGGTAATGTATGCAAACATTATAATCCTGTCATACTTGTCATACAAAGACATTTTCATGTACAGTACTGTGCAAATGTTTTAGGCACATGCAAAGAAATGCTGTAAAGCAAAGATGCCTTCAAAATAATGAAATTAAATGTTTCTACATTTAAAAAAAATATACCGTAAAGAGCAGTAAACAGTAGTAAATGAAACAAAGTCAATATTTGGTGTGACCAAAAAATAAAAATAAAAATAGTAGTCTCCGGTACTATTTGTGCAGTTTTATAAGGAAATGAGCTGGTAAGTTTTATTGAGCATCTTGCAGAACCAGCCACAGTTCTTCTGGAGACTTTGACTTTCGCACTCGCTTCTTATTTTTGCAGCAAAACCCAGCAGCCTTCATTGTGTTTTTTGTCTGAAAAGTGTCTCTTACATAATAATGACATACAAACATTTTTCTGTAACATTTAATTTTGTGCTAGAAAACTAATGTTTGGGAATCTAAAACTTTTTTAAAATGTACTGACTTGTGTATATAATGTAGAAGTCCTAAAATAAAAAAAATCTATAACAAAGTTTGTGCTAAAAAAAAATAGGTTGCCTAAAACTTTTGCATCAGGATTTTTAGAAAAGTCTGACATTATCGACCGACAACTATTTGACAGTGAACAGGAAACAAAATCAAGGCAGTTAAACATGACAGAAATAGGAAACTAATGAACTGAGCATTGCTACAAATACTTGTAGTCTAAAATAAAACAACAACAAAACAGGAAAAAGATGATTTTCAAGATGTAGCTACTTCTACTGCCTAGTTCCCAGGATGGAGGACTTTGTAGGGTTTTTTTTTTTTTGTCTTATTAAAAAAAGAGACACTGGCGAGGGAATTACTGTTTATAGCTATTATAACGTAAGTGAAAACAGGAACTAACTTGTTTGAACTAACATTAAATGTAGCTATAAATGGTTAAAAAGTTGCTTGCACTGACATATCACTGTAGTATAACTACTTTTACTTTTCAAACGTCATTGAAAGACAATTACTTTTGAAGGGTTAATGCATCACATCACCTTGCCACTGATTATTTTCTCGTAACAGGTCACCAATTTTGACCAGGGTTAGTTTCTCATGAAATACATCTTGATGTATTTGATATTTCTTTGCTTTTAGAATATAATATGAAGGGGCAATAAAAGTATGGGAAGTTGGCTGCTTATTCATTCCTGACAAAAAAAAGGAAAAGGCCATGGCATGGCTCTGAACACTCTAAACACTCAAGTGTAAACACTCAGTGTGTGTGTGAGTCTGGCACGCAGTAAAACGTCCCATTTGTGTTTAAGACACACCTCCTCCTGCTGAGTGCTGACCTTTTAATTCCCCCCTCCAGCTATAACGAACCATCGTGTCTGCCTCATGTGTATCTAGCATGGCCCTGGTTTGTTATGCTGGTAAATAATAATGGTTCATTACCGAGTCTTCATTTTTGCTACAGTCCTCAGATAAAATATATCAGAAGTGTATCATATATCAGAAATATCCAAAGCTCACAAGTGTGCATAATGCATAGTTTGAAGTAAATTCTCACTCTTGTAAGGACATACACTATATGGCCAAAGGTTTGTGGACACCTAACTATCGCACTGATATATGTGCTTGTTAAACAGATTTAGTCCCCCTTTGCTGTTATAATAACCTCTACTCTTCTGGAAAGGCTTTCCACTAGAGTTTGGAGTGTGGCTGTGGGGATTTGCCCATTCGGCCACAAGAGCATTAGTGAGGTCAGGTGCTGATGTCAGGTGAGGAGGTCTGGGGTGCAGTCGGTGTTCCATTTCATCCCAAAGGTGTTCAGTGGGGTTGAGTTCAGGGCTCTGTGCAGATCAGTCAAGTTCTTCCACACCAACTTTGGCACACAATGTCTTCATGGAGCTCGCTTTGTGCACAGGGGCATGGTCATGCTGGAACGGGTTTGGATCTCTTAGTTCCAGTGAAGGGAGACTGTAAAGCTACAGCATACAAAGACAAGTTATGCAGTTGTGTGTTTCCAACTTTGTGGCAAAAGTTTGGGGAAGAACCACATATGTGTGATGGTCGGGTGTCCACATACTTTTGGCCATATACTGTACTCTTAGTTTCACTGTAGGTTGCTGAAATAATTCGTAGTAGTTACCAAATGACATGCTTTAATATGAATAAGTGAATTCTAGTATACTGTTTAACCAATGTTGTGCTGGTGAAAAAAGAGTAGGATGAGGATTTATATATTTTAGTGATAACATTAATACTAGATGAAATTTGCAAAAAAAATTTAACCAAATTGAAAGATAGATCTGATGTGATTAATATACTCATCAGTTTATGGAACACATTTAAGCAAAATGACCTCACAATTGCAAATTCATATGACTCGAAGTTTAAGTTGTGGTTAGGGTTTGTACAAATGAAATCTAACCACATTGCCCCCGTTAATTTGAACTCATATGAACCGCTCAGACTGGATCAGGCTGAAATTTCTGGCAGCAACTTGGCAGGAAGGAACACTACGGATTCAAGTGATGATCCAGTAAAAACTAATTATTCAACTACTTAAAGACTTCATAAAATATTTGTAAAGTGTTTTATTGTATATGAGCATAGCACACATTGCTTCCTCAACTAATGTGTTATTAAACCATGCTTTTCTATAATATTAATATATGTCAGACCAGATAATCCCATTCACAACTCAAGTGAATTGTAGAGGATCCAAATGTTCAGTCTTCACCAGTGACGGTGGCTGAATATTAATGCCATGGCAACAGAGCGTGGCTTGAGAAAGAGAATCATGGGTGGTGAAGTAACAGACGATCTCCACTTCAGGTCAGTCACGACATAGATTTTCATAAAAAGCACCAGAACAATGATCAAGGTCTCATTTAGTGTCCCTTATCAAGCCTTGTTCATTGCAGACTGCTCAAAGTGGACTGAACTGACCTGCCATGTCACTCTAATCAGTCCATACAGGATTTTGCAGAGTTTTTTGTGATTGTTGCAGCCAAAATTGCTTGATTTTGCTGCTGCTTTTTTCAAAATTTGCGATACAACTTTTGTAGAAACTTTATTTTTTTGGTAGAAAAATACTTGAATTTGCAAAGTTGCAACTGCACAAAATTGTTTTGCTTGGTCTCTGGCAGTGATGTTTGTTGGTAAATAAGACCTTTTAGCTATACTCATGTTCACACGTGAATTGAAGAGGGCTTTGGCTGAATGCGTGTTGATGATGTCACATGACGTGTCGGCCCAAATCTGCGGAAAATCTGCTGTAATTTTTGAAAAATTGCAAGCTCCTCCGAATATTGCGGAATTTGCTTGATTTTACATTAATTTCTGCAACTGCAAAATCCTGGAGGGACTGACTAATGATAATTACACATGCATACAAAAGTGCATAAGTTATCTATAAATGGAGTGAAGCCGCTGTGATTGCGCTCTCCACACAATCAACCAGTTCTGATATTATTATACAGTAGATAACAAAAAGGGACTTGGGAAAAGGGAAAAGAAACCATCTTTCTTCTGTGCATGGTGTTTAGTAAAAGCAAGATGGTTAAACTAGAATAAGAATAACATCAAGTTTTCATCTACACGAGAATGATTTATAAAATATGGCCATCTGGTAAGGAAATGGACATTTGAAATCTCACAGTCTTGAGATATTTTCTGCCATTTGCATGGCTCCACATGACCAGTTTATCAGGTAGTTCACATATCACATACATAAGGAAAGTGGCTGGAATTTCCTTTTTTCATGAGACAAAAATATAGATTTGTTTCTAAACCTTTGCCGCACATACAGTATGTCTTAACAGAAAGTCTACAGAATAAACTTGAAGCATTTTACTGCTATGTTATCTTTATATGTAGATACTAGCGGTGTAATACAGTGCCACTATCTGGATCTGTTTTTGTGTATGTTTAATGCTTCAGATATTCGTTTCCATGTTCTGTATTTGGATTTAAACTCAGAGTGGGTGTGGAGTAAACAGGATGAGTCTTTCTTTCTTTCTTTCTTTCGAATTAAATATACCACTATCAAGGAAATTAATATTATCAATATACTATCAATATTCCTAATCAAGGAAAACCATCATGGTGTCATATCTGAAAATTTGTAACAGCATGAATTAATTCGTATAAAAAAGTTACAGAGGTTAAGTGTTAAATGTGCTGATGAGTTCCCATAAACAGTGCTGAAGTTTACAATACACACCACATGTTCCAAACTGAAGACAGTAAAGATGTTTTCGCTGGTTGGGGATGAAGGCGGCGGACATTCAGTGGTGAGATCATATCTGAACTTTGGAAGTTGCATATGAAAGATTTTAATTCATTTAGATCTAAAAATGAATCCTGCAGCAACACAGAATCCTGTTCTCTTTTTCAGTTTTACTGTAGGTTACCAGTTATACCAGTAACCAATGAGAATAAAGCTATCATTCTAAAAACATGACAGTGCTAGTGGGAAAATGAGAGGAACAAGGAATGATATGTTTTAGCAGGTTAAATCCTCCATGTGAAGACATCATTAGGTGAAATCTTTTGTGACCTTGACAGTTGGAGCTGAAGTGATTAATACACAGTACTTTTTGGGTGGGACATTTGCAAATGGATAATAATTCCCATGACTCAGGGTTAGGATTAGGGTTAGAGGTTAACTTTTGTGGCAGGTATAAATTGTAGCAAAGTGTTATCCAACACAATCCTGTTTGCGTGTGAATGAGGGAAAATATTACAGTCTAATCTGTGGATAGTTTTAAAAGTTGCTACTTTTGCAAGTTCTTTAACAAAACAGTGGGTATGCAAGTAAATAAATAAATAAGGTTAGGGTTAGTGGCAGGGTTAGAGTTCAAACCTATTATTATGGCTTATATGAAATTGAACTGAATGAAACTATTCTTAGGGCTTCACAATTACTAATACTGATATACAAATCACAATTTTTTGCCATAGAATTGAGTTTACGCTTCTCATTCACCATTCTTTGAACAATATGCATGTTTATTAAATCCTTACATTACTGTAGCAGAGCACGGTGTAGCTACATTTTCCAAGCACATGTTTGTGAATGATGGCTCGTCTGTGGTGTTTTGAATTGCTGATTACTGCACATTTATTTGTAGTGCAATAGCAGAAATCCTGAGCAAAAATAACTGCAAAGAGTGCAGTGTAAAATGAAAAGTTCAAATGAAACCAGCGATAGTGTATATTAAGGAGCTGATTAAATTATTGATTAAATAATTCTGTTCTTTTGCCAGTAGCAGCTCATAAGCCAGATGCGACAATTCAAATTCATGCAAATTTTTAATGGCATCAAGTTTGCAATAAACCACTAAAGACTGAGGAATGAGATATTGTAATATTTGCCCTGCTACTATATTTAGTAAGCTAATCATGTAAGCCAGGTTTCTAGCTGTTTCTACATTTCATCACTGAACGTGGCTATGAACCACTTCCGTTCACAGGGAGAAGACTTTTGACTGACTCTGTAACTGCAAAAACCACAGATTTTTCTTCTAACCTGTTGGGAAACAAGTCAATATCTTGTTCATTCATCACTTTTAAATAACACTCTGGAATATATATTACAGATTCAAACGTTTTTTCGATCCAGTGACTGTTATTTTGCTGTAGAAAGCTTATCCTGTCACATAAACTAAAGCCAGATATGGACCATGGGCAAAGCATCTGAGGCTGAGACCTCATTACATTTAATGTCACCTGTATAGAAAGTTTTGTGACATTGGGTTGTGGAGTTCCACCCCAGATACGAAATGTCCTCCAAATGTTATTAGAGCACCAGCTGTTTTGTCAAACCCACATGTTCTTTACTCTGGATAAATATATTGTAGCGAATAAAATATCAAAGATCCCATAAGGACCACAATTTGAAACCATGTGTTTGGGTAAGCCATCTGTTAAGTAATAAATCAGTGTGTCTTGAATAAATGCTGCCACCATTTAAAGAACAGAAACTCGGGGCCTACTAATTCACTGACATTTCTTGTCTTGAGCCGTTCAGATGTTGCAATCGCGACATTGTCCCGATTCTGTTTACAAACATCTGACCACAAACACTCTTGACCCTTCTGTTCTTCCTCTCCTGCTGAGCTGAGGAGAACAGTCTGATCGCCTCAGCCTCAAGGATGTCAGGTTCAGGCCTGTGCAATAAAACACATTTTTCCCCTTTTACCCACCAAGAAATGGCTGAGAGCACATTCCCCAGTGCTGAGATCAGACCATGGGCCATTCTGTGCTCCTACTGTACTAGGTTTTTTTTTTATTTATTTTTTTTTACTTTCAGCATGCCTTTCTCTTGCTCCTCTCATCCCGCAAATTTGTCTTTGTTTCTTTTAATTGCACCAGAGCTTAAAGCGCCTCCAAGTAGACTGGCTTTAAGGAGGGGGAAAACAGCTGGAGTAAAAGGAGATTTGGGCAAGGCTTGATTTTATGGTCTTGTCTCAATCTGTTTTGGCTGGCGTTTATTATTCATGGTTTGGCCATGGCTGTGGTATCGCAGGAAATGCTTAGCTCAGAGAAAAGAAGGAAAGCCATCCACTTGGTGGAAGAAGGAATGGAATTAAGTAATTTACAAGCAGGATTTAGATCAAAGATGCAGTTTCTATAGCCGACCGATGGAAACAGCTGAGCCGACCACGATGAAACCGCCAACGTTTACAATACACATCACATGATCCAATCTGAAGAGAGTGAAGAGGATCTCTTAGCTGTCAGGCAGCAGATCTTTAAGTGATGTGTGTGAGAGTGTCCAGTGTGGAACAGTTACAGTAGGGTCCAATGTTTTGAATGGCATAAAAACTCTTTTTAAGCATTGTGCACTGTTCCGGCTGTAATTAAAATCACAGGTTTTATTTAAGCAATATCACACAGACAAGAGTGCTGTTGTGCTGAATATCAGGTAATCGCAGGTAATCACAGCCGTGCTGATATTCAGAACAACAGCGTGATTGTGAGTGTGATATGGCTTTTATACAACACCTCTGTAAACAAGAAATCAATATGGAGTAACTGACATTTTAGACACAATATGACCAATTTTTTTTTTTTTAATTTTTTTTTTTTGCTCCATCAATGAAAATAGTTCCCAAAGAAGCCACAGCTGGATCGAATGTTGCGTGTTGCCAAGCCAACATAGACTGACAGCCTGTAGTAAGTGTTGTAACGGTTTCAGTGTAACGAACTATTGCTAGAAATGGAATTTTATGTAGTAAACACAGACAAACGGAGTGATACAACACTACAATACAGTACTGTGCAAAAGTTTTAGGCACCCTATTTTTTTTTTTTAAGTACAAACTTTGTTATAGATTTTTTATTTTATGACTTCTAGTTTTCTAGCACAAAATTAAATGTTACAGAAAAATGTTTGTATGTCATTAAAGAAAGCAGCATATTATATAAGAGACACTTTTCAGACAAAAAACACAATGAAGGCTGCTGGGTTTTGCTGCAAAATTAAGAAGCAAGTGCAAAAGTCAAAGTCTCCAGAAGAACTGTGGCTGGTTCTGCAAGATGCTCAATAAAACTTACCAGCTCATTTCCTTATAAAACGGCACAAATTGTACTGGAGACTATTATTTTTATTTTAATTTTATTTTTATTTTTTTGTCACACCAAATATTGACTTTGTTTCATTTACTACTGTTTACTGCTCTTTATGGTATTTTTTTTTTAAATGTAGAAACATTTAATTTCATTATTTTGAAGGCATCTTTGCTCTACAGCATTTCTTTGCATGTGCCTAAAACTTTTGCACAGTACTGTACCAGTGCTGTTATACTAAATATCAGCACACTTGGAACGCCTCTTGTCCAATCAAATTAGTGGACCAGATCTATCTATCTAATGTCTAAGCCATTGATATAGTTTTCTGTAAGGAGACGTTTATTTAGCATTTGTGGAAGGAGTCTTCAGTGTTGTAATAGTGAGTTTAAGAGTGGTATAAGAGGAATAAAATAGTTTAGGATGTGCTGTTCTCAACTTCAACGTCATATGAACTTCATAATCAACTTCAGGGTATTAACAGTAACTTTGCATCACATTGGGGTCTATCACAGCACCCCATTGTTGATTATTCTCCTATAATAGTGCACCTTGTGTTATTTTTTTATTTTTTTTCCGCAAAAATATATTTTTTTTATTTACAAAACATCCTCTACATGATTGCCATTTCTTTGTAAACACACACGGAGTCGTCCTACTCATGATGAACTCTTGAATTCCACTACACCAGTACCAGCAACAGACAAGACTAAGAGGACCGCCTTTTGCAATTATCTACCAATTAGTGCATTAGTTCACTTGTTGTCAGGCAGAACTCCTTGCATGGCCAATCAAGTCTGAGGGTTCTACACCTCCCAAAGGGGTTCAACTTGACTCGGACGTTCTACTAAAGAAACGCACTGTTGTGGGGTTTACCCAGAGGGACAACCCAAAGCAACCTTACAGGTTCTAGAATTGACCTTTCTTTCTATTAGTGTACACTTTTAGAACAAAGATGGTTTCTCAAGATTTCATTGGATAGTCAAGGGCTCTTTGTAGAGCACTGGGTTGTAGGTGACATAATAGCTTCAAGGATTCCACCAGAAGAATGAACTGCAGAATCAGCATTCTCAGAAAGAGTACACTGTTAGTGTACAGTAACTTCTTGAGGAACCCTTTTTGTCTAAGAATGTACACTGTTTAAAAAAAAAAAAAAAAAAAAAAAAATCAAATCTAGAACTGATAAGGGTTCTGGGTGTAGCTTTTTTTTTTTTTTTTTAAAGAAAGAAAGAAAAATCCGCATAGGTTTTTGGTTTGTCACTCTTTAAGGGGTTCTGCTTGAATCTATCTTTGATATGAAGACCCTTTAATGTAGGGTTTTACAGAGAACATTTAATCCTATACCTTGATAAACTTTTTTTTAAAGAGTGTACTGTAGTTTAACACCCAACATTTTCAGCTTATTATTAAGTTATTTCCCTCAAAACCACATAGTAACTAGGGATTATTACTATGTACCTTGTAATAACTATTCAGTGACTAAAGTGAAATTTATAGAATGTAGTTACAGGAGTAAGAAATGTAAGTTTAAGTCTTGGAATGTTCAAGTTACAAGTACATTGTAATGAAATGAAAAAGTTCATTTTATTATTTCACGTGCTGAAATGGAAACAAATTAATAATAGTTGAATGTTGTTGGTATGCAACACTGAGAAGACAGGACAAGATTAACTTCACTAAATAAAAGTTTCCAAAACTCTTCGGTGAAGCCTGTAACATTCCTTCTCTGCCCAAACATTTGCACTTCTCTTTCATAATCTATGGCCCATATTCTTCATCACTGCTGGTAAGCGGCTGTGTTCATACGCCTGAGATAAGTGGGTCCGCTGTGATGCGGCACATCTGGCGCTCTGGAAAGTTCCTTCTCAACTGTATATACACAAGCCAGGAGCAGAGGGGTTTGTGTCAGATACGGTCACTCGGCTCAGCAGCCTGAGCTCCATTTTAGGAGACAGCGGCCTCCTCCTTTCACTCTAGTGTAGGACCAGCCTCTACTCACCAGATCCCTGCCTTATACATATAAGCAAATTTTGAATTAGCAGAACAGAAGAATGGTAGATGCTATTCACTTTATTTACAGATTTCTCATTCAGTCCTATAATAATTATATAATTAGGGTTAAACCTTGTGAGCATTGTCTAACACATAGTCTTGCAAAAGGGAACGTGTGCATTTGTACACGTAAATGTTGGGTGCCTGTGTAATGCCCTGATATCTACCAGGGTTGTAAACCACCGTGTTTTGTTTTATCAGCCTTGACAGGAGGATTGGGAAACGTCTCGTATCGCCTTTGTTGTCAAGATTTGAGCAGGCGTACTGGTGATAACTGCTATATATTGTAAATATTCTGAGAAGTCTCATCGCTTTATGTGCAGTGTAAAAGAAAAAGAAACCCTTCAATTTTAACATTTCAGACATAACAGTAACAGTATTTTAAATATATAACATTATTATTAAAACACTAAAACACTATTAAAAATTCAATTTAAAAATACACAATATGTACAGTGCTATGAAAATGTATTTCCCCATCCTGATTTCTTTTTGTTTTTTTTGTGTATATCTCTTCTAAAAATCTAAGATAAAACAAAGGCAAGCTGAGTAAACACAAAATACAGTATTTAAATAATAGGTATTTATTGAAGCAAAAAAGTTATCCAATACCAACTGGGCCTGTGTGAAAATGTATTTGCCCAAATCTATTTCAAAGGCTCTGGGACTCCAAAGGACCACAGTGAGAGCCATTACCTCCAAATGGAAAATTGGGCACAGTAGTGGACCTTCCCAGAAGTGGAAGAGCACAGCAACTACTCATCCAGCAAGTCACAAAAGAGCCAAGGACATCAGAGGTCCTACAGGCCTCTCTTGCATCAAAAAAGGTCACTGTTCATGACTCCACTATCAGAAAGACACTGGGCAAAAATGGCATCCATGGAACAGTGGTGAGGCGAAAACCACTGCTAACCCAGAAGAACATTAAGGCTCATCTGAATTTTGTCAAAACACACCTTGATGATCCACAAACCTTTGGGGGGAATGTTCTGTGGATGTTGAGGAGTCAAAAGTGGATCTGTTTGGAAGACAGGGGTCCCATTGCATCTGGTGTAAACCAAACACAGAATTCCACAAAAAGAACATCATGCCTATGGTCAAGACAGCGGCCTCCTCCTTTCACTCTAGTGTAGGACCAGCCTCTACTCACCAAATCCCTGCCTTATACATATAAGCAAATGTTGAATTAGCACAATAGAAGAATGGTAGATGCTATTCACTTTATTTACAGATTTCTCACTCAGTCCTATAATAATTATATAATTAGGGTTAAGCTTTGTGAGCATTGTCTAACACATAGTCTTGCAAAAGGGAACGTGTACATTTGTACACTTAAATGTTGGATGCATGTGTAACGCCCTGATATATACCAGGGTTGTAAACCACCGTGATTTGTTTTATCAGCCTTGACAGGAGGATTGGGAAACGTCTCATATCGCCTTTGTTGTCAAGATTTGAGCAGGCGTACCTATGGTCAAGCATGGTGATGGAAGTGTGATGGTGTGGGGCTGCTTTGCTGCTTCAGGGCCTGGGCAACTTGCAATAATTGAGGGAAACATGAATTCTGCTCTCTACCAGAAAATCCTAAAGGAGAATGTCCTGTCTTCAGTCTGTAAGTTGAAACTCAAGGGCAACTGGATTACGCAGCAAGACAATGATCCAAAGCATAGGGGTAAGTCCTAGACCTAGAAGTAAGTGAAAGACTGATCTCCAGTTATATGAAGTGTTTGGTTGCAGTTATTGCTGCTAATGGTGGCACAACCAGATTTTAATTTTAAGGGGGCAATTCTTTTTTCGTATGGGTGATAACCCATGTTGGATAACTTTGCTTACTTCAATAAAATAAATAAATAAATAAAAACTGTATTGTGTGTTTACGTTTGAAGATCTAAAGCTATTTAGTATGAGATATACACAAAAATAGAAGAAATCACTAAATACTTTTTCACAGCACTGTATGCTGTATATCCTGCGTCTACAGTGTACTACTTTAATTACTATTACATTTATTAATTCTTGATAGTGTTACACTTTAACCTGGCCCAAATTTGTAAGAGCACAAACCTGCAAATGCCTTGCTAAAGCAGAGCAAATGTTTTGTATTAACTTGCATACATATGAAACTGGAAACTCTGTAAACTCTAAGGAGGGTTTTATTAGAAGCCTTGTTGTTCTTTTCTCTCCTTCTCTCTGCCGGTAACGCTGTCCAGATTGCTAAACCCTCCAGCCGAGTTGCACAAACAGAGGAGTGCTTCAGAACAGAGCTTCTTGAACAGTAAGCCAGTCACTGGTCCACTGCAAATGCCAGCTAATTCCAAGTCAGGTGAAATTATGTCTTAATAATATGACAAGAAATGAAATGATGAAACTTGGCAACCTCCAGAAATGAAATATCAGTATTTCTTTATTTGAAATAACCGTTGGGGGCAGCAATATTGCGGCACAGAGAGCTCTTTAATCAATAAAAGAAAGAAGCATACCTTTCAATGTAAGACTGAGTCAAGGAAGAAAGCTAAAAAAAAAAAAGAAAACTCATAATGACAGCTACATGGTGTGATATTTTGGGCTTTATTTAGAGGAATGCTTTATATAAAAACCATTCTGACAGGAACAAAAAGTTTCAGACAAGTCCAGAAATTCGTGGAATGTCCCTAATTTCATTTTTTAAAAATCAAGAGGGGAGTTACCTGCTAAAAACCCCCCCCCAAAAAACCAATATTAATGGAACTGTTTAATTTCACATCATATCAGTAAGACTGATTCAGACATTGTGAATTCTGAGTTCTTTGACTTTGAGTTCGAAAGGTGCAGAAACTGTTGTTTTTTGATCAAAGTTTCAGCTTTTGTACTGTGCCCAAATCTGAATTTTACCAAAAAAAATATCTCCAACATATGATGAGGCATTTTCTACTTTCGAGAGAATGCTGCAGGAGTTATTGAGTTATGGAAATTATAGTGAAGTTAGTACATTTCCTCTCTCTCTCTCTCTCTCTCTCTCTCTCTCTCTCTCTCTCTCTCACACACACACACTCACACACACACTTCACTTTTTCTCTCACTCCCCACCTTGTGTTCCATTAAAAGATCTATGAAAAATACATTTAGTGAACAACCGTAGGCGCTGAAATTGGCTGAAAGTGTCATTTCTCAATATCACAGTCAATGACAATGTTTCTGATGCCAGCGTGTGTGCGTCAAAGGAAAAAATCCACCAAGACTTGCATATTCGTCTTTATAAATAACGTGTGATCTTTAATGGTGTTTCATATATTTTGTAATGAAAAATGATTTTTTAAAATTTAAACATCATTATAATATTAGTCTTTCCACTTTGGTTAATGGTTTCCTACATTACCCACAATGCCATTTGACCTGCTGATAGTGGCACCAGTGCAATTTAGTCCATGCTTTATATCTGTTTGATAGTGATGCAGCAGCACATTACACTGCATTCGACTAAAACTCTACTGTAACTACAACCTCCGACTAGGAAAAACCAAAGACAATGCGAAACCTCTTACTCGTCAACTTCGGACGGTGTCCTCGACCCCTAGTTCAGCAAGCAACATCAAATCAACAGGGCTGCTCACAGCAGGAACAGTAAACAATGTAGCACTTCTTACTTTTAAATGTGTTATACTGTGTATACAAATAATTGATTTAGATCCATTAACAAACAGAAATATTCACTTGTTAAATCTAACACTGACTATGCAGCTCACTGTTTTGAGGATCGGAATATCCATCACCAATCACAGTTAGCTGGCTAGGTTGTTGCTAACAAATTATGAACATGGATGCTTCCGTGGTTTTTCTGCACTTTGTAGCTCGAGTGCATGGACTATTTTGAAGATGAAATAATGAAATAGTTCTGAAGAAAACACAGTGCGCGCTCAAGTCGAATCCTTCCTTTACTCCAACTCTACTTAAAGACAGATGCAGCAGAGCTTTAATCCACATTTACGATGGACTTCCCATCAGAGGCGGACTGGCAACAAAAAGCAGCCCGGGAATTTGCTGTCAAGTGGCCCCAATTTGTTACACCAAATTCGAACTGACACAACATGTTTCTCAATCAACGAATCATTAATTAAAAAAAAACACAATGTGTTCATTTGTATTGTTTGTGTTAAGCTAATATGTAAAACGATGAAACCGTGTCGCTGCAGCTAAGATGACTTATTGAATATCTGTATATAGGCTATATAATGCCGGGGAAAGGAAAAAAAGACCGGCCCTCACAAGACCGGCCCACCGGGAAAATTCCCAACTTCCCAACGGCCAGTCTGTGCCTGCTTCCCATTAATATAACACTGACTCTACTTAAAGAGAGCGATGTAGCAGAGCTTTAATCCACAGCTATGATATTTTCCCCAAATTCAACTGAAAATGCAACTTATAGTGACTTCTCCAGATTTTCAAAATTTCAAAATTATTCAACCCCTTCATGGCAAGCATCTTTAGTACTTAGTAGAGCACCCTTTTGCTGTTATGACCTGCTGCAAACGAGATGCATAGCCAGACACCAGCTTCTGGCAGCGTTCCTGAGGAATCTTAGCCCATTCCTCATGAGCAATGTCCTCCAGTTTAGTAATATTCTTGGGTTTGCGTGCTTCAACCGCCTGCTTCAAAACCCACCAGAGATTTTCTATGGGGTTCAAGTCCGGTGACTGTGATGGCCCTGTAGAATCTTCCAGGACTTCTTCTGCAACCAAGCCATGGTGGAATTTGAGATATGTTTGAGATCATTGTCCTGTTGTAAGGTCCAGTGATGCCAAAGCTTCAGCTTCCTCACAGACAGCATGAACATTTCTCCTAGGATTTCCTGATACTTCAATGAATCTATCTTGCCTTCCACATGCTGCAGAGGATGCAGCCTCAGAGCATCACCAAGCCACCACCATGCTTGACTGTGGACAGGGCATTCTTTCTTCATTCTTCTTTCTCCAGACATACCGCTGATCTATCGTGCCGGAAATTTCCAGTTTTGTTTCATTCCACAGAACAGAATCCCAAAACTTCTGTGGCTTATTTATATGACTTTGAGCCGACATTTCTTGTGCTTTTGGGTCAGTAGTGGTATACGTCTTGGAGTTCTGGCATGGAAACCTTCTGCGTTTAGTACGTGCCATACTGTGCTCACTGAAACCTCAGTGCCTGTAGCCACCAATTCTTGCTGCAGGTCTTTTGCAGTCACTCGAGGGTTTTTCCACAACCTGCCTTCTCAGAAATCTGGTTGCAGCCATTGATAGCTTCCTTTTCTGCCCTGTCCAGGTATTTCATGTATTTTCTGCCCCTAGCCAGTTCAGGTATTTCATGTGTTCCAGCTCAAGCACACCTGGTGCAACTAATGAAGCCCTTGATTAGTTGCATTAAGTGTGCTTGAGACAACACCTGTTTTGCATATTTGTGCTGTTGTGAGAACTGAAACTGGAGAAGTCATTATAAGTTGCATTTTCAGTTGAATTTGGGGAAACCACTTGAAGCATTCGTTGTGTTGAACTATTTCAGTTGCTTTTGTTTGATTTGTTCATTGCAAACAGCTGAAAGTCTGTTAATTTTGCAATGGGGGTTGAATAATCTTGATTGAAACTGTGTGTGTATGTGTATGTGTATGTGTATATATATATATATATATATAAATAACAGACCAAGTGCACTACCATTTAGGACACTTAATAACCTCGTCAGCAGGTTGGATGAGTGTGTCTGTGTGTGTGTGTGTGTGTTTTTCTTCACTCCCCTGTGAGATGAGCTCCGCCTATAGTGCTTCCTCTGCATCTGAGGAACTTCAGCTCTGCACTGCCGGAGTGAAGAGCAATACACAAGACAAGTCGCAAAACGGGATAGAACACCGAAAACTGAATTAAAAAAAAAAAAAAAAAATGGATGAGCGACTACAACCTCGCTTCTGCTCGCTGTCGGTTCCTTGACGTGCGCGTGTCCAGGCTTTGACGCACCTGAGCGTTTATTATAAGCTCGTCTATTTTCACCTTTCACTCTGCATTGATGTCAGATCACTTCTTCTCATCTCCACTGGAGTTTGATCCAACTGATTGATTTTTTTCCCCCTTCTTTCTCGACTCGTCTTCTATGTGGATTTTTAGACATGGGGGACTCGGTTTTCGTCGACAGGCACATCTCATATCTCGTGAGTATTCTCGATTCCTGTCTGTTAACTCGCGCGTGCGTTAGGGAAATCCTCACAGCTTCTGGTTCTTCTTGACTTAACTAAAAAAGCACAGTGTGTGCTAATACATCGCTGGATACTTTTAAAACGTGAACACACACACACACACAAATAAATGAATAAATAAATAAATAAATGAAACGTGGAAATGAGGTGCTAGCTGGGTCGCGCGCTTTTCAAGAGTCGTGGTGCTGCACCAAAACAGACTCCTCAGCGCGTTTCCTGTGAGGAAATAGGTTTTTAATTTAGCACAACTTCTGAAGAGCGACACAAGTGAAAATACAGAGAAAGTCGAACAAACCTGGGTCATCGTTGATGTCTGTCTTTACCAGCGTTTCCTAAAAATGAAGGGAGTTTAAGTTACACTTGAATCACATTATGTAACATAACCTGTTAACAATAGTATCCATGACAGAAATTCGAATGGTTTCCACTACAAATATCATTACAAACCATCAGCTAACAATTAAAAACATTACCATTACCATTAATCCTCCTCAATAGTATCCACTAGACATAATATGCCAGCAATAGAAGACAACAGATTACCAGTAGAGATGCACAGGGACCATTACAGTATCCATTAAAACCAATAAAATTCCCATTATAACCATTAAAACCATTACAAATTCTATGAGGGTTTCTTTTGTTTTTTTTTCCCCCAGCAGGGTAAATGCAATGCTTATTTGATTAACTATTAAAACCCATACTAATTTCTGCACTGTTTCGATATTAAGGATGGTACTTGTGTTGTGTGTAGTGTTGTCTGTGATGTGTTTGTTGTAGACTGTGTTGTGACACGAAGAAAAATTCATGTTCACATACATGTGGCGAATAAAATGATTGTGATTCTATCAGTATATCCAACACTGTGGATACAGCAGTGTGTCTGAGTGTGAGAAATGTGTCTGAACATGGCTCTCAGAGTCTTATTTTTGTACCATCAGATTCACGATCCTGATTCTACCGAAATCTATCACTGACTCTGATAAGGTAGTGGCATGTTCGTAGGCGTGGCGCTGGTATGAGTGAGTCAGGTACAGTGTCTTTGTTGTGGTTTTGAAACACTGTCTGCTGGCCATTGTAGACACGCCTACGTTGTTGGTCCACATTGCTAAGCGTAAGATGTCTAGAGGATTGGCTTCCAGGACAATCTGATACTATCTATAGAGGAAATGCATATTGTATATAGCGGGAGAGCCAGAACTTTGGTTAGAGTTAAGGTACTGAATGGTACATTCCACAAAACATCATGTATATGTTTGTATGTTTGCCATACCATGTATATATTCATTGAAACGAAAAGGAATCCTGTGTTATGCATGGGTCAAAATTTCCCCTTGGGGATCAGTAAAGTACTCTCTAAACATCTCTATCTCTATCTATCTAACTGTAACACCACTCAAGAAAAAAGTTGCATGTACATCAAGAAAAATCAATATTAATCCATCATATGTTCATTAAACTTTTTTTTTTTGGTTATATAATATTGACCAGGGGAGCACGGTGGTTAACACCTCCAGCGTTGGGGGTTTGATTCCTGCCTCCGCCCCATGTGCGCACAGTTTGCATGTGCTTCGGGTGTTTCCTCCGGGTACTCCGGTTTCCTCCCTCAGACCAAAGACAGTTGCATTTCAAAATTGTCCATGGTCCATGGTGTGCGATTGTACCCTGCGATGGGTTCGCACCCCTTCCAGGGTGTCCCCTGTCCTGTGCCCAAAGTCCCCTTGGATAGACTCCAGGCTCCCCTTGACCCTGTGTAGGATAAGAGGTATGGAAAATGGATGGACGGATATTGACCATGGTATGCTGTATGGTTATTATGGTTTAACCATAATTCTTTGATTAAACAAGTAAAACTCAACGGCAACAACGTCAACTACAATTAATTCTTTCGAGCACGGAAATTAGTGGATGTGTTTTTTCTGTCTCAGCGCTGCCACCTGCACAATTAAAACGGGTGTTACAATTGTACTGCAAGTTGCACCCATGCTTTCTCACAATTGCAAACAGATTTAGCATGCACACACCCTGTAAACTATGCTAACATTTAGTGTAGCACGAAGTGTACACAGGTGCACAGATTTTTGAACACGGAAGAGAAAAATAATATTAGGAAAATACTTCGGTTTTCTTTTTTTTTTATTTACTTACTTGACACAAAATGGGATTTTCACAAATATCTCTAGCAAGAGTGGATAAATCCTGTTTTTTTTTTCTTTCAAAAGGACATGGAAAAGTGATGGACTTGTATACAGATATAATGACGTCGTAGTTAAGCAGGTTAGAAAACATAACCATGTTGCAATTGTGCCAGGTCTCGGCTACTGACATAAATGAGAAACCGAAAGAAATTAGTCAATTAGCACAGACTTTCTTTCTTTCTTTTGGAATTAACTGTCACATAAACAACAATTCTTAAAACAACAGCCTCTAATGCTTGTTTAACTCTTGTCTGTATTCCATCGACTAGTAAGTGTTCTGTGATACTGTAACACTGTACGAGCGATTTCAACACTTTTAAGCGGTGAGGAAACCCTGAGCTTTTCACTCTGTTTTAGTTTTCAGTGCCTCAGGCAATGTCACTGTTATACCTGAGGTAAATATTACTTTATACTGTTGTGTAAAGATGATGCAGCCATATTTCATAAATATTATTACTGACAGCATGTGGGTTTTCATATTAAGCAGGTTAAGAACAACAGTGTAGTCAGTGTAGTCCCTTTAAACTCTTCAAGAATGTGTGTTTAGTTCATCTGCATCTTGGGACTAAAGGTGGTGTTTTTTCCCCCCCCAGCTAGATGATAAATCACCAAATGTCTGACTAAAATAGATTCGTTTTGAGATTAAGTTCAGGGAATTCATGAGTAATAATGATTGGGTGTGCTTGTTGCTTGTCTTGCTCTTTTTCAGTCATCAGTTCATACAGTTGAAGATTTCTTTTTCTTCTATCAGTCTCATGCACTCACACACTCGAGGCATGCCAGTAATCAGCTTTATACCACAGCACTGTTGAATTCTGAATCTGAATTCTTGAATCTGATCAGATTGCAGGTGTTGATTAATTTGATTCAGTTTATATTCAGACTTCATGTAAAAACTGTAATGAATTTTCCTGGTTACACAATTGCACTATTTGATCATATAGTATTAGCACATTTGCAGAAGGGATTTATTTATTTATTTATAATTGCACTATCCAGTGTCACCCAGATGATGACGGGTTCCCTTTGGAGTCTGGTTCCTCTCAAGGTTTCTTCCTCATAGCGTCTCAGGGAGTTTTTCCTTGCCACTGTCGCCTCTGGCTTGCTCATTAGGGATAAATTCGTACATTTTTAAATCTATATCCTGAATTTATATATTTCTGTAAAGCAGCTTTGGGACAATGTCCATTGTTAAAGCGCTATACAAATTGAATATTAATGCATTGTTTCTAATGCGTTATATTTTTCTATAGTAAAAATTTACATGAGCTTGTATAGATGATGCTGCATACAGTATAATCTAAGCCTAACAAGAAATAGATAATAAAAGTGTTATTATTTACACATTCCAAACATTGATATGATTAAGGTTTCTGTTATCCAACATTTATGGAAGGAGTCTCTAGTGTCAGTGCTTTGTAACTGTCAGAGGTAAACAATTTTGCAGTACAAGTGGACTATGTATCTGAATGTCTTTGGCTATTTTATGCCTTGAAACATAATTTACTACCTATGAATAATTCATCTAAAGCTCATAGCTGGAGATAGGTGACTTAAGCCAGCTCATATGCATTCGTCCTTGCATTCGTACTCTAAAACACATCTTCAACAGACAGACAGGTAGCAAAAACCACTCAAACAAAGCAATGCTGTAATGAACGACCCATCCTCCAATTCTTTTTTTCCCCCACATATTCTTCTCATATTCTCATATTCTTCCTTGTAACGCTGTAAGGCTGTCTACAAATGATCAGTGGCAAAATTCACTTTTTTCCCCTAGTGGACAGACTGGTGCCACTTCACCAACAGGCAACACATACAGTATATGACATGGCGAAGATGCCACTCGCTAGTTACAATGGAGGAGTAGCTAAATACTTGCGTGTCTCAATATCCAGGCTTGATTTTGTCCAACCTAAAATAGGATGAGGTAGAAGTACCTGACCTATGTTTTCAAATGTGTCTCTTTATGACATACAGTAGCGCCTCATGGAAACAAAAAAAGTATCATTCATACGGTGCACCTACCTTCTCGGGTGAGTGACGGCAAAACACTGATGGTCTGTCTGTACACGTCCTAATATATCTGCATGGCTAAATACTTACCATAAACTGACACAGGATTTTTTTTCTGCCTCCACTAACTGAGTGGTGGAGGTATTACGTTTTCTGGAGATTCTTGTTAAGCGTTGCACAAGGTGGCAGCGATGAGACAGAACAGACACACCCACTAATTTCCGTGCTCGAAAGAATGAATCACAATTGATGCGGTGCAACCGTCCGAGATTCTCATAAACAAGCTATCTCAAGAATGACTGGGTGAATGTTTGTAGGATTTATATGGAACTATCACTGTAACCAACAGATGAACTTTTTAGATTTTGGAATTGAGCCAAACGGGCTCAAGATCACAGCAAGGTCAAATGTCTGAAATAGTTTTTCTCCAATACTTTCCTTCCTGTTTAACACACAAAGATGTTACTTACACATTCATGTTCAGCAACTTGTGGTCTATTTATGCCAATGCTCCATCTGTGTGTCTACAATTGTGTCCATCTGAGATTCAAGATACTCCTTAGCACAATATCTCAAGAACGAATGGTTGAATGTTTCTTGGATTGATTATGGAATTATCACTGTAACCAGCAACTGATTAGATTTTAGAATTGATCCAAACAGGGTCAGGGTCACAGCGAGGTCATCCATACATCCATTTTCCATACCACTTATCCTACACAGGGTTGCGTAGGAGCCTGGAGCCTATCCCAGGGGACTCAGGGCACAAGGCAGTGGACACCTTGGATGTGGTGCCAACCCATTGTAGGGCACATTGACACATACACATTCACACACATTCACACACTACGGACAATCTGGTAATGCCAATCAACCTACAATGCATGTCTTTGGACTGAGGGAGGAAACCGGAGTACCTAGAGGAAACCCCAAAGCACAGGGAGAACATGCAAACTCCACACACAGGGTGGACCCCCAACCCTGGAGGTGCGAGACAAACATGCTAACTCACTGACAGCAAGGTCAAATGTCTGAAATAGTTTTTCTTCAATAGCTTCCTTCACATTTTAAGGGTATTTCTGGCATATATATTAGTAACAAGAAGGACTAGACTTGTTGGTGGCATAGGCATCCCTGTTGACTCAGTTGGTGTCAAGTTTAACTTGTTCCACATGATTTGCTAAAAATCTTCATTATTCTGGAGAAACTGTCAAAATTGGAAAAACTGGAAGACTGGAACGTAATTACACGATTCCTAATGTCATTGGTTACTTCTCCATGACCAAACAAAGTCGTTAACCTGCACATGTAAAGATTCTTTAGTTCAGCCTCAGACTCCACAGTGTAAAGTAAATCAAGTGTGTAATTGCATCTACTCTGGCTAGTCTTCAGGGCTGTTTATGCACATTTAGCATTTCAGATTCAGAGAAATGAATCAGAGCATAAATAATGCTATGCACACGGCCATACATCTCACATTGGTTATTGGTTAACTTGGTTTTGATCTTAACACTTACAGAAATACAAGGTAACACTTTACCTATACTTTGCTAATAAACATTGCTGATAAATACAGTATAACCTAATTGGGCCTAGCTTTTTGTTTTATTTCATTTGAGTAAAATCCACAGAAAATGATTTGAGAGGGTTACAAACAGTGGTGGAGCGGCACAATGGCTTAGTGGTTAGCACGTTTGCATCACAGCTCCAGGGTTGGGGTTTGATTGGCGCCTCCGCTCTGTGTGTGTGTGTGTGTGTGTGTGTAGTTAGCATGTTCTCCCTATGCTTTGGGGGTTTCCTCCAGGTACTCCGGTTTCCTCCCCCAGTCCAAAGACATGCATTGTAGGCTGACTGGCATTTCCAAACAGTCCGAGGTGTGTGTGCATGTGATTGTGCCCTGCGATGGTTTGGCACCCTGTCCAGGGTGTCTCCCGCCTTGTGCCCTGAGTCTCCTGGGATAGGCTCCGGGCTTCCCACGACCCAGTGTAGGATATAGTGGTATGGAAAATGGATGGATGGACAAACAGTGGTGGCTCAGTGATTAAGACACTAGGCTAATTGAGCCCTTCAGCTAGGTCTTTAGCCTTCAACTGTCTCAACTATAAGACGTTTTGTATAAAAGGTACAGCCAAATGAGTGTTTTTTTTTTTTTTTTTTTTTAACCCTCAATGTTAAGTTGAGGATAGAGATCATAGCTATAATATTAAATTGCTTACTATAAATGTTGGTGTCCATTGGTGGCTTTCTGGCAGTCCTGGTATTTTAAGCCACACCAGGTTTGTCAGATGTGTACTCAAAAATCCTGAACCTAGAAAAACAAGCCTTCTGTCTGAACCTTGATCCTTCTTGGTGACCTGGTGATTATTTACATTAACCTTGTTTCCTTTTTTTTTTATTTGGTGAAGCTCTTTGTTCCTGTGACATGGGCTGTTGTCAAAGTTTTATGGTACCTTTTAAATGATAAACAAGAAGCTGTAGAAGCCGCATCTACAGGACAGATGCATTAAAAAGGACCATGATTGATGCTTCATGGTCCATGAATGACCATGAATAATGTCATTTATCATTTTAAAGAATACAGTTTTGTATATAGATGTGACTTTTTCATGCTTTGTTGTACATAAACATTCATTTCTCTCAGCGGCCATTTTGAATAGCCGTGGAGGTATTTTGTTAACCACATCAAACAAATGCGACGTGTTTCTTTAAACATACTTAGTGTATGATCTGGTATTTAATGTTTGAACAGTTGAAATGATTAATATAGAGATGTTTAGATTCATACCATGCATTTTAAATCCACATTATATTCTAAACCTTGATATACAGATTATTAGACAAAATGTTTGACTTGATTATAGGACTGTGAGTCATAATGAACATCATATTCGAATGTAAAATCGTGTTCATCTGACTGGTGAACACACAGCAAGCCCTTCAGCGTTCTCGCGAGTGTCGATTTGTTCAATCCTGAGACCGTGTTGACCATTCTGCTGTTTCTCTCCTTAATGCTCTCTTCCATTCTGAAGCCACGCTGAACTCGGCCTGAGACAGATGTGAAGGTAAATACTGGTAAATAATTCTTCTGATAAATCGTTCACTGAGTCAACTTGAGTAAACAAATTAAAATCAGCTTTTGTAATCAAATTGATAATCCACAAACCATATCCAAGCATGTTTATAGAGTTGACTTGCTTTGTTATGATCTTTTGCTTGACTTCTCATATCTAGATGTCATTGCTGAAGGACTTTGTGTCTTTCTGCTGATTTTGTAGAAATAGTTTGAAGTCTTTGTTTGGAGGAAATGGGAAGGAAAGTATGTTACAAATAAATACTGTGTGTTTGAACATACAAGCCTGTGAGCCTGTGTGCACAGTAACTTTTATGTGTGTTACGTGTTTTGGGAGCCGTTAGCACTGTTTGCTGAACATAAGAACGTCCATTCCAGAGCTTTATTTTTTTTTCTGCATTGGGAAGCATTATCCATGCCACCTGATCTGGCCTGTGACACCGCTATGACAGTCCAACACCAACCACAAAGGAGAGAAAACACGATAGCATGGCCTCCAACATGAGATAACACATCAAAGGTGCTCCAGTTGCTCATGAAAGAAAGGGTGTAATTGTAATTGCAGTGCATCTCGAGTTCTCTGCTGATTTTTTTTTCTTCCTTTTTTCTTTATTTTTTTTTAGATCTAGCTTAATATAATAACAAGTTGTTGTTATGCAACAGCACTGTCAGTGCTGCTATTGAAAAGATGCAGAACATAGTGGTATGCGCTTGGAAAACTGGAGTCAACAAAGTCCTTGACAACATTGTTTTGGATTGTTTTGATAATTTGGCATTATTATGGGTGTTTTGGTTCAAGTTGGAACACACAAGCAATCGTCCAAAAATAGTTTTAGTGAAAGGTGTCAACAGTGGATCAGAAATATCATGCATTTTTAAAGCTTTTCAACATTACACTCTTATGAAAAAAAGGTTGCTCAAGGGTTTGTTGGACAATTAAAGATTCATAGCATTCAAAAGAGAGCTTTTTTGTTGGGCTGTACGTATGTTAGGGTTTCTGCACAAGCAAAGTACTAGCATTATTAATGTTTTGCAAAGTTATGAATGGTGTATAATGGTTATAATGCGTTCGTTTCATATTACATCGAATTACAGTAATTATGAGATGAGTGCATGGAGATTCTTCTCAATGCTGTTCATGTCCTCAAACTTGGAAATGAGACGTTTCTATGGAAGTGCACATGACACGTTAAGGTAGAAAACTAAACTATACGAGTTAATATGAAAGAAAGTGATTAAAGGAAAGAACTTGTTTGATGGGAATGGTCCGTCCATCCATCCATCCATTTTCCATACTGCTTATCGTACACAGGGTCATGGGGGAGGCTGGAGCCTATCCCAGGGAACTCGTGGCACACTGGATGTGGTGCCAACCCATTGCAGAGCACAATCACACACACATTCGCACACTACGGACAATTTGGAAATGCCAGTCAGCCTGCAATGCATGTCTTTGGACTGGGGAGGAAACCAGAGCACCCGGGGAGAACATGCAAGCTCTGTACGTATGTGGAGGTGGGATTCGAACCCCTAATCCTGGAGGTCCAGAGCAAGCATGCGAACTACTAAGCCACTGTGCCCCCCTAGTGCTAGACATACAGTTAAATTATCTCTACTAATTACTTCAGCTGTGGAGGTCACTGTCATTGGAGGTCACTGCCATCCACTGTAAAATCAAGGACATTTCAGAAAATTCACAGTTCCCAACTGGAACAACACTTTTTCTTTTTTTTTTTCATGGATCAAAAGTTTGTAATTACTGCAATTCCGACATGATGTGCTTCAGCAGTCTGTGCTTTTCATTAATTTTCAACATTCATTGAAAATCCTTTCATTTGTTTTAAATCCTTCAAAATCTCTTGATTGAGCTGAAAAAAAAAAAAAAAAACGCCAAAAAAGGAGGGCTAGGGAGTGAAAAAATGGAAGACAGTGCAAGTGAGCCACAGAAGAACCATGCTCCTTGTGGGAGGAGAAAAAGGAACAATGTGTATGCTTTCACCCCTCTCCATCTCATTTCGGAACATTTTGAAAGCTGGTGTCTCATGCTGAACGAATGCAGCATCCCAAACCCCTTTTCTGAACAATTTCATAACTTGTTTTTAATCACACTCTATAAGGTCATGTTTTGCATTTTAGGCAGTTCTCAAAAATAAGCAATTGCACAACCTTCAGCCACATTTCACTCTGCAGAATGCTTGATTCTGATTGTTCAGAAGGTTTTGATTTATTTTATTATTAACAGCAGTCCCGACAGTAGTTCAAGCTGCAAGTTTTATAGGTATGAGCATGCTTGTTCTAATAGGTTATTGTTTCTATAGTAACCACTTACACAATGAGTTGCATGGATAATGATCCATATAAAGTGTGTAATTGTACATATGGTGTTTTTTTTCTTGTTCTTGTAACAGCATGATCCATCATTTTGTATTGTCTTTAAAAATATTTACATGTTTACATGTAACTGTCTTGTTGGACATCATTTTAAAATTACCTGGAAAATGGAGCATATTGGTGCAGCTCAGGCCAGGATCCACTCAGGATTATGTCAAAGATTATGTCCACCCTCAAGTTCTGTTAGTCTCCACCCTTTCTGGAGACTTGAAAAAGTACACTGTAGGGCACAGCCCCAAGTAGGGCTGGGCGGTATGACGTTAAATACTGTTACCGCGGAATAAAATGTCTACCGTAACACATTTTTCTATTCTGTGTATACCGCGAAATGTAAATTATTGGCCGTGGTAAACTTTGTGCGTATCGCTCCTGCACGTGAGAACGATCGAGAAGCTGTACATAAGAGTAGTTGTGAGAGGAAAAACGTGGAGAAAGATAAGCACGCTGGTGAAGAAGTCCCACAAACCTTGTTATGAAAAGAGGCGCGACATCGGTGTTATGGACGTGGTTCGGGTTTACAAAATCTGACAAAGAGCAGAAAAATGTTATTTGCAAACTGTGTCGCGCAAATGTTCCCGCTAGCAGCGGTAGCACAAGTAACCTGTTTTATCACCTTAAAATGAAGCATGTCAAAGCATACAATTGATTTACAGTTGATTTACCAGAATGACTATTTTTTTAAGTGATATATATCGTTACCATGAAATAAAATTACTCATTCCATGAAATTGATTTTTGGTCATACTGCCCACCCTGAGCCCCAAGTGTGTGTGTGTGTGTGTGTGTGTGTGTGTAGGCAGACGCGAGAAAGAGAGAAGGACAATTAACGTTAATACTGTTTGACGCAACATCACAAACACATATCCGCGCAAGTCCTGAAATAGCACAGATAACTGAGTAAATCTCCTACTAAGTCAATTAGTTAAGCAAACAAGTTAGGTAGGGATAATCCATAATCAGAAACAGGTGAGGGTCAAAACCAAGAAGTAAGAAGATATTCAGAACTCACAAACCAGCGTTTTGACGTAAAATTCTTAAGTGCATGATAAGACTTTGCAATAAACAATGACAAATCAGGGTCAAACCTAATCAAGGACTAACTTGAAACAGGTGAACACAATCGGGTAACAAACCAATGACAGGACTAGTACCAAAACATGAGCATGGTGTTCATTGCCATGGGAACAGTGATGGTGGGAAATGCAAGCTGGAAATGCAAAGGCTAAATCTGAAACAGCTTCCTACAGTGCACTACTTAGGCTGTGGAAGCCAGTATTCAATGTAAATATAGTGTGCTTATAATGGGAGTAGGGAATCATTTGGAATCCAGCCTGTGTTTTTGGTTGAATTAATTTAGCTGCTAAAATATAATCATGCACATGGCGAAAATAATGTTGCACCAGTCTACTTTTTGTAATGACCCACCCATAAAACTGAGGAGAAAAATGCTCGGCACAAACGCTGAGACTGGCCGTGTTGGTGTATCCTCCTGCTTTCTTTATGAGCCGGCATCGGATCAGTGGTGAGAGATGGTGGGGTCAAGGTGCGGTCACATCCCTGATGTGCTGTAGTTATGACCTGAACTAATCTGATTAAACTAAAGGGTATTATAACTACGTGTAATTATATTCAAACTTACATTTTGATAGGACTATACTTAGGAAGCAAAACCCTAAAAATGGCTACACTGATGAGTTAACATTGATGAGTTACTTAACACGACACAACTGAATAATATATACGGTATATCACACTGACATAAACTACCACTATATGAATGAGGAGATGAATTGTGGGTAAGAAACATATTACAGTGTTACCTTTAACAAAATCCGCAATGAAGGCTCAGAGCTGAAGCATGCAATTGATGCATTTAGAGGGCATCAGCTGTTGAAAGGTCGCCACCCACTGATATGCAAACGTGGGACAAATTCTTCCTTATTTCATAATAAGGAAGAGCAAGTAGAATTTTCAGCATATGGAGGCAGAATGTACCATTGTTGCCCATTGAAAATATGTTTACTAAAAAAATTTATTTACCTGGGTGGCATAGTGGGTGGAGTTGTCAACTCACATCTCCAGGGTTTGCATGTTCTTTTCATGTCCCTGTAGGTTTCCTCCGGCATTCTTAGGTTTCCTCCCACCTCCTAAAACACGCTATAGGTTGACTGACTACTCCAAAGTGCCCCTAGGTGTGAATCAGTGTATGAATGTGTGTGAGCTTGGTGTCCTGCAATGGACATCCCATCCAGGACGTATTCCCACCTCGAGCCCAGTGTTCCCGGGATAGGCTCAGGCTCCACCATAACCCAGAATTACTGAAGATGAATGAATGAATGATGAATGAATCATTTCTGTGTAAATGTCTGAACTTAGCGGCATTCCGACTGTGCCTTCAGGTGTTACACTTAAGCGTTGGATCATGACATCAGGAGTTCTCTCCGACCGGTGGATTATATTCACATAAGCTTGGGCTTGTGTAAACAAAATACTTAATTTTGTCAGTTTTCTGGCATCACGCTGTGCAAATACCCTGGATTCTTGGTTACAGAAAGAGGCAGTGATGGCGAAAAAAGAAGGAGGGGTAGTGAGTAAGTGCGTGCTTGCTCGTAGGTTGCCAGAGCATAAACTTTGAATTCATCTTGTAGTCAGGGTTTTTCCTTGCAATGACGTTAGAGGCATACCATCGCCCTCAGCTTCAATATCTCAACGGATTAGCCTCCACTATATCCACTTTATCTGCTGCCATTTCACATTTGGTTAGGATTTACACATGCAATGCCTTAGAAGGGAAGAGGAATGCCAAGATGGAACCGTCGTGGAAGCGCAACACTGGCCAGTTCCACCAAAGGGCTCTTAGTCACTGCATTTCTAGAACTTTTGACACAAGTTTGACCAATATTTGGCTCATATCACACATGCAAGTGTATGAAATTTATTTTCCTCCGATATTACCAAGTAGAGGCTGTATATTGGGAATAACACTAGCAGACAAGGTAATTCACAGAAAGCCATACTGTCTGCATGTTATCCATCTAATGTAGAGATTTTAAACCAACAGTATATTTGAAATATTCCAGTGTATAGAGTCTCTTGATTGATGTAAAAGCTACACAAGGGAGACTTTCCTGCTCAAACACGCAGCGCGCCACCCCAGTCGAAAGGTCTGCCAGCAACGACAAGTCGCAAATTCCTTCTCTTGCTCAATTAGGATCTCTTTTGTTTGCAAATATCTTCGGTGCATCACAGCACGTGCCTTTACAACCTTTAAGACTCACGCTCCCCGTGCCTGAGGGTGTTTACTTTTCTCTGCCCTCTCATCCTGCAAACAGGCCGACCCAAGCCAGAAAGAATGTTGCCTTGTTAGGCGCTGAGATGTACGTGATTCAGAATAAGAGTAACACTAATGCTTGTCTGATGTAGCTTAAAACACTTGCACTTACATGCAACTGCATTACGCATAATAGCTCGGAGTTCAGAGTAATAAGGTATGAAAGCACTTGAAAACATTAGCTCTAATTGTATCACGTCAACCATTTGGAAAGTCCAAACACTCCAATGAGTGGCACCTTTTATTGTAATTTTGATCACAATCACAAGGCAGAAACATTCATGGCTCTGATTGTAAGATTATCTTAACTTTTTGAGAGATCTTTCAGAGCGAAACTCGCTCTGCCAGTTTAAGATGACTTTGGAAAATTTGGTCCTGATTAAAGTGTTGTTTAAATTGTCCTCCGGATTAGATACATATATAACAGTTTTCAGTGCAGCAGTGTTATCTCAGTGATACCACATTCATGCAACAGAGCATAATTGCATTATAAACACACAAAAATCGCTTTATGTAAGTGAACAGTGTGTTTGGTTGTTGGCCAACATATCCAAAATTTACAAAGATATCGTCTACTCTATTTTTTTTTTTTTGGCATGCCGAAAATCAGTAGAACCATAATTTTGATATCAGCCACGTCCTAATCGGTATGATGCTGCGCATTCGAACCTATGTGTCTACTGCTGTGCGTCTGCTGTTGAGCCGTAGCACCGTTCAGAGCTGCTTAACATCCGCGAGCTCTTAGCAGATCTGTAAAACGTACATGCCGTGTGCTTTTATAGACTTTTCTGTAAATATTTTAACAAGCAAGACAGACTTCGTTATTCAAATACCAGCGTAGAGATTACACTGCCCATGTATTTACAATGCTTAACCTTTAAGAAGTGTTTTATTAGGCCTTTCTGTGGCTTTTTAATTATGGAAAGCCCAGTGTCCTAGGGTCAAGAGGTCAAATACCAACTCCAAACAGGGTCAAATACCATACGGCCATGCCTCATGTTTTAACACATAGCAGGATGTTTCACTCTCATTGGCACACCTCTAACTGCCGTTAGGTCTAACAAGTTATTATAAATGTAACCATATTTGGAAATCTTATTTCGAAGGACATCTGTGGATGTAAATGTACATGAATGGGGAAGTGGATATAGAAGGAAAGCCTGTTCTGCTTAACGCAAGTCGAATGTGGAGTTGAATTTCGCAAACAGTTGTTTAGTTAATGATAAACAGTAAAGCCTTCGACTAAACCCACATCCTAGTGCTGACCATGAAGATCAAACACAGTTCTGCAGATATTTTTCCTTCTTCCTTGTCTCGCACACCTTCTCATGTAAGGAATTTTTCTGCCAAGTGAAATTGTATGCAAAAATAAATAAATAAATAAATAAAAATCCTCTCTAGCACAGCATTGTCATGTTAAGTAGGTCAGCATTACATGACACAAAACAGTCTTACCACTTGACGGCTGGAATTGTGCCAGGATGCCCACGAATTGTTCCATGAGCAGGCTTGCATATGGATGACTTATTGAATGACCTGCATATGTGTGTGTATATTATAAAGTAACGGAATGGTGCACTTTCTACTTGTTGGCCATGTGTATACAGTATGTCTGTGTGTGTCCTAGGGACCGGTGCATTCATGGGCAGCATGTTGTAGTGGCAGTAAGAAGCGTGAATTATAATACTGTTGTTGAGAGCAAGCTGGGCTTTGCACAAAACCTTTCACCGCAGAAAGACATCTGTGTTTGACTGGGAGAGGACTGCTCTAGAAGTCTGCTCTAAAACCAGCTTCTGAAGGTTTAGGTTAGACTTTTGGTTGAGCCACCAATCTGGAAAACATATGCTGTAAATAGATTATTAAAATAGTTTTTATTGTGAAACTAAGGATAATTTGAATTTGTTGGTTGCATAAGTATCCACCCTCCTGGGCCTCCAGCTGCTTCTGAGTTACGCTTGGCCACTTGTTTGCTTCTCTGACTAATGTCTTCCATACCTGGTCACTGAGCTTTGGTGGACAGCCTCCTCTAGGCAGAGTCACCGTCGTGCCTTGTTGTTTCCAGTTGTAATGATGGATTTAATGGTGTTCTGCTGGATGTTGGGATAGTTTTTTCATAACCAAACCCTGATTTATACTTTTCCCCTAATTTGACCTTTGTCCCAGATATGTTTTGATAGCTCTTTAGTCCTCACAATGCTATTTGTTTCAAAAGGTTTCTGGGGTCTTCCAGTAACAGGCGTATTTATATTAAGATCATGTGACACTTTAAATGCACACTGGTGGACTCTGTTCAACTAATTATGTGACTTCTGATGGCAGCTGCTTGCACCAGCATGCAACGGGGGTGAATACTTATGTAATCACAACCTTTACGTTTGTTTGTTTTTTTCTTTTTTATTGGTAAATAATTTTCTATAGATTGATGACATATAATATATCCCATTTAAATTCATTTTAGTTCCATGTTGTAACAAGATGTGGGAGTTAAAACCTATGCAAGGCACTATATGGAATCTCTAAAGTCCTTGATGTAAAACAGACCAAAGCCAAAACTAATGATCTTAAATGGTCCTACACTGGGTGATAATGCAAGTGGAGTTCCTCATTCCAATAAAAATGACTTTAAAATTACTTGTAATTATAGGGAGAACTTTTGGATCAAATGTAATTGTTTGAAAGTAATAGTTTTTTGATTGTGTATAAAAATTTAAGTAAAACCTGGTGTGCTTTATTAGACAATTTTGAATAAATGAACAAGACATTCTGTAGAAGTGATCAGTTTTAATATTTCAAAATTGATTTAGCCTCATACACTGTTAATTACAATATCTAGGTCAAAGAACTATTCCTAAAAATAGAACAAAGACTTGAGACTTGACTCGGACTCCCCCTCAGGGACTTGTGAACATGTCTGGTCAATAGGGTTGGTTAGGTCCAGGTCAACAGATAATGCAGAGAGGTAATCACCCATCTAAGCTTTCCTTTCCATCCTTCCACAATCTCTAGTGTATCTCATGTGAACAGATGTCTCCAGTCTGAGAGAGTCAACTAGACCTTGAAGCATGCAAATGTCTCTCAATATCTGCTTCATCAAACTCCACTGACCTGTGTTCCCTTTCTCTAACCTTAACTCTGATATTCTGGTATTGGATAAGGATTAACGTTATCATTGTTCTTCTGGGAATAAATGCATCAATGTGAAACTATCAAAACTAGCTTTTTGTACATACCACTGCTGCGTAAGACATTTACATAGTAAGCGGACAACTGTTTGAAACTGTTACCACAATACTGTGGTCAACCACCTGTTTGAAACCACCTGATAACACCACTGAGTTATCTTCTTAATTAGCTAGAACATCAGTGGCTGCAGTGAACTATAGTAATTGGGTCACTTTTAAAAGACTTTTAAATGTAATAAGTTAATGAGCTAATTGAGGTTTTGCGCAGCACACAATGTGAAGCAGGAGACCTTGCCACTGTGTTCTAATAAGATTAGCAGAGATCAGTTGATGGACTTTAACAGAAAATCTCAAGGTTTTTTCTGCAGTTGGTTAAAGGTTTGATTCTGTTAATTGGACATCTGAGCAGGACTGATTTTTCCATCCTGCTCCCGTAAAGCTTGGAATCTTCTCCTGCAGTATGCGTTTTGTATTGTTGTAGTTGTTTTTTTGTTTTTTCTTGATCATGCCCATTATAGCCTGTATGCGCATTGTCTAGTGCACAACTTTTACATTTAGTCCCGCACTGCAAAAGCCTTAGTCTGGTCCCATGGGCACTGTGGGATTACTGCAGGAATGCAGTCCTCTACTGTGAGTTTTAGTTACTGAAATATCTTCCGAGAGCAGAAATTGACTGGTCGCCTAACTAAACCATTCATGATACTTAATGCTCTGAGAACACACTTCAATGAATAAAACTCCTATTTGCCTTCATGCTGGTGTGAAAAGGCTTCATGACATCTTATCTCACTGCTCATGATGGAGCTTTAACTAAAGACACTGACCAAACAATTCTTTGGAGAGACGTGAAGTTCTTCCTCTCACGCCTTCCATGGGAATTCTTACCAGTTCGCTTTTGGGGACTGCGTCTGACTTTCAGGAAGAGGCGAGTTTGATTTGGAGGGGCTTTGTCTAAGAAAATATGGGTGAATTGCACTGGAGCTCAGCACTTTAATCTTTCCCCTGCCAAGGTCAACAGGGGATGCAAGACAGGATGGGGTTTGGTGACAGTGTGTAGATGCTCCAAAGAGATGAATAGGGTTCTGTCTCATCAAGATGTCTCTTACCATCATCTTGCATGAGGACACTGAGAAGAAGAAGTTGTGGTAATCTTACTTTGAAGCATTTGCATACTTTTGGTCATGTCATGCTTTCATGCATGATTGTATGCTTATAATACTATAATCACAAGTATTTTACAATGTTTTAACACCTAAAAGTGGCAAAATGACACTTGTATTGATGCAATTTATGTTAGCTAGATTTAAATTCCATTGGCATATCCCACCGTAATATGCAAAACAGCTCATAACACCCAACCATCTTACATCTTGCTCTTAATGTATTAGGAGGATTTTGGTTTGTCCATTGTGTCTTGGAGATGCTGATGCATTTACTTTGGTACAGCGTTACTAAAATGTGTCTCATACCTCCTGAAGTGGTTTAACCATCATTTATCCATTCATCTTCAGTAACCACTTTAACCACTATGGTCAGGGCCGCAGTAGCTCCAGGAGGAAGAATGGACTCGAGGCGGGATTACACCCTGGACCTGGATGGGATGGCATTACCATTACTTTGAGCACCTAGGAGCAATTTAGTGCAGCCAATTCCCCGTCCAATGTTTTTTTTTTTTTTTGAAGGTGGGAGAAAACCAGAGAATCCAGGCAGACACAGGGAGACTGTAACTCATCCTTAAGTTCAATCCAGGGTTTAATCTTGCTATTCAGTGTGCTGAAGTTACGCATTAAGCATAGGCAATTGTATGAGCTATGAGATTAGCTCGCAAGATTGGCTATTTCCTGTGGTGAGACCTACAACCAACACAATTGTCACTCCCACTGTAAATGGGAATCTGACAAATCAAATTAAGAATTGCAATGGGCAAACATTATCTAGTAGTTAGCACTCCAATTAAAGAATAGAAAAAGATAAGAGAAGTTTCAGTTCCATCAGTGAAGCCATGAAACCATCCTATTGATATTCCTATGTTATGAACATCTGATTGCTCGGTATGTATAGACCATTCAACCGTGTTGTCAATTAGGTCACAGGAAGAATACCAGAGGTCCATGAGCCTGGTTCAATCATCTGCCATGTTGTAAAGTAATCATTACAGTTTCAGCTGGTTCATCTGCGACTTCCATCATATCTCGCACTCGGAAAATAGAGCAGCACACAAAGTGGAGCAGTCGCAATAGACAGCTGCATGTGGGAGAATTTGGTTTGGTCTAACAGTGAAGGAAAGGGTCAGAAAAACAACACATGGGAATGGACTAACCCCTACAAAAAAGTTGCCCTTTTGCCCGCACAAAAATTTACAGTCACAAATGGGTTGCACATTCCAGTTCAGTCTTGGAGATTTTATAGTGTAGAGAAAAGCAGCGTAACATTCTGTTGATATCAGGCTGTATCCTTATCTTTAACTTGCCAACACTCTCCACTTTATTGTTTTGCCTGGAGCATAATTGAGCTTACTGGTTCTCACACAAAGATTTATGCAAATATATGGGTGGCTTAATGTACCTCTTGGGAATGCAGCTTAGATTTCAGCCATGTGCATGGGTTATCATCAGATTGAGGTCTGATTCACACACTGCATACCTTTGGATAATGTCACGCATACTGTGTTGTAATTCAAAACCACATCCTTACTTACTATATTATGTAAGGTAAAAAAAAAAAAGTTACTATTTTACAATATTTGCGAAGTATGTAAACTATTTTAAATGATATTCATCATATCTCATATCTAGGTACTGAAGCACCTGATTGAATTTACATTTCCGCTTTACATTTATGGCATTTGGCAGATGCCCTTATCCAGAGTGACTTACAATTATCTCATTTTTATATAACTGAGCAATTGAGGGTTAAGGTCTTTGCTCAAGGGCCTAGCAGTGGCAGCTTGGCGGTGCTGGGATTTGAACTCACGACCTTCCGATCAGAAGTCCAACATCCTAACCTTGAATGAATGCATGTGACTGTAAGGGGAAGTAAAATTTTGTGCAAGACATACAGATATACAGGGATTCTTGCCACAAGATGAAAGACTTGATAGCCCGATGCACCTTCTTTCCTTACTGGCATTCACAATAGACATGCTCACTTTTGTTCACTTTATTTTTCATGTTCCTCTTCCTTTTTCAGTCTTGGACTGGGCGGAGCTTGTTCTCATTGGTCGACATATCCTGCTAGCATTTTTGATAGAACTGCTGTTTGGTAGTAGCGGTGATGCGAAACCAGTTTTGTAATTTATTAGGTGGAAAATCAGTTATCAGTTACCAGCTTAGCCTATTTCTGCTTCTTTCCCATAATTAATTGTTTTCAAATTGATTTATTTAAGACTAAGATCATTCTCACTGAGATTGAAGGAAACTAATGACCAGTAATGTAATTATCATGTAATGTAGCATGTAAAACAAGACAAAAAAGCAAAAGTTATCACAACATTTGAGGTAATATAGGATTTTAAAATGAAAAATAAAACTGTACTGTTAAAATACCCCAAAATAAACATGACATACAATTTTAGTATTGTCATCCTAGCACGCCTAACACTAACTGTAGCTAAGTAAGCTAGCCAGCTAGCAAACCTCTGGTAAATTAGCTCACATTTGGCACAGGTACACGAGTGGAATTTCAATGTCAGAGTCTCGATTTGCATAGACATATTCTCAGTGAGCAATTTAACACTAACCAAACTTATTGCAAAATATAGCAATCAGAACTATTTTGTTAATCCACAACATTAGCCACAAGCTTGCCTGCTAGCATCTGGCTCTCAATTTACATTCTCATATTATCAGCAATGTACTTAATAGTAGGCAAATTTACCATCATAGCCAATAGCTCATTCATTAGTAACATTAGTTAAGTTTGTTATCCCACTCTACCTTTGCTAGAGCACTATAGAAGTGAGCTTCGGGTCTTAATTTGCATTGTTATATTTTCAGCAGTTTTGCAAGTTGCCCGACTTGTCAGAATATACATTATAGTACAACTTTGGTTATCCCTAACATTAGATAAGTTAGCTCGAAGGCCCACTGGATTAGTACAGATGTTCTGTGCAAAAAGGTTTCTTTTATTGTGTCAGTTTAGCTGAGCTGTAATGTCACTAGAGGTGTTGCGGTTTGAAATTTTCACAGTATGATAACCTAGTCTAAAAATATCACAGGTTTCGGAGTATCGTGGTATTAATCATTTAAAAACATACAAGTGAGTGGTGAAGCAAAAGGAAACCAAACACAATCCCCTAATGGTTTTTTCTTTTCTTATTTTTGATTATGACATTTCTATAAAATATCTTACATTGTCAGTATCACACCATTGGCATAAACTGAGGGGGGGAGGGGGGGGAAGAGCAGTGCGCAGTGCTGTTTAGCCAAAAATAGACAGTTGCTTTGTTTAGATCTGGTCAGCAATGCCTCTGTGTTACGAACATGCTAGGAGTTTTAGCAGAGCTAGCAGTGTAACATGTTTACAATAGAAGCAGATCGCAACAGCCAAAAGGTTGTCAGTGTAGTCCACACCCCCTGCACAGAGAAGTGGAGGCTGCTGTAGTATGATTCATAGGGTGTCCAGAGGGAGGTGGTTGTGAAATCTAATCTACACTTTTAGGGAATTGCAGCCAGACACAAAAGGGATGAGAACCACTGGAGTAAGGAACGTGATGGGTAGAAAGTGAACAGGTAGATATTTTATATTAAAAAAAAAACAACAACAACAACAACAGTAAAGTGGCCATCCAGTCATACACCATGACTAACCGTGGAAAAACCCTCACACTATAACCTCCATACGTGTGAGTCTCGCCAAAAGTATTGAAAGTGCTGTGTTAACAAATTTTGGAGTAATGGCAACTTTAAGCTATGACATGAATACATGCTTTAAAAAAAAGTGACCCCAGGCTTTTGTATCTCCGACAACAGCTTTCATTTATAAGCCTTTTATCGAGTGAAGTAATCCATGACCACAGAGTTCTTTATTACTGTGTCATGGTGTTTAATAATCAAATGAAGGTCCTCTCTGAAAGGAAAAGAGTTGTTATTGGACTGTGTTTCCTGCTAGGGAGTGCGCTGGTCATGATTAAAGGTAAGGATGAAAAGAAACAGTCCTTTTATTCAGCTGTGGAGGATCTGAAAAAGCTCAAGTCGTCTACAATCAATCTCTAATCTCGCTTCACCTTGGAAGCGAAAGGTGGGAGAAGCGAGTTTTCTTTGAAACCTGATAGACTAATGCGTGCCTGCATGTGTGTGAGAGAGTATGTAAGGCAGAGGAGAAAAGCAGAATTCCAGCGTGCTATTGTATGTTTTTGGTCATCGTCTGGCTTTTGGTTTTTACTGGTTTGCGTGCTCTTTGCTCTTTTTCCTGAGCTGTGCGTGTGTGTCGGTCATTCATTGTACTAAATTTGCAGTTTGATTGTTTGGTTTTCTTTTTCTTTCCAAGTAAGCTATTGGTAATTTTTTTTTTTTTTTTTTTTTTTTTTGCAGTCACTAAAATCAGTCTTCTTTGTCTTTTATTCTAATATTGGTTGAGATAGGGTTGGCCTTTTCTGCTTTTCTGCTCATGTTCTTAATAGGCTCTTTTCTGCATATCTATAGTGGGCATATTTCTGTGTAATATTCTGTGCTTTCTGTATGCCAGCAGATCAGATTTCCACTGCCCAAAGTCGAGAGGTTAATTCTCTCTCTATATAAGCTGTGATTACTTGCATTAAACCAGACCATGATGCAATCTTCAGAATATCCTTCCTTAATCATGGTAAATAACCCACTGCACATTTCATGAAAGTGGTCAAATTTGTCCCAAGTCACTTTACTGCAGCATCATCATGTATATCATCATGTGTGAAGAAACACCTCAAATTGAGAATGATCATAAAAATAATTTTAAAAAAAAAGGTAAAACATGTACATTTATGGCATTTGGCAGATGCCCTTATCCAAAGCGACTTACATTTTTATTTCATTTATACATCTGAGCAGTTGAAGGTTAAGGGCCTTGCTCAAGGGCCCAACAGTGGCGGCTTGGCGGTGCTGAGGTTTGAACTCACGACCTTCCGATCAGTAGCCCAATATCTTTTACCACAGGCGCTCTTGGTGGCTTAGTGATTAGCACGTTTGCCTCACACCTCCAGGGTCAAGGGCTCGATTCCCTCCATGGCCATGTGTGCACGGCCATGCGTTGTTCTCCCCGTGCTTCAGGGGCTTCCTCCAGCTTCCTCACCCAGACCAAAGGCTGATTTGGCATTTTCAAAAGTGTCCGTAGTGTGTGAATGTGTGTGGGATTGTGCCCTTCGATGGACTGGCAACCCCTCCAGGGTGTCCCCCACCTGTGCCATGCTCCCTGGTATAGGCTCCAGGCTCCCTGCAACCCAGTAAGGATAAGCAGCATAGAAAATGGGTGGAAACATCAAGACAAGCCTTTTGCTATACACTGATGGTTAAGCATTAAAAGCTAGCTGTTGTTGTTGCCAATCATCATGCTAGCGTCGTTTCTGGACCTTTGTAAGCAAGGAATTTTACAAATGTTAGTTAAATTCCTTGGAATGCTACTTTCTATCACTAAATGTGGAAAAAAAATGACTAATAAGACACTATATGAGTGGCACTGTGGACGACCTGTAGCCTGTGGGCAAAAACGTGATAAATGTGAGATTATCTCATTTACTTGCTGCTAACTGCTTTAAACAAAACTGATAACATTTAAAGACATGATGCCATAGAGATGTTTAATCCCGTAACCATTTCTTTTTCTGAAAAACCTGTTCAAAAATGTGGAAAGCAAATTAGATCAGCAACCTTCAAGCTCCTGAAGCTCGTGGCCAGAAAAGTGTACAAAAGATATCAGACACACTGAGGTTGTGGGTGGAGTTTTGGAAGCTAAGACTAGGTCCATACTCACATTTGTCATTCCTCTTTCACTGCAGTTATGAATTAATTCATAGTAGTTGTTCATAGTGCTTTAATATGAAGAAAGGATAAGAAGCTGACCACTTGAGAGGTTTAACAATGCAGAAAAAGGCTGAAAAAACCGCATTGCTGAAAAAAAAAAAAAAAAGTCATCTGTACTTGAGTGCTGTAGCAGTGGTAAACAGGATTAGGATTTGGGTTGGATTTCAGTCCAAGATGAAAAAAAAAAACACTCCAGCTGTTAAGCAATTTGGTTTGGGTGGGCTGCCTGCAGCTTGGGGCAGCGGCTCAGATTTTCACAAGCCGTGTTTTCCCTCCCACATTGGGGAAAGACTATCTGTTAAATAAATGTGACAAAGCCTCATCGCGTATGGATTGCACAAGATTATAGTCTTTCATCCTCTGTTCTGTACATAATAGTGGCTCATGACAAATGATTCAGAATTTGTCAGGACCTGCTGTAGCGTGATGGTAGTTCTGCTTGTTTTGGTCATATTTGTGTTGAAGGCTAATTGGTCAGAGCTACAGTATCTATGTGTTATTATGTACTGTTGAAATTTGACTTGCACAAACTGAAAGCCCTGGCTTTTTAAATAATTATTAAAAAAAAAAAATTTATTTCCTTTCTTGTCCATCATAATATAATTCAATTCCATTCCTGAAGAAAATCTAATGTTAAAATTGGATGTGTTGTGTATCTGAGACTGGGGTAACAACTGGACAGGAAAGCTAGCTGAGTTTCTGCCATTCTTTCCTGCTGACTAACTCCTGAAACCTTTTTTTCATGCAGTATGTTGTAATCATTAACAAACTTCATAAACTCACTGCAGTGCTGATTTTCAAAGCGAAGGATTTACCATCAGGCATTCAAGGCAAGACTGCACACATTCCGTTAGTGTGGAGAGAGCGGGTGCAGGAGGAACGAGTGAGGAAAAAAATGAGAAACGTTGAGAGGGATGGGCTGGAGAAAGATGAGGAGAGATACAGATGGAGAGGATGTAGAAAAATGCTTGCGTTTTTTTTTTATTAGACAGGAAAAGCGTAGGGTTTACTGTTAAGTTTCAGAATGAAACTAATAAATTCTGCTATAAACTGAGTTGTTCCTGCTCATTTAGAATGATAGAATGTCATTTAACTTAGTCCTATTTAAACTTCGCTAATAATTTCCAGATTGTAGGCTTTTACAATATTGCGATTAACACTGCTCCTTGAGAGTTCTTTTAGTGGAATGATTCAGACTTTATTGATTATAACTTTATCCGTATATTCATTTCCTCCTTTAACAATGTATGTAAAATAAATAAAGATATATGTTTAATTGTCAGGATGTACTGTATATGTGGTATAATGTTTCTAACATTTGTATAACATTTGTTTAAATTCATAATTTCTTATTTTCCAACAAAAAAGAACTCCAGGCCCTGAAGCAGATGCAATCTTTTGTACACTTTTTTGGTCACAAGCTTCAGAATCCTGAAGGTCCACTGGCTCCAATCCAATTGGCTCTCTGCATTTTTGTGCACAATATTATATATAACAGTTTTCAGCAGTGAAACAAATTTTTGAACGTTGTGACACATTTTGGGTTTTTTTGGATGCAAAATATAATTTTAAAAAATGGACAGCAACTCATCTTTATTTAAAAGTTATTATTAAGAGTTTTGTTTGAAGCAGTTAGTGGTTAGTGTCTCCTTCTGGTTCTTGTCCACATTTATTGGTCAAAAGGACACTGAAGAAATTGGAATGTGTGGTCGGTCAGATTTAAGAGAACATATTACGTATAGTTTACACAAAAATATTATGTTTCATCACATGATTTCGCTGCTTATACTAAACTTAATTTGAACAAATTTCTAATTACTAGATTGAATTATGGAGAGTGAAAGTGATCATTTCATGTAGCACAAACGTAAACCAATTACATTCTGAAATCTTGAGAGTATGTTGGCACTGACAGGAATAAATGACTATAGGACTGAATTGACTCATTTGACCTTATTCAGAGCTTTGAAAATACATGTTGTATGTACGGAAACAAATTGTCTTAATGTAACTCAATTCAGTCACATGGAACCAATGTGCACATTTGAATTAAATAAATCCGCTGAACTTAGTCAAGACTAGTTTGTTGTAGTATGATTCATAACAACGCAGTTACTTACTCTTAAGTCCAAGTCAAATTTTAAGTCAGCAGTTCTCAAGACCATTTTGAGTCGCCTCACTCTCATATTTGATTCCGGTCCCTAGGCATCTACTCAAGCTGAAACTAAGTCGAGTCCTGAATGAGTGAAGGGGAGGTGGGGACCTTTCCACCACGAAAAATTATTATTATTTTTTTTGTTTGTTTGTTTTTTTTAAACACTAATGGCTGCCTTAATAGAGTGCAACAAAAATTACGTATTTTTGTAGACAAACCCGAAAGTTAGCATCACCCTGGTTCCCTCGACAAAAAGCCAATAAGATTTTTCCATTGGCTTTTGGATTATTGCAGAAAATAAGCTCTGTGACCAACACAAGTTTATGATTCTTACACGTTTTGTTCATCAAGATCATCATCATGAATACAACTTTTATGAATTTTGAAGCCTAAGTACAATCGGCAGAAGTAGAAAGCTAAAGGTAGGCTATAAACGAACTACACCACGGTCGCATGGCTTCAGCGTCACCACCACTAAACACTACAATTTAAAAAAAACAAACAAAAAAAACACTGCAATTGAAAATACTATAACTTGATAAATCTACAAGTTGGAAAGTTTGAGTTGGAATAGTTAGCAAGAGCGCAAGTATAAACACAACAAGGCTGTAGTAGATGAGTTTTCCTGTTTGGCATGATGACGTTTAATCTCCCCGACATCCTCTGTAGTGGTATTACTGATGTATTTTATGTCGTAGAATAAAATGTGAAAATATCTTGTGCTTGTGTTAACCACAGACCTTATTTCAGGCATTTAACCAAAAACCCATTCAAAAAACCCACTGACTTTGGGATGATGGAACTAGAAATGCAAATATTATAACTCAAATACAAAACATATAACAAAATAGTTAGTGCTAAAAAATCTGCTGCATAGTCAGCAGCATGAGTAATTTCATCTCATGACCTTAACATTATGAGATTCTACCTTCTATTCATTTTTCATCTAGTTAGAACTTTATAATACTAAATGCGCAAGTTAGTGTTGAAGTGTTGGTTATACAGTATGTTCAAAACGTATGTTTTGACGTTCAGAGTCAAAGTCTGAACGTAAGTCTAAAAAACAAGGAAGTTACAAGAAAAAAAAACACAACTTAAGTCTGACTGAAATGTATTTTCCAGGACTTGAGTGCTGTATCACTGCAACCGTTTATGTAACAGTAACATCATTGCAACATCATGTGGCCTTGCAGGACCTGCAGATGCAATGCAAGTTTTCAAACTTTAGATCAAGCCATATTTTACACCTAGTCTTTAAATTTGTTTATTATTTATTATTATTACAAAAAAAGTGAAAACTTTATTGCCATATTTGCACTTTTTAGTGATGTAACGTCATTCAGGTTAATTGAGTTGGAAGATTATGTCCACTTTTATTGAATTTAAACCAGGGTTCTCAAGTCTGATGCAGCTCACGAGCTAATGATCAAAGAGCTTTTGAAGAGCTTGAGACAGTGCAGGACAGTAGCACGCTGGGACTGGATTTGTGATCCCTAGTTTTAAACGTATCAGTAATGTAGTAAGATCCTGATTTCCGAGTCAGTTCCTTATTTAGCAAAGATTTTCTCTCTTTCTCAGGGCAAAACTTGTTCTTTGTAGTCTAATATAGATGACTTTTCTCCTTCACATCCTCCCAACAATGACAAGCAGACAGGGAATTATGGGTCTGCAGCAGCAGGTGGAAGGAACATTAATCTGGTCTGGGAGTGCTGTCAGCCTCATGATTGCCTGCTGTTAATTGTTAAGTGATGTTCCAGCTGGACGCACTTCATACAGTATACATTATTCCACCTGTATATTAATAAAGGGGTACAGGAAGAATAAGAATGAGCGTTAAGCATGTTGTTAGACTTCTGTAGCATGCCCAGATTGGTCAGGGTTGCTGAGTATCCTGGAGGCCCCTTTCCCAGCTCCGCTTTGAGTTCCTTATGTCTTACCTCACAGGCACAGATGTGCGAGTTCGATATCCTCCACTGAGAATTCTGCGAGCCCGACATGCTTGTGCACGGAGCAGATGTTTCTGTGACACAAAGAACATGATTTCAGTATTGATGTGTGTGCTGTGCCACGTTTTCTCACTACTTTTAGAGAAGCTCTTAAAACGCCATTTCGGTCCTGATAATGAGATTTTTTTTTTTTTATGATCTTGCTGTTATATTATTAAGAATATGTAATGCTTCAGATGTATCATACATTCTCATGTCACCATTATATTATATATTGCCCTTATACATAAAAAAGAAATTTTGTTTGCATGGCTGATTTCATTAAAAACGTTCTTTTTGGGACATCATACTATATATACATGTCTGATTAATACTGGCTGTTTATATTAATGCACATGTTGTAATGCACACGTTATTGTTTCTATAGTAACAACTCCTTCACTTCTTGGCAGATGTTTAACATTATCTGAGACTAATATGAACAGATTACAAAAATGTGTTGTTAGTTTAACAAACTGTTAAGATGGTGAAGGGCACATCTATTTACCATTTTCATAAGGAGTCTCCAGTGTCAGCGCTTTTAAGCTATTAAATATTCAGATTTCCACCACAGGAGAGCCTTTAGGACAGAGGACCTTATCTCTCCGCAACATGACAAGCTGCATTTTTTTTTTTTTTTGGTCTTATTAAGGCTAGTAAGAATGCGACTTGTTTATAGCTGTTATGATGTAAGTGATAACTGATAACAGGAACTAATTAAATGTAACCATAAATAGATAAAATGTAATTCTTTAATTTTTTTTTAATCAAATCGTTGGAAAATTGCTGTGGTATATGAGGACTAAAACACTCCAGGATTTTGCGATTTTGTGATCGCAGAAATTAACGCAAAATCAAGAAAACTCTACAATATTCGGAAGAGTTTGCAATTTTTCAAAATTACCGCAGATTTTCTGCAGATTTGGGCCAAGACGCGTGAAGTGATGTCATCACAATGCGCTTTCAGCCAAAGCCCCCCTTCGATTCACATGCATCATACATGAGTACAGCTAAAAGGTCTCATTTACCAACAAACATCACAGCGAAAGTCAGTGCAAAACAATTGAATGCAGTTGCGATTTCACCAATTCAAGTAGTTTTCCGCAAAAAAAAAGCACAAAAAATCTCCACAAATTGCATCGCAAATTTAGGAAAAAGCCACAGCAAAATCAAGCAACAGTCACGAAAAAACTCTGTATGGACTGATATATGAGGAAAATAAACACCTGTAGTGTTTTATTTCTTAAATAATATCAATAAAATATATTTACATCACAATATGCCTTTTTGAGAGTGTCCCTCTTTTCCCTCCGCTTCCTTGTTAAATCTTTGAATTTCTCAAAATATATAATAGGTTTGTAAATGTGGTTGTATTTTTTTTTTTGCTAGCACATTTTTTTTCCCCAAACCTAAAAATGATGACATCATGGATATCAAATACAGTATTGATATGATGTGACCCCTTGTCTGAAACCCATGCAGATTCATCGATGCCTTGCATGTTCACAGCTGATGGACGTCACGATCGACGGTCCACGTACTACACCACGTATGCATCCATCCCCAGCGTGGTTACGTCAGTCAGGCTGGATTCATGCTGTGTTCCTCAGGTTCAGATGTGAGAGCTGTCTTGGAGAGCTGACTGTGTGTGTGTGTGTGTGTGGTGGACGGCACGTCGGCAGGGCTGTAATTCAATTATGAAAAAAAAAAAAGTCCTTTGCGTCATAGCGCAAGCTGTTGTTCTGCTCGTATTTCAGCCAGGGTGTTGGACATGCGCTGCGTAGGCCTAAGTTAGCTAAAAACGGAATGTAAAGAATGCGCAAGTTTCACATCATTGCTTGAATGTGCTTCTCTAAAGTAGCTCTCATTTGGCTATAGTTTGGCTTTATGCCACTGTGTGCATAGGGTGTATTCCAAATGCTAGAATATAATAAAGACTTTTTTTCCCCTAACAAATAACATTTGTTGAGAAATTTTAAATATAACATGATATATAGGTCCATAGATAGAATGCCATATTTATTATATAACTACAGTTTCATATATGAATCTGAGACGCTATGTACAGTGGTTTCTTGAAAGTTTGTGAACCCTTTAGAATTTTCTATATTTCTTCATAAATAAAATAAAACATCATCAGATTTTCACACAAGTCCTAAAAGTAGACCAATAAAACTTTATTAAACAAATGAGACAAAAATATTATACTTGGTCATTTATTTATTGAGGAAAATGATCCAATATTACATATCTGTGAGTGGCAAAAGTATGTGAAACTCTAGGATTAACAGTTAATTTGAAGGTGAAATTAGAGTCAGGTGTTTTCAATCAGTGGGATGACAATCAGGTGTGAGTGAGCACCCTATTTTATTTAAAGAACAGAGATCTATCAGAGTCTGATCTTCACAACACATGTTTATGGAAGTGTATCATGGCACGAACAAAGGAGATTTCTGAGGACCTCAGAAATTTGTTGAGGAAAAGGTTATAAAAGGTTACAAAACCATCTCTAAAGAGTTTGGACTCCACCAATCCACAGTCAGACAGATTGTGTACAAATGAAGGAAATTCAAGACCATTGTTACCCTCCCCAGGAGTGGTCGACCAACAAAGATCACTCCAAGAGCAAGACATGAAATAGTCTGCGAGGTCACAAAGGAACCCAGGGTAACTTCTACGCAACTAAAGGCCTCGCTCACATTGGCTAATGTTAATGTTCATGAGTCCACCCTCAGGAGAACACTGAACAACAACGGTGTGCATGGCAGGGTTGCAAGAAGAAAACCAGTGCTCTCCAAAAAGAACATTGCTGCCCTTCTGCAGTTTGCTAAATGTCACATGGACAAGCCAGAAGGCTAAAGGAATAATGTTTTGTGGACGGACGACACCAAAATAGAATTTTTGGTAGGGCTGTGACGGTGGCAGCTTTTTACCACCGTGGTGGTTTGGTCATTAACCACCGCGGTGATATATCATTTTATGGGCTTAAATTAAATAAAAACCTAAATATTCAAAAGTTAAATGAGGCTCAGACATCTGTTTCGTAACAAACCGTGCACGTTTATTTGCACTCCGTCAGTGAAACAACTCAATACAGCCTATAAAACTTTGAAATAAATACCAATAGGATGGTAACCTAAATAATATGTTAAAATTCTAAATAATTAATAAAATAAAAAAAAAACATTACTTTGCAGTAACAACTTCACATGCTGAAAAAAACAGCGTACTTTAACGTTGTCAACTTTAACCGTCAACGCTTATTAGTAGCCTAAACAGGCAGATAATTATTAAATGCTTCAAGCCTACCTTGCCATTTCTATTTAGAACTTAAATTCTTGGACAAAAAAAACTAACATATTAACATTGTCCGGTTTAAGTGATGACCTCATTGGAGTTATGATGTCGTTCAGACGGTGTGCTTGTAGCGCAAATTGAAAGGTACTTTTTCGCAACCATGGCGAATAGGTGTGCTTGATTGTCCCGCCACCAAGCAACGGGGTCATCGCTGGTATCAATTGCCTCCTCTTGCAAATAGTGCATTAACTCTTCGCCTGCACGCGCTCTCTTTGGAATGGACTTCGTGGCCTGCGCTTTTCTTTTCCCGAGTAGCTGTCCGAGATTCATTTTCTTGACAGCAGGTGCAGCGCTTGTTCCTTCCCCTGCATCCGAAGGCTCGGCAGTTTCAGTGTTTTCTGGCAGATCTTCGGTAATCTTCATTATCTCTTTGATGACTTCGTCTGTGACATCTTCCTCCTCAAATTTATTCCTGTATCTAGGATCCAGAGTAGTTGCTTTCGATAGCATTTTTCGTCCTTCTAAAGTGTTGTATATATCCTCCAAGACAGCGATGATCTTTGATTTGAGGTTTTTTGTTAAGTCACTGTCTCCAGGAGATCATTGGTTAGCAGTCTCGGCACAGGTCTAACCGATGACGCAGTGACAACATTCTCGTTCGATAAAACATCGGTAAATTCTGCAACTGGCTTAAGTGCTGCGTTTATCGACTCAAGCACTGCAGTGTCCTGCCATGTCAGGTTCAGGTGTTGATGGCGTCGGTCATCCAGCGCTCTTTTAATTGCGTGGGTTTGCTCCAAAACTCTGTGTATCATTTTTTGTTTACTTCCCCATCGCGTGGGACAATCCTGTTGGCAAAGTGAAGGAATAAGAGAATACAAAATTACAAACTGTCTTGTTTTCGTTGTTTTACATGCGTGTATGGAGCTAATAAATATTTGCCCTTCCACAAAGCAAATGAAACTGAAGAGCGTTTTTTTATTCACATACCATAAATGAATTTATTTGTATGTTAATTCAATTTCTTTACCCCTTTTCCTTGGAGGAAGGGGAGTCAGGATGCATGCGCTGGGGAAACGTCAGTTTATTAGGAATAGGTGATTCGAAATTAACGGAACAAAAAAAAAAAAAAAAAAAAAACAACAAACCATAATCCAGTGAACAAAAAACAGCAATAATCCAAAATGAGATAATCCTTCAGGCAGAAAACAAAACAAAGGGAAAAACACGCGAGGCAAGGAGGTGGTTTGGGAACCACGAACAATGAGCAACTTACTTTGAACTCTAATCTAATTAATACTCCGCCAGGAAGCAGAACAGAGCGGGGTTTAAATGCACAGACAAATCATTGACACTTGAAACTCATAATGACACTCAATGAACAAGAACCAATAAGAATAAGGAGGCGGAGACATGACACAAACCAAAACATAAGCACATGGTAGAACACAGGAGGCGGAGACATAACACAAACCAAAACACAAGCACATGGAAAACCACAGGAGGCGGAGACATAACACAAACCAAAACACAAGCACATGGAAAACCACAGGAGGCGGAGACATGACGTAAACGAAAACAATCACACATGGCAAAGAAAACAAACGTGAGTTCATGAATGATACAGTCCGGAGCTTTTTATGAATAGCGCTGGCATGCACTCAGTGGAATGCGGAAGTATGCTACTCATCTAGCCTCTGCTAGCTGCGTAGCGAGAGAGAGAGAGAGAGAGAGAACCTAACAGAGCCCCCCCGCCCAAGGCGTGGCTCCCGAAGCGCCGCAAGTTCTAGCCGCCTCGGCGGACCTGGGCCCCTGGTCGAGAACTTGGTTGAGAACTTGGTGTGATGCTTGACCTGGTGCTTGACTTGGGGCTTGGAGTGATGCTCGATCTGGTGCATGACTTAGAGCTTGTAGCTGTGCTCGATCTGGTGCGTGACTTGGAGTTTGCCTTGAAGCTTGACTTGGTGCCTAGCTTGAAGCTTGGCCTGGAACCAGGACTGGAGTCAGATTTGGCACCTGGATCAGAGACAGACTTGGAAACAGACTGGGAAACAGGCTTCGAGACAGGACAGAGAACTGGACAGAGAACTAGGTTAGACCCAGAACCATAAACAAAATCAAAAACTTGGCTGGAAACAGAGCTGGAAATTAAATTGGAGACAGGACTGGAGGCAAAATCTGAAACAGACTGGAAGCTGAGCTAGGAAGGTCACTAGAGACAGAGGAGGAGACAGAGGAGGAGACAGAGTCGTGTGCTGAACTGAAAACTGGGTTGGAAACGGAGCTGGGAACGGAGCTAGAAACTAACTCAGCAACTGAACTGAGAATTAATGCAAAAACAGTACTAGAAATTAAATCAAAAACAGAGCTGGCAACTAAATCAGGAACGGGGTTGGAAACTGGACTAGGAACAGGGTTGGAGCCCGGACATGGACTAGGACTAGGACTTAATTTTGCGCTAAAACATGGGCTAGAACTTGGAAAGGAGGTCATCCTGTGGACCTCAGACATGGACTGGGCTTGGGAAGAGGTCATCCCGTGGACCTTTGACATAGACTTGGCTTGAGAAGAGGTCATCCCATGGACCTCTGACATAGACTTGGCTTGAGAAGAGGTCATCCCATGGACCTCTGACATGAGCAGGACAGGAGTGGAGGTTTCTTCTTGAACCTCTGGCAGGAACATGGCTTGGGCGGAGGTCTCCTCATGGACCTCCGGTATAAGCAGGACAGGAGAGGAGGTTTCTTCTTGAACCTCCGACAGGAACTGGGCTGGAGCGGAGCACCCCACTTGGGTCTCCAACAGGAACTGGGCTGGAGCGGAGCACCCCACTTGGGTCTCAAACAGGAACTGGGCTGGAGCGGAGCACCCCACTTGGGTCTCAAACAGGAACTGGGCTGGAGCGGAGGTCTCCTCGTGAACCTCCAAGAGCAGCTCTGCTGGGAAAACCTCCTGCTGGGTCTCCGGCTGGAGCTCGAGGCTGGAGGTTGCCATGTTAACCTCCAGGGACAGCTCTGCTGTGGAGACCTCCTTCTGGGCCTCCGGCTGGAGCTCGGGGCTGGAGGTCGCCATATTAACCTCCAGGGGCAGCTCCGCTGAGGAGACCTCCTGCTGGGTCTCCAGCTGGAGCTCGGGGCTGGAGGTCGCCACGTTAACCTCCAGGGGCAGCTCCTCTGAAGAGACCTCCTGCTGGGCCTCCGGCTGGAGCTCAGGGCTGGAGCTCAGGGCTGGAGGTTGCCACGTTAACCTCCAGGGGCAGCTCCGCTGTGGAGACCTCCTGCTGGGCCTCTGGCTGGAGCTCAGGGCTGGAGGTTGCCATGTTAACCTCCAGGTGACGCTCCACTGGGAAGACCTCCTGCTGGATCTCCGGCTGGAGCTCTGGGGTTGCCCGCCTGTGGAGCTGTTTGTGCACCCGCCAGCTGCCCTTAAAACAGGCTTGTGAGCAGAAGTACCTGCTCCTTCCTCCCTGTTTCCTGCAGGTGGGGCACTGGAGGGTGGCTGGGCGGGTGCATCCCTCGGTGGTGCACTTCTGGGTCAGGAGCTGAGAGGTGCAGGCTGCCCTGTTAGCCAGCTCCCCCTCATAGTAGTCCAGGAACGACTCGCATGGTCGGTCGCCCAGATGATTCTTCCCCAAGAAGGTCCTGAGGTCGGTTTGGAAGTCTGGGCTTCCGAACACCTGGACCAGTAGATCCACAAAGCCCGAAACTGTATTGAGTTTCGTGGATCCACTGGCGAGGTGAAGCTCCGCCCATTGGCGAGCGGAGCTGAACCCCAACCACTGTTCCTCATCAGGCTTGGGGTTCTCCAAACTAAGAAAATATGTGTGGGCCTGCAGCAAAAAACATTGAGGCCATACGGCGAATCCATCATACGCCTCCGGGGGATGAACAAAAATCCATTGAGGAAAACTGATGGAGTCATATGCAGGCACAAAACACAAAGCGCGGCGTGCGCCAATTTTCCCCGCTGCATCCATTTTTAGGCAGAGTATTCTGTTACGTAAACTGGAGGAAAGGGAGTCAGGATGCATGCGCTGGGGAAATGTCAGTTTATTAGGAATAGGTGATTCAAAATTAACGGAACAAAAAGAAACAACAAACCATAATCCAGTGAACAAAAAACAGCAATAATCCAAAATGAGATAATCCTTCAGGCAGAAAACAAAACAAAGGGAAAAACACGCGAGGCAAGGAGGTGGTTTGGGAACCACGAACAATGAGCAACTTACTTTGAACTCTAATCTATCTAATACTCCGCCAGGAAGCGGAAACAGAGCGGGGTTTAAATGCACAGACAAATCATTGACACCTGAAACTCGTAATGACACTCAATGAACAAGAACCAATAAGAATAAGGAGGCGGAGACATGACACAAACCAAAACATAAGCACATGGTAGAACACAGGAGGTGGAGATATAACACAAACCAAAACACAAGCACATGGGAAACCACAGGAGGCGGAGACATGACGTGAACGAAAACAAACACACATGGCAAAGAAAACGAACATGAGTTCATGAATGATACAGTCCGGAGCTTTTTATGAATAGCGCTGGCATGCGCTCAGTGGAATGCGGAAGTATGCTACTCCGCTAGCCTCCGCTAGCTGCGTAGCGAGAGAGAGAGAACCTAACAGGTCTACCTTATACATATTTTAAATAGCCTATAGCCTAAAAGTAAAATACTGTAGCATAAAATAAAATAATAAGTAACAATGATAATAAAATAATATATAAATAAAATATATAAATATAAAATTTCATTATTTTTCAGGCATTTTCAATAACATTTTGATTTTAAAAATGTAGGCTATGGGTCTGTGTAAATATTTGCTTATTTGCCTCTAACTTTAATTGACAATGGAAATGTGCTTCATGTAATTCCTTCAACTCACCAGTATCAAACTGTTTGTTGGTAGGTTTAGGGCCTCTTGCTCTTCACGAAGTTTTTTCTTTTTCTGCCAACTGTGAGCAAATGCAGTAACCAGATTTTGCCACAACTCCATGGCCCTGGCTGTCGTTTCCTTTTCGGCTGACATTGCATTGTGACTGCCAGGTTAAGATTGTGGCCGAAACAGTTCAGCCATGGCCAACCTAACTTCCTAACAGTGGCCACAATATTAGCCCCATTATCTATAGTGATGCCATAGATGATTTTTTTTTTTTTTTCGTTTAATCCCCACTCCTTGAATGTACAGAGGAGAGATTCTGATAAATTATCGGCCATGTGGCTTTCGGGTGTGAAAACAGTCTCCAGGCACCTGCTCTTCAGCTTCCAGTCTTTATTTATGAAATGCACGGTCAGACTCGTATATGGAGTCATGTTAATGCTGGACCACATGTCAGTTGTGGCGGAAAAGAAATCAATTTCTTGCAGTTCTGCGATGATGTTCTGCTTAGTTTCATTGAATAGCTGGGGAATGACAGTGTTTGAAATATATTTTCTGCTCGGCAATTCATACTGTTCATCGAATGACTCAAGCATTTCTCTGAAGTCAGGTTTCTCCACAGTGTGGGGTGGCGCGTTCTTAACCACCAAATATGTTGTCATTTTTCTCGTTAGCATCTTCCATTTATCGCTGTCTCTTTTGTATTTGGCCAGTTTGGAGAAGGCCTCTGCAACACCAACCTGACCAGCTGGGCGTTTGCGTGCACACGTACTATCACAAGACATCATTTGCGTGAACGTGGCTGGGTGACATGACTGGAAATGGCTGCTGGGATTTGTAGTGTTTATGGTAGGCTATAAATACAAATTAATATTGCAACTCTTATTATTATTACACTTGTATGCAAAGCATTGTACTTGTCATAGTGCCCACTCAACCAGAAACATTAACGTGGCATGTGGTGTGACATTACCGCAAGTGGCACTCCACCACCGCGGTGGCAAACTTGTCATGGCCATGGCCAACAGCTCCATGTTTGGAGAAAGGAAAACACTGCATTCCAGCATAAGACCCTTATCCCATATGTGAAACATGGTGGTGGGAGTATCATGGTTTGGGCCTGTTTTGCTGCATCTGGGCCAGGACGTCTTGTCATCATTGATGGAGAAATGAAGGACATTTGAAAAATGAAAAATGTCAGGATTCTGTCCATGAACTGAATCTCAAGAGAAAGTGGGTCATGCAGCAAGACAACGACCCTAAGCACACAAGTCATTCTACCAAAGAATGGTTAAAGAAGAATAAAGGTAATGTTGTGGAATGGCCAAGTCAAAGTCCTGACCTTAATCCAATAGAAATGTTGTAGAAGGACCTGAAGCAAGCAGTTCTTGTGAGGAAACTCACCAACATCCCAGAGTTGAAGCTGTTCTGTACTGAGGAATGGGCTAAAATTCCTCCAAGCTGACGTGAAGGACTGATCAACACTTACCAGAAACGTTTAGCTGAAGTTATTGCTGCACAAGGGGGTCACACCAGGTACTGAAAGCAAAGGTTCACATACTTTTGCCACTCACAGATATGTAATATTGGATCATTTTCCTCAATAAATAAATAATCAGGCATAATAGTTTTGTCTCATTTGTTTAATTGGGTTCTCTTTATCTACTTTTAGGAAATCTGATGACGTTTTAGGCAGAAATATAGAAACTTCAAGCACCACTGTATATGCCACTGATGTCTATTAGAATGACGAATCCATGTTCTGACCCCAACTTCACACATAAAAGCGCTTGATAATTAAGAATAGCTTGTGACTCAACTACATGCGAGTTCCATTTCCTCTCTTTTCAAACACAACCGAACCAAGTGTCCACGTAACCAAGCAGCGTAAACAAACATAATATCTACATATAATGAAAGTCAAAAAAAAAATGGAAGAAGAAGAAGAAAGATGTTTTAGCCTCTTGGTACAAATTTAGCTCACTGATCTCATTGTGTGACCTGTCCTTTACTGCTGATGGCAATTAAGTGTTTTTGTAGCTCTAAGTGGTTGCCATGGACACCTTAGTAGAGATCTCGTCATACACACTCGGCTGTGTATCCGTAGCCATGGAAACGCACATCTCTTTTTGTCTTGCTTTGCATGATTTGTCCTTGTTGGCTGTAAAAGATAAAACAGACCCACATCATCCACACTCATGCATGGAACACAGAGCTGAAGTGAGTTCATATTGAAGTGATGATGAAGGAGAAAGTGTAATATTATGATGTAAGCATTATGCATGTGGAATCTTTTAGGAGATACGTATAAGAGGTATACGACGGTCTTACGTTTTCTGAACAGATTTTATGATCTCTGCTTAGTGTTATACAGAGTAAAGTTATTCAGGCAAAATGTGACTGTTGTGTCTTCAATTTCTGGCCTTTCACATGAAGAGCTCCCCAGAGCAGCAGTTATAGAACGTTGTTACAATAAATCACAAATAGCACTGCGTAGACAGTGCTGTTTTTTTTTTTTTTTTTTTTGTAAATTAGTTATTTTATTATTTGGTTATTGGTTATACTATTTTGTTATGTTACTACATTTATTGGCAACTAGAGACTAGAATACTGTTATACTGTATAGTGTTAAAGCAGATGAGATGGAATAGATTTCCAAACTGAATTTAAAAAAAAAAAATACCCCAACAACACCTAAGCAGGAAGTCATCTCGTGATGTCTGAATTAAACGTTTTCACGATTTAGCAATCGGTTCATCTGGAAAAGGAAAAAGGAAACACGTTTACATACATATCCTTTGTCGTCTTAATACCCATAATCCTGTGCATCAGATTGGGCATGGCAGCCAGACTAGATAGGGAAAAGAGATCAGATATTCACAATTACACCTCAGAGCTGTTGTATTCTCAATTCTGATTGGTCAGAAAGTGTTGATTAATTTTCTAGAACGGCAGCTCTGACAGTAGTGCCTTCTAAAAACTCATTCGCTTGTATGGTAGACGAGACTTAATAAACAGCAAATGTAAAAATGTGCTGTTATTTAACAAACGAAAAGGTACAATCATTGATACAGTGAAGCTTTCTTAATCAGTCCCGCCAGGATTTCGCGATTTTGCGATCACAGAAATTAACGCAAAACTCTGCAGTATTCGGAGGAGCTTTCAATTACTCAAAATTACCACAGATTTTCCGCAGATTAGGGCCAAGATGCATCATGTGATGCCATCACAACGCGCATTCAGCCAAAGTCCTCTTCGATTCACGTGCGTCGAACATGAGGACAGCTAAAAGGTCTCATTTCATGACTGCAAAAGACAGTTGCAGTTTTCTGCACTGTCCAGTTTCTTACTGTCATAACAAGCTAGTTTTTTGTTTTTTTTTGTCTAACTTAAAATGAGAAAAAGAGAGACTTGTGAGAGCTGCTGTAAAGTACATAACTGGAACAGGATAACTAACAAGATAACAGGAACTAATATGTTTCATTAATGTTACACTTCATTAAACGTAACTATAAACAGCTTAAAAGTATGATGTGGTCACAAAATATTTGTTCGATTATCTATAGCAGTGCTTTATCTTTTTTTGTCATGTTACCTAACCGACTTTTGGGGTTAGCAGCTTGCTCCCTCCGCAATTTCAAACTATTTACAGATACCATTGTAGGTTTCAAAACATTACAGATAGCGGTAATATACAGATAGGTCTTTTTCTGATAGATTTTGTTAATGATTTTGTTTTGATCTCGTTACAGATTCATAGAGACTTTTTTTTCATTACTTCTCACCTAGAAGTTTTTGAGTAGTGCACATAGTATAGACTGCATTCTGGCCCATGTGGCCGAGGCCTCTCAGGCACTCAAGCGAGTGGACTTGCAGCTCATTAATCTTATGTGAGGGGGCAAAACAGAGGGAGAGGTATGATGGAAAGAAGCTTAGGAGGAATACGACTTTCCTTGAGCTATTCAGTGGGTGAAAAAATAACTGAGGAAGAGGAGTTGGTAAACCGATTTGTGACTCACTAACCATCTTCTTGTGTGATGTGAAATTTAAATGCGTAAGAAAAGCCAACTGAAAAAAAAAGAACACTTAAGTATCGAAGATAAAGTGTTACACTTGGATGAAGTTATATTAGAGTGTCGAAAACAAAGAACGGGCCTCATTTATCAATCGTTTGGTAAAGCTGTGTGTAAATGTTTGTAAGCCAAACTGAACTGAAAAATTCCACCAGATTTATGAAAGTTTCTGAAATGCTGATTTTCTTCATATTTGCGTGTGTATGTTGATGAATGAAAATCACCACGCAGCTTATTCGCATTTGGTGAAACCCACAAAACTCAAAGCTCACACGGCTAAATCTTTATTTATTTATTTTTAAATTGCCTATGATGTGAGTGTATGTGTGTGTGTGTGTGTGTGTGTGTGTGTGTGTGTGTGTGTGTGTGTGTGTGTATGTATATATATATATATATATATATATATATATATATATATATATACACAGCTATACCTCCAGGGTTGAGGGTTCGAATCCCACCTCCGCCCTACGTGCACGGAGCTTGCATGCTCTCCCCGTGCTTCTGAGGCTTCGTCTGGGTACTTAGGTTTCCTCTGGGTACTCCAGTTTCCTCTCCCAGTCCAAAGACCAGCATTGTAGGTTGATTGGCATCTCTAAATTGTCCATAGTGTATGTGCAGTTGTGCCCTGTGATTGGGTTGGCTGGTTCCCTGTGCCCTGAGAGGAATAGGCAAGATCAACCCTGCGTAGGATAAGCAGTACAGAAAATGGATGGATGGAAAATATATATTTTTTTTAAATAAAATGATGCCATGTTATAAAAGCTGAAGGGCATGTGTCTACAGGTTGGTCTGCAGCACACTAGGGAGTATGCTTGAGACATACCAGTTCAGTCACTTATCGGTCACTTAGATCTGGCTCCAATGAAGTATTGCACAGCATTAAGGGAAGATGCCACAGCAAACGGAACTGTCCTCCTTTTATACAGCGGCATTATTAACCGAACGTCTGGTCTTATTTGTCCAGTGGATTTATGTTGGCTTATTTTCTTTACTTTTTTCATATTTAATATTTCTTTAGTTAATGCCATTAATATGAAATTATGGTTTCACCAACATTTCATTAAAATTGTGTGTGTAAATAAAAATATATAAGTTATTCAATCTTGACAGCATAATCTGTATATTAAAGTGCAGTAACTCATCGTGATTTACATGATTTGAAGCCAATCAGTTGAGGTTTACATTAGTTAGTCTCTTTATACATGAATTTATACACACCCAGAAGCATGACTAGGATACAAATTTCTTGTGTAAATGCTCCTACAAATGATTTACAAATAAATCTGTTCATATCCAGTTTGATAAATGAGGCCTAATATGCAAAAACCTACTGCTGATGTAGCAAGTGTTCCTGTTTGCACTGTTGCTCTTTTGATTACGTCAGCTGTCTCTTCAGAACGCTCACATAACTCTATATGATGGGAAAACAAAATAATTTTCAGCACTTTTGGCTGATTTGCAGGAATTTGCGAAACATTAGGATGGAAATCAGCCTAATGTCAAGATGAGGTTCATTAACTTGTTAACTAACCACAACATTGTACATTAGTTACACTTTTACACTTTTGGATGCACTGCCAAAGCAGTCATAGGGTTTGAATTTGCGATGCCTTGAGAAAAAACAAACAAAAAAAAACAACTTCTGTTGCAGTACAGAATGAGGTCGAAGGATACAGCAAGCTCAACTGAATTATCTCAACATTTAATTAAAAGCAGTGTTTTCGCCTTTTATGTACGGAGGCCAAAAAAGCCTTTAGTCACAGTTAAGCCCGAAGGCTGCGTGCCACTTGGTGAATATAGGAGAAAGTGCAGATGCTTTTGACATGAGGTTCTGGCAGACGCACCTCAGTTCCTCCTACTGCTTTTAATCCTTCTCCTCTTTATAAAGCAGTTTGTAGACACTATGTTTCAGACCAATGGAGTGGCTCAGCTTAGTGGCTCATCCTGCCTTGTGATCATACATAATGTGACATGATTAGTGAGGAAGAAAAGGGCTGTTTTATTACCATTTTGGTCTCTCCAGGGTAAAAAACACACACACTTTGTCATCCAGAGACTCGTCAACATATAGAATATATCCTATAAGGTGTTTTAAAATATTTTAAAATCAAGAGATGGCCTAATTCAGTAGGACATCCATTGTGTTGAAAAGCACAGTAGGGTTAAAAAAAAGCTTATGGACATGTGGTTCTTTTGCTATCTCACATTTGCACACACTTTTCTATTTCTCTTCCTGGTGCTGTGTTGTTCTGCTCAGCATTGCTCTCGTTTGGCTCCGGATGCTGCCATTGCGTCATCTTAACCCTAGAAACTGTTTTTGAATGCTGCGTCTGTTGTGGTTTTATGCACTGTCAACTCATCAAGTAGTAATACTCCAGGATGTACCATTCCAAGAGTGCAGGCAAGCCAAGCGAGAAAAAAAAATGGTTTGAGGAAAGTTTACATGCACAATTGCTATATGTATTTTAGGAATGTTTATTAAAAATTATTCAAGACGTGTACATTTCCTGCATTAAGACGTGAAGAGGGGAGGGCTTTGCAAAAACTGTGCACTCATAGAGTACATGGACAATTTCTACAGCACCTTGCATGAGTATTCACTTCTCCACGTTTTGCAGTATTGCAACCTGGAATTGAAATAGACTTAATTTTCAATTTTACCATTTGATTTAACATGACGGTGCATTTTTTAAAAAAGATGTGACATTTAATTTATTTAGCTAAACAAAAACAGCAGACATTTGTGGGTTGCATAAGCATTAACCCCTGCAGGTCAATACTTGGTAGAACCACTTTTGGTTGCAAATACAGCTGCGTGTCTTCTGGGTTATCACTATCAGCTTCATCTGGATCCTGATATCTTGAGTTATTCTTCTTGGCAAAATTGTTCATGCTTTGTCAGATTGCATGGAGACCGTTGGTATACAGCAATTTTTTAAACTCTTGCCACAGATTATCAATCTGATTCAGGTCTGGGATTTGATTGGACCATTTTAACACATTCGGGTTGTTGGATTTGGACCACTCTGGTGTAGCTTTGGCAGTATGGTTAGGCTAGTTGCCCTGTTGAAAGGTGAACTTCCACCCCAGTCTCAGATAGGAACAGGTTTTCTTCTTAGCTTGCCATGTTTTTGTCTCTATTCATCTTGCTTTTGTAATAATGGGTCTAATAATAATAATAATAATAATAATAATAAGCTCAAAGTTTTTTTTTTTTTAATCGAACTCTCATTGATACCCTGGAGCCTTCCAGGAACAGGTGCATTTATACTGAGATCACATGACACAATAAATGGCAAGTCTTTAGTCAAAAGTGAAAATACAGTACAGTGCTGTGAAAAAGTATTTGCCTGAAAGTATCCTGATTTCTTCTGTTTTTGCAAATATCTCATACACAGTTGTTTCAGAAATTAAAACAAAATCTAAGATAACAACAAAGGCAACCTTAGTAAACACAAAATACAGTTTTTAAATGATACTGTTATTTATTGAAGCAAAAAAGTTATCCAATACAAACTAGGCCTGTGTGAAAATGTATTTGCCCCCATAGTTACTAATTCCCCAAATCTATGAAACTACATTCATATTCAGGCCTGATTACTGCAAACCCTGTTCAATCAAGTCAACACTTAAATAGAACTATGCCAAAATTGAAATGATGATTGAAATACATCAGTCTGATGTAGGGTTTTTTTATTGAAGGGTTACAAAGCTATTTGAAAGGCTCTGGGACTCCAAAGGACCACAGTGAGAGCCATTATCTCCAAATGAAAAAACTCGGCACAGTAGTGAACCTTCTCAGAAGTGGCCGACCTTCCAAACTTCCTCCAAGAGCACAGCAACAACTCATCCAGGAAGTCACAAAAAAGCCAAGGACAACATCAAAGGAAATACAGGCCTCTCTTGCATCAGTAAACATCACTGTTCATGACTCCACTATCAGAAAGACACTGAGCAAAAATGGCATCCATGGAACAGTGGCGAGGTGAAAACCACTGCTAACCCAGAAGAACATTAAGGCTCGTCTGAATTTTGCCAAAACACACCTTGATGATCCTCAAACCTTTTCTGAGAATGTTCTGTGGATTTATGAGTCGAAAGAGGAACTGTTTGGAAGACAGGGGTCCCGTTACATCTGGTGTAAACCAAACACAGAATTCCACAAAAAGAACATAATACCTATGGTCAAGTATGGTGGTGGAAGTGTGATGGTGTGGGGATGCTTTGCTGCGTCAGGGCCTGGGCAACTTGCAATAATTGAGGGAAACATGATTTCTGCTCTCTACCAGAAAATCCTAAAGGAGATTAAGTCTGTAAGTTGAAACTCATGCGCAACTAGATTATGCAGCAAGACAATGATCCAAAGCATAACAGTAAGTTCTAGTCCTAGAAGTAAATGAAAGACTGATCTCCAGTTATTGGAAGTGTTTGGTTGCATTTATTGCTGCTAAAGGTGGCACAACCAGATTTTAAGTTTAAGGGGGAAATAAATAAAAACTGTATTGTGTGATTACTCAAGTTGCCTTTTTATGTTGTGTTTTTTTGAATATCTAAAACTATTTAGTATGAGATATACACAAAAATAGAAGAGATCAAATACTTTTTCACAGCACTGTACATGACAAGTAATAAGAATAAACTAGCAACAGGTGAAGGAAACAATGACTAGGCCAGGCTTAGGGGGTTTACTTCAATTAATAAATTCTTAGAAATGAACAACAACTATTTTAATGACAGTTCTGTATGATGTGAATAAGTTTCCTGTCAGATGCTTATTGTAAAAGGCAATTTGTTTACCGTTAATGTAATTGGCTTGGAAAACACCATATGATTGATCGCTCATGTAAACCATATGCTTAGTATATATTATTCTTCACTTTTCTGCCATAGGGTGATTTCACATGGAATAGCCTGTCTGGGAGGAGTGTGCGTCTCAAACCAGTGTCCATTCAGAGCCTATCTGAGCTGGAGAGAGCCAGACTACAGGAAGTTGCCTATAACCGCCTCCACCAGGACTATGACCTGGGCTGCCAGATCACCATCCCTAAAGGTATGACGAACTCTAACATTCTGATTACAAACTAATTATGACCAAAAATTAAAACTTGCATGCTGTCAGAGTCAGGCTATGACACTTAAAGTACTCAAATCCCAATGTTGCTGTGTTCCTCCGCCATGCACAATAGCTAGCCAGCTAGTTAACTCCTAATAAACTATCTGTATTTATCTCAGGTGGCCACTTGTGGGATTTCAATATAAGTGTCTCGGTTTGTGTTCATATTCACAATGATTTATATAACAAAAGTCAGACTTGTCAAAATCTACCATAGCACCCAAGATTTGTTCATTGGTATCATCAGCTAAGCTAGTCAACTGGCTAGGTAGGTAGTAAACTAGTCTACACTTGTCAGAGGCTCCCGACTGACTCATACTCAAGTAAGTTGCATGCTCCAACTATCTTGCTGTACATATAGATACAATGTTATCATGGAATATTTGCATTGATTTTATCTGCCATAAGATACAGCAGTGCATTTTATTTCCTTTGCAAGTTAAGATAATTTGATGCCAATAATAGGATTCTGGGTCTCACAGTGGTGCAGCGGGTAGCACTGCTGCCCAACAGCTCCAGGTTTGATCCCGAGCTCGGTTACCGTCTGTGTGGAGTTTCTCTGTGTCCACATGGGTTTCCTTCAGGTTCTCCGGTTTCCTCCCACCTCCCAAAAACTTATCAGAATGTGGATTGCCTATGTTAAATTGCCCCTTGGTATAAAAAAAAAACTGTTTGAATGTGTGTGTTCATGAGGCCCTGCGATGGACTGGTGTCCCATCCATGTTGTATTCCTGCCTCACATGGGATTCCGGGCCTCTTCTCGGGATAAGCTACAGAGTCACTGCGACCCTGGATAAAGCGACTACCAAAGATGAATAATGAAGCAGGATAAATCGGCTAGTGAAGATGAACAAATGGACCTCAGTAGTTCCAATGTGTGATGGAATACTGTGTTACCACTGAGTATAGCTGCCTTTTGGTTAAGCTAAGGACCGGACTGTTTGGATTACTACAAATTTCTTCCAAGGTTGTAGGCCAGTCTTGGAGCAAAGTTTTATAACAGCTTCCTGGAAGAGCATGCGTAGAGTATTTCTTCTGACCTACTGCACATAATACATATATGGTATGGACAGTTTAGATTTTCACGGTCCAGACTTGCTGCTTAACCAAGAGAGCAGATTGCTTAGACAAGTTCGACCATACTACATATAACCCCTGTGGTGTAAGTATGAAGTTACATGGTATTGTGCAATATTGAGACTCTGCATGTTCTTTTTTTTTCTTCCCCATTCTGTATGTGCTTATGTAATGGAGCTCCTGTGATGCAATATGAATTTTGGAGAAATCTGCCAATAAAGATTGTATAATATCATTTGATGGTCTCAGTAGCACCGGTTTCTGGAACCGATGCCTTCATGCTGCAAACATAAACACTGTTGCAGAGGTTTTACTTAACTGAACCTTAATTTTTAGTGAAATAGTTGGACTTTTTCTGAGTTTCAGTTAGGTGAAGTGAAACCCTGCATGAAAAAATGGTGTGCACATGCAATGGAAATTGTAACAAAGAAGGAGACAATGTGATGCCAAAAGGGGACCTCTGGTATCTGTGTTTTACGGTGGTTAACAGTTCATGTGAGTTTGTTCACCTGACTCAAGTCTGTTTTGCTAAATTCCTGGCAGAGAAGTGCAAGAAAAGAGGACAGGATACTGTTTGAGGGCTAAGACCAAGATGACTAACTTTATAGTCACTACACGGTCTAATTGCATCATCCTTCTTAATTATGGAGACTAATCCACTCACTCACGCTGTCTGGTTTCAGCATAGCTGTTTCTTCAGAGTGCTTTTGTTTGGCTTTAGGTTTAATAGTGTAAGGAACAGGTCTTGCTTTCATTGCTTCCAGTTTACTCTCTGGCGTAACACATGTTCTTTATACAGCCAAACCCATCAGTAAACACATTTAGTATGCTTGGGGGATTTACTACATGTTTTGCAACCATGTGCATGTCTTGACAATTCTGCTTAATCTTTTACATCCATGCATGCCATAACAATGCTAGAAAAATGCCTTTCCTGTATAGATACAGTGGTGCTTGAAAGTTTGTGAACCCTTTATAATTTTCTATATTTCTGCATAAATATAAGCTAAAACATCATCATATTTTCACACAAGTACTAAAAGTAGACAAATAGAACCCAATTAAACAAATGAGACAAAAATATTATACTTGGTCATTTATTTATTTATTTATTATTTATTTGTGTCATTTGTTTAACTGGGTTCTCTTTGTCTACTTTTAGGACATATTCATGCAAATATATAGAAAATTCTAATGGGTTCACAGACTTTCAAGCACCACTGTATAACTTTATCTACTTTTGAGCTCCAGTGTAATATGCACAAATCCTTTGTCTGGGAAAGTCAAGCCAGTGTGTGTGTGTGTGTGTGTGTGTGTGTGTGTTCTCAGAGTCAGCTTGGCAGCCTTTTGGCACTATTTGTAGCAGCTTCTTTTTGTAGATTGCGTCTGACAGCTGCTCTAGTGTCACTTTGCGATTGTACCACTTTTCCATCCAGCAACTGTGTCAGACCAAAGCCTGGGATCAGCATCAGATTTACGCATTCCTTCTCAACAGACTCATGACTCTGTTTGTCTGAAGTGTCTTCTATTTCATTCATATCACACAATGTTCTTGGGCTTCCTGAAGTGTTTTTCCCTATTTTATTGCTTTTGTTTGGTGCTGACGTTTACTTCTGCAATGTGACCTAGTCCTCCTGCAACTTCTATGGTTCATATCTTGTGTTTGAGTGATTGTTTCAACAAACCATGTTGTGGTAAAGGGGGCTGTCAAATGCAGTTAACTTAAATTCTGTGTGGATACACTTAGCATCCCTGCATCTTTTTCTTACATTTTCTTTAATGTGCTGTCTCTACACTTGGTTTCTTGTAGTCCGAAGACACTTCTTATATTCTGCCCTTACTGCGTTGAGATAATCGGATTCAGTAAAGCAACCAACTGTACTATTGTTGTCCCTACCCTTGACTGCATCCCACTGTGGAATCTGAATCTTTCAGCAATGATGAGGGTTTTTTTTGTTCCTTGGACATTCATCTCATAAGAACAACCAGCAGGCTGAGTGGGTGCAGTGGAATATTAGAGTCTATTGTAATATTTGTATCATTTTCATTTGCTTCGGTTCATTTCAAGATTTTAAACCACACCAAATTGTTTTCATGTGTGGGTGTTTCTTGGTCAGGAATTTGTCAGGGTGTGCTTTCCTGTTTGTTATAATAGAGATGTTTTAACTCTGAAGGCACCTACACGTATATTATTTAAGACAGAAAACATAGAATACTGTTGTGTGGCATGGTGGCAGAGTGGGTAGCATTCCTCTCCAGCAAGTTAGTGGCTGTTCTCCATTGTTCTGTTTGGTTTCCATTCAAATACTGGTCTGGCGTCGCATCGAGGGTGTATTCCATCCTTGCGTCCAGTGTTCCCGGGATCCACTGCAACCCTGACCACGATAAAGCACTTACTGAAGTCGAATGAATAGGAATAGAATGCTGTAAATGTTAATGCCAGTATCACCCATGGTTAAATAAACCAATTTCTTCACATTTCTTACATGCACTTATAGGTCCATTGGCTTTTCTGTCCTCATTTCTAGGCTTGCTATGGTGATAAAATACAGTATTTCTTAAAATGTATTTACACCATCTAAATAAATCCATTGATCTAAGTATGTTCCAGAAACCATGCTTTTGTAGAGTTGGAAGAGACAGTCTTTGTCTTTCATTATTAATTCAGGGGTGTGTGTTGAATTTCTTTTGGGATTGCAGAACAGTTGGTGTGCATCATCTCTGTAACTCTACTACAGTCTATTCGAAAGTTGATTTGAAAATAAAACTAACTTCATCAAGGTGATATAAGTGCTTAGTCTCTTTAATGACATAATTTTATTGTGGATCATCATAAAATTCTGTTCCTACCTGTAACAACCATTTTGTTATTGGTGCTAACATTTGTCTGATTGGTTTGCACCAGAATTTTCTGTAGTTCTCTCCCTTGTTCATATGACAGCCTCTACAGAAATGGGCTATATAGCCTTTCTGTATGGCAGATATAGCCATAACATGGACAGTGATAACTCCAGGGCTTGGAAACTATGTTACATTTTGGTCATTTTGGTTGCATCATCATGAATAGATCAGTTAACTTCTTATGAAGGACCAGATGGAGAGCAGGGATTACTGAGGGGAATTATGCAACAGTTTATGAATTTATTCTTCTTTATCCTGGCCTGGGTCATGGCTGATCTTGAGGTTTTCTTGGGAATGCTGGTCATACAGTGACAGTACACTCTAGATGGGATGAAATTAATCATGTGTTAATGCACTTATGGAGCAATTAAGCATAGCAAGTCAACCTACCAGCATGTTTTTGGAAGATGGCTTGAAAACTGCAAAACCTTGGAGGAAACCCACATAGACACTGGGAGAATGTGTGAACTTCAACATGGACAATAACCCAACCTCAGGATTGAACTGGAGGTGTGACGTGGCAGTGCTAGGACTGAGGGGTAGTCCAACTATGTGGACTCCATCCCTCCAGGACCAGAATTGTGCAGTCCCAATGATTAGACATGGCTGAACGTCTTTGACCATTTGTTCCTCAATGGTTGCTGCTGTTGTGTGAAGCAGTGGTCCAGCAGGACCAGCAGAACTACCAGGATTCAGTTTTAAAATCAAAGCTCATACAGACAGAAGGCATGGTGTTGTTGATAGGCTTCCAGCCTGCAGTAAAAAAGCCGTCTGTCAGAATCACGCACTAAAAACAGATCGTATATTAGCCTGTCGCTCCACATTCCTCGGCACAGGTTCTATCTCCCCTTCCATTGAAATGATTTAACATGCTGGTCTGCGTTTCCTATTAACTCCAGAGCACAGAAGTCAGGGTGCCCACGTGTTAGTGATATATCTCAGCACTGGGAGCATTGGGAGCTCTTGTGGGTGTTAGGTGTGCGTTGGTTTTGATGATTATCTTGAGTCTAGCACACACTTGGTGAAAACAAAGCCTCATAAGTTAAACAGAGAAAAGAAAACATTGAATGATTTCATGTGGTGGTGGGCTGAAAGGAGGGGATCAGAGCTTTCTGGGTTTTCCACTCAGCCACGCAAGCTCCATCTTAGAAGAATTTCAGCCATTTCCTCTTTCTCTGTCTTGCCCCTTCTCTATCAGTCTGTCTCACACATGAAGCTGTTCTCTTATTCTCGTCTTGATACTCAGATATCTGTATCTTTTTGCAAGATATCTGAACTATGACTCATCTGGGATCAGAGTGTAATGTGATTTGTGTATTTAATTATTTATTACAGTTTTCAGACACCTACAGTATGGCATGTGCAGAGCTTTCAGAGTTCACTCATTTTATGTAGGAGCTCCACATTTTGCTGTTACAGTATGCTGCTATGAATTATAACTTAAAAATACACCAAGAATATACCCACCCCCCATAAAAACAGCAGATGAGCGAATCGACATATGGATCTGGAATGGTACTTGTGTAGGTGTTTTGAACTCTCCACTATTAACTGACCACTGGAAGCCCTGTGTCATTCCCTTCATCTCACATCTAATCCTTTGGCCGGTGCTCATCTTGACTTGATTTTCCCACCTTCACTTTTTGTCAAGGTAATGGCGAATGTTTTGAGTTTATTAATGAAAAAATACAATCATATGTGTATGTTCGACTTGGCTAAAATCAGACAACTATATATTTAACATAATTTAACTATATTTATTTAGAGATGACAATTATCAGAAAGACATGCTGAAAGATTAAAATGACTATAAATGTGGACTATATCGACCCCCAGCCCATCCACACAATATGGCATCATAGATATGTTATACTGTACATCTAGCTAAAGTTAGGAAGGATCAGAGTAGAGCTCACACAGCAGACAGTGCAAGCTAGCTGGCTAACATAAATGGTGGAGGGTTATCTCTTTAAGGTAGTAGTTTGACATAAGTAAGGGATAATACACAACAGGAAGTGCTGTTGGAAAAAAAAAAATAAATAAATCAACGACCAGATGGTGTGATGCAGAATTACTATTAACATCTTAGAGTTGATTATTTTTGCAATAATTTTTCCTCTTATACCATAGCAATTTGGCAAAGATTACATTTTTATATTAATTAAAGAACGAAACTGGAGACTCCTTCCATAAATGTTCAACAAACTTCACCATGTCAACAGATGTACATTTTTTCTTTGTTAAATAACAACGCATTTTTAATCCTCTTATTATTACATTGCAAAGAAATGACATCTCAGCAAATGTCTTTAATATAGTCAATGTATGTAGTATTTCCTATTATAAGAATATAGTAAACAGAATATAAAATATTGGACCTATTTCTGGACATTTATTTACTAATTTCAAGCTTGAAATTTCAACCTTGTTCTATTGGAACAGAATTTTTTATAATTTTAAGTATTTTTTTTCTAGAAAGAAGCTAAATTATCTGCAAATAGAATGACAATTATAAACCAGATAAATTTGACGATATTCAAGATATTTTCACTTGATAAGATTTTCTCATAGAGTATGTGGAGAGTCCACTATACAAGCCATAAATTCACTGTTACTACACAAACAGTGAGTGCATTAATATAGACCTGTGATTTGATTTACAGCCGGCACTGCTGTCAGAGCGGCTATTATAGAAAATTCATCAACTCTCCAGTCAGATTCAAGAATTCAGTAGTGCTGTGGTACAAGATGATATAATATTATCCGGATAAATAATGTCATTATGGATATTGAGATATTGTGGGAATTTTGATTGTAATAACAGTTACAGACTCTGAAAGCAGCTGATTTAATGATAAAATTTCATACTACACCTTGTAAAATGTTACGTTTTAACTATCCATCCATCCATCCATCCATTTTCTGTACCACTTATTCTACACAGGGTCGCGGGGAGCCTGGAGACTATCCCAGGGAACTCAGGGCACAAGGCGGGGACACCCTGGTCAGGGTGCCAGCCCATCGCAGGGCACAATCGCGTACACACTCACATACCCATTCAAACACTATGGACAATTCTGGAAATGCCAGCCAAACTACAACACATGTCTTTGGACTGGGGGAGGGGGGGGGCGTGCAAAATCCGTGCACACAGGGCGGCGGTCAGATCGAACCCCCGAGGTGTGAGGCAAACGTGATAACCACTAAACCACTGTGCCACCCAAGTTTTTATTTTTGTATTATTCCTTATGTTTAGTGTTGTTATTTTTTTATACAAGTATAAGTAGTATTAAATTAAACATTTTTTTTCTTCAAAAGCAACACCACTGTTTTGTTGCCAGTTGTATTTCCAGATATAGTAGAAATGTCTTCAAGTATCATGATATGATATGATATTTTTAGCATATTGCCCACCCTTACTTTGAATAGTCCTGACTAATAATAATTATGGGTATTGGCTAGCCACTTGAAGCTGTCATATGGAGAAAAGCACAGCACAACACACCCTTCTAAAAGATTCTTTGAGTAGCTCTTTCATTTACGTTCAATTTATGTACAAAATTGAGCCAAGTAGTAAGTTTTGCTTTAGAATTGGTCCACTTTTACTATGAACTATAAAGCAGGAGTTTTTGAACAAGATGACTGTAAGGTTTAAGTGTGGTGCATCTCCTAAGCGATCTCATGTTCCGCTCCAGATCATCTTAGTGAGTGCGGCTGAAAGGAAATCTCTGGCTGCATTCCTGAACCACAGGAAAGCTTAGCATGTTTTGACATCGAAGGGAGGTCAGTTGTTCACAGATGCCACCCTTCCATTCACCTTTTAGATAACATGCACCCGATGAACCAGCTTACATATAGAATAGAACAGCTGGTCGGCGTGGAAAGAAGTATTGGCGCCCCATGTTTGACTGTATAAGGAGCTGCACCTCGTTGTAGTGCAGAAGCACAGATTAACCATTAACACATGCTAAATTGTAGCACATGTGTTTGCAGATTGCCAGAAGAGGAAGAAGTCACTACGGAAGAAGCTGGACTCCTTGTCCAAGGAAAAGAACAAAGACAAAGGTAACACAGATCTTAATGAATCCCTCAGGTTTAAACGAACATTTTGGAATATTTTCCAAATCCAGACCAAGTTTTATATAACGCCGATAAGATGTCAGGATGATGGGAAAATGGCGACAACCATCTCCCACAGAAATACATAAGTTTATTTTACTCTGATGTGGTCCATTTTTCCGGATTTCACAAGAGACAAAGCTTCTCCTACTGTGTCAAATCCCAGGTGTAAAATCTGGCTGACCAAAAAAAATAAATAAAACAAAACAGGGGCACACAGATGCAGTTTCTACTGGGATATATTTAGAGAAGTGTAAAGTTCTCCTTGTAAGGGGACATGGCTCTGAGCTAGCTGACCTTGCACGGCATATTTGGCAAGGCTTCCAGTTTTGAGGGGAAAAGAATTGAAACATGGGGACATCGAGAAAGCCACCGTGTCCCATGGCTTGCCCACGTGTTATGCCCTTTACACTGAGAGACTATGCAACCTGATTTGAACTACTCATTGTAGCTATTGTGAAATCAACAAATGGGGACACGACTTGAAACTTTTAGATGCCACTGTTTACTTCAGTCAGAACTTGATGTTTTTATTACAGTAAGTAATAAAATAAGAAGACGTTGATTCTCTGACTGTGAAGTCTCTGAAAATTCTGTGGCTGTGAAAAAAGACTTTTGAGTTCACTGTTAAATATAAACACTAAAATTTAGCACAGGAATCCGGTACAATTAATCATTGCCAAGGGAAATATTCTTAAAGCACATACAGTACTTAGGCATGAAATTTTGGTTTCATATGGAGCGTTGCTTTTTTTTAAGCACATGTTTACTTTTCATGTTAGAAAACATACTGTAATAACCCTAATGCATGCCCAAGAGGCTCCTTTAATTACATGTGGCTATTTGTCATATGGCAGTACTCCTTTGAAATGGTCTGTCTTATTAGAGAGTAGCAGGCCTGGGAGTCAACACACACACACGCACACACACACACACTCACACAAACACAGTCGCTCATTCTCCCAGCATGTATATTTTGTCTGAAACACCGGTTGGTCTCGGCTGGTCTGTATGGACAGCATATGGCCTTTGTTCCAGCTGCTATATTCAGGGGCCGGCTGTTCATACTACCATAGAACGAAATGCATACACACTCTATGTGCACAGCATATCTACTGTGGAACATTTTGAGGTTTCTGCAATGCAGTAACCCTTTACCGTAACACATAGAAAAGACAAACAGTCTGGTATGTCACTCCATGTAACTACATCGTGGCTTTATTTGTAACAGCAGTTATAGTGTTAACACATGCAGCACGGTGATGTCGTACAGTTGAGCACAAAGTTCTGTCTACAGACAAAATGAAGAAGACAAAACAATGGCTAAGTACAGTATGTTTCAAACGAATATATTGGTAAAACAGTGTCTCGCTTTGTGAATGTGATGCCTACTACTAACTTTGACTTCTTGCATTATTTCGAAAGTTTTAAGGATTTAATGTTTGTCTTGTTTTTATAAACGAACTCCTTATGAATTCATAAAAATACAATTCGTGGACAAATCCTAAATTTATTAGCTAAACCCCACAAGGCAAGTTGAAGCTCCAGTTTTTTTGCCCGGAAACCTAACTGAATAAGGTAGAAACTGGTAGCTAGTATAATGGAATAACATATGGAGAGATAGTTAGATAGTTAAGTACACTGTGTTTGAGCCATTGACAAGAAGTCAGCAAGTCACTGGCTAGAGTTTCTGCTATACTGTGGCTTTCTAAGCACTTAAAGGATATTATTTGAGTCTGGCTAGCATCTGGATTCTCTCTAAGCACAAGGTGACTACATGTAGTAAGCAGGAGAGTTTGCCTATATGACAGCTTTGTGCTCAACTTTATTTTGTTCGGTTTTGTTTGTATTTACACAAACCTGCGTGTTCCTGATTCTGAAAAGATGCACACTAATAAAGCAGTAAAAACCATCCTACCATCAGCTAGATCATGCCTCAGCTGATGTGTGTAGTGCAGCAGACGGTGAGATTCGGAAAGGAGTAGTACACGCTATAGTTTGAGGTGCATCACACCAGTGTGAAGCACATTACATTTCAACATAGCCTACATATCAAGTGTAATCAAATGTCAATAAGGAGTAGAGTTTAGTAGAGAAAAAAGAAAAAAAAATAGCCTGCACATGAAAACTACTTGCCAACACCTGGGCTACTGATGTTTCCACCCCTGCCCTTATACCGTTATGCCTGTCTGCCTGTTTTCAACTCCAATTGGCTAAAAAAAATAAACATTACCTGCTGTTACAGGAAGGACTGAGCACATTCTCTGTGACAGCACCTACACTTTCATTACAAGATCTGCAAGAAAAGAAATGGATGTCTTGACATTTATCATTTATACCAAATAGCTTATAACAGCGTTCACTGCGTTCAGACCATAATGTTCTTCAACTCTTGAAAGTTTGAAGTGTAGCTACTTCCTTTTGTTTAAACAAAGAAAAGAAAACATTTGTACGTTGACTTTCTGTCAACTGACTTTCTGTGTGTGTGCTCAAAGTATTTTCTGTTTAAAATGCCGTATACATTTTGGATTGTTATCTTGGTGCGGGATACACCAACATTTAATTGATTACATTTTGGAATTCTTTTTACTTGTGGATAAATTATAAAATGAATTACACTTTCTTTTTTTTCCATTTAAAGGGGTCATATGATGATTTTATAAGTTCATTATTTTGTTTACTGAGTATAATAGAATAGTTTAACATGCTTTAATGTTCAAAAGAACACATTATTTTTCACATACTGTACATTATTGCAGTACCTCTATTCCCAGTCTGTCTGAAATTCTCCGATTGAGGTCCGATTTCTCCAAAGCCCCTCCTTCCGAAAAGCCCAGAGTGCTCTGATTGGCCAGCTGACCCATTGCGTTGTGATTGGCCAAAAACCTAAAGCGTGTGTCAGAAACGTAACGCCCCTTACCATAATCGGGAGCTTCAGCTTCCAAGGCTTCTAAAGCAATTATAAACACAGTTAATAATGTTGTCGGTTAATTTTACCGTATCGGTTCGAGTCAGAGTCTGAAAATGCGGATGATCGAGCAGATCAATCGGAACCAACTTTGCAAGTGCGACTTGAGCAGAACGTTTTACAGTGGTACGTTATTTTGTAACTCTCTTACCTTTCAGATACGATGTTATAACGGTTTAATTTGTCTTCGTCACTGTAACAACTTTATGTCCTGAAGTGACAACATAAAGTACAGTTAAAAAAAATTCAATTAACTAAAAATTAAACAAATTATGGAGGCACTATGCTGATATTTCAAATTGTGATGTAGACGTTTGCGTAAGTAATATCTGGACTTCGATGGAGGCGTTTTACGCAGGTCTGGAGCAGTGGTCTCTGTTAGATAGAATAAATCCCTCTGTGGGAGACTATGAGCTTTGTAACTTTGCAGATCTTATACATGCACAAACAGATACATTACACACTAAAGGGAAAGGAAAACCTTAAAAAGCATCATATGACCCCTTTAAAATCCAAGGGGGGTACAAACTTTCTCTGCTAAATGTTTACTTCTTGGTATGACTTATTTCTCTGTACACTTTTTATTATTACCTGTTTAAATAAAGCAAAACAACTTTATTATACCATTTTATGTGTTGTGCCATGGTAAATTTGAACTGCTTTTTCCGATCTTTTTCCCTGCCTGCTGTCTCAGAAAACGCACCGCAGGCATTTGGCATCTCCTTGTCACAGGTGATCGCCAACGACCGAACCCAGCGTCAGCGTCAAGAGGGTCAGAGGGAGGAGCAGAGAGACCCGAGTGACCTGGTGTCCTCCATCCTGCAGTTTGCCACGCGCCGACCCACCAAGGAGCTTTCCAGCAGCAACTCATCACTCAGCTCCACCTCGGAGACGGCGAACGAGTCAACGTCATCCAACACACCTGAAGCAGCACCTCGCGCTCGGAGGAGGGTGAGGGCAGCCAGCTTTCATCATTAATGATAAAAAAGTGTGGGGTTTTTTTTCAGAGCAGTGGAACTGATGAGTTTTAATCCTCATGTTCTGTTCTGATAATGATTTTTGAAATACCATATATATATTTAACTGCCAGAATAGATGTTTACACAGACACATGGTTGTAAGCTCATTCTGTATTTTCCTCTGTATTGTACTGTCACAAAGTCTTGACAGGTTTTATTCAGCAATACTTTGAAACTGAGAATTTACAGTCATTTGAAAACTTCTTCAAGTGAAATTTAAAAATATTTAAATATCCTGTCAAACCTCTAACATACAGTAGGGTCCAAAAGTCTGAGAGCAGTAGTGAAAATGCTATTTTGCGTTCTTATCTAATTTAATACAGCAGTTTTCATTACAAATTATATTATTCACAACAACTTGAGTGAAAAGTAGAATTTTAAAAAAATTACATGAATCTCAGAGTTACGTCCCCTTTTTTGCTTTAATGACAGTGTGCACTCGAGCTGGCATGAACTCCAAGTTTGTGCGAAACCTTATGATCCATTTTAGATCAAATCCATCGGAGTATCGTCTGATCACACGCTTCAATAGAAGAGCTTAGGCATGAGGAAAATCTGACCTATTACATATGCAAGATATTGGACAGTTACTTTCTTTGTTTTTAAATATTTCAAAATTTTAAAATGTTCAGTTTTTAAATGACAGATTTTCAATGTGGTCTCAGACTTTTGGACCCCACTGTATATGCAGAGCTTTGTTTTGGGTGGGGTGCTAATCCTGGAATTTGTGGTAGCATTTATATTGTAACGCGAGGTAAAAATAAATTTAAAAAAATAAAAAACCCTTAGGAAACAGGAGACAAGATCTTGGGACATGGGCTGATGAAAAAAAGAACAGCTCAGAACTGAGAGTTAGACATGTGTGAAAATTACCAATACAGTAAATAAACCATTATAATATAAACCATTTGGATATTTTTATGCTGGTAAAAGAAAGCAAGACACAGGTGAACTACAGTATGCACAGGTGAAAACTATAGAGTCAGAGGAAAGTCTGAGGACACCAGCAGAGTTTGACCAGTGATGGAGCTGAGATCAGGATCAGATTTTACACCAGACGTGGTAAGGACACAGTGGCATGGTTGATGCACGCCAAACATATTACATTTGAGTTCTATTTCTGCGTACCACATGCAGCAAGGCTGTGGTTTCTGTCTAGAAACAATGCAGAGTACAATATTGATGCTATATTCTATGGAAACTGGATAGATGAAGATTGGAAAAAGACCAGGCGATGTTCAGCTGTCCAGTTTTGGTGAGTCTGTGACCATCGTAGCTTCAGATTCCAGTTTTTGGCTGACAAGAGTGGCCCCCGCTGTGGTCCTCTGCTGTTGTAGCCCATCTGCTGGAAGATTTGGTGTGTTGTGAGTTCTGAGATGCTTTTCTGCTCACCACGATTGTAAAGAGTGGTTATTTGAGTTACTGTAGACTTCCTGTCACCTGAAACCAATCTGTGACCTCTGACCTCAAAGAACAATGCTTTATAATAAGACAGGATTGATGTTTGTTGATGATTGATGGGATAGTCAGGCCAAGCCAGTGGAGAGAGATAGTGAGGATCAGACATCATGGGCAGAGTGTAACCAGCTACAGACTGTGCATGAAAAGAAAATGAGAGAGAAAACAGAAACAGGTGCAGTGTCAAAAACCTTATTAGCCAACCACGGCATCTCTTGGACTAGAAACTACACCGCAACTGGAAACCAGAGCCAGATAATCAGGGAAGCAGTTTCAAAACACAAAGAATTTGCCAGGTTCTGAAGCTTGGAAGCGAAGCCCTTGTGAAACACAGGGCAATTTTGACAACATCAGTGGAATTTCACTTTAAATCATTTACCTCCCTCTTTTAGCAGCACAATAGCTCACTTACATGCATTCCAAGGGCCCCTGCAAACCTCAGGAGACCCAGCAAACTCATAAGCAGGACCATTTGGAAGTAGAAAGAGCAGTTTGTTAGTACCTGTGCAATCTTGGAAGTGGTGTAAGCATAAAAAACTGCAGTTTGTCCCTTACTTTGTACATCTAGTTCTTACACAATCATGTTTCTTTGCATAGACACTAGACAAACAACAGAATAATAAGATACAGATGAATCAAAGCTAATAAAGGTGTGACTAATGATAAGGTGTTGGAGCCAGGCCAGAGCCAGAGCTGGGTTGTTACAGGACAACAAACGTATATTTCACTCAAATATATTTATTCACAAGCTGCATCTCAGATCTGCACTACGTTCTTATATTTATTTTGTACTTGAATACGTAGTACCTGAATTACTATCCTTTAGTATGAATTAGTATCCTTTATTTATTATGTGAGAGTGAGTCAAATGAAAACAAAAATATAAGTGCAACATAATTTAGAATGGAATTGAATTGAATTTGTTTCTAGCAGAATCCGGATACTCTTTAGGCACTGGAACACTTGTATTAAATGAAATGGAAATGTAGAAAAATTATACATTTGTGTGACACCTATTTGCAATAAACAATGCAAGAAAAATTAAGCTTTCATTTGACTTACCCATGTACATTATTGACACAGTTGTAAAAAAAAAACAAAAAAAAAAAACAAAACTATAGCTTTGGTAACACAGGTCAAAAGTTAATTAAAGAACTTCAATTAATGTTCACATCAAACATCAGAATGGGGGAAAGGTGTGATCTCTGTGACTATAACTATGGCATGGTTGTTTGAGCCAGGTGGGCTGGTTTGAGTATTTAAGAAACTGCTGGGAATTTCTTTAGTGTTTACACAGAATGGTGCGAAAAACAAAAAACATCCTGTCAGCGGAGGGTCTGGAGGCTGAAACACCTTGTTGGTGAGAGAGGTCAGAGGAGAATGACCAGACTGGTCTGAGCTGACATCAAGTCTATAGTCACTCAAATAATCACTCTTTACAACTGTGGTGAGCAGAAAAGCATCTCAGAATGCACAACACATCAAACCTTGTAGTGGATGCACTACAACAGCAGAAGACCACATCAGGTTCCAGTCCTCTCAGCCAAGAACAAAAATCTGAGGCAATCACGGATACAGACTCACCCAAACTGGACAGTTGAAGATGAGAAAAAGACCATGGGAAGGTAGCCCATCCACCTCAAGGTTCATTGTTTTGTGCATTCTGAGATGCTTTTCTGCTCACCATGGTTGTAAAGAGTGATTATTTTACTTACTATAGACTTCCTGTCAGCTCAGACCAGTCTGGCCATTCTTTCCTCTGACCTTTCTTTTCAACAAGGCGTTTCCACCCACAGAACTGTCGCTCACTCAATGTTTTTTTGTTTTTCGCACAATTCTGTGTAAATTCTAGAAACTGCTGTGTATGAAATTCACAGGAGATCAGAAAATCTCAGACCGGCCCATCTGTCACCAACATCCATGCCACAATCAAAGTTACAGGGATCACACTTTTTGTTCATTCTGATGTTTGATGTGGTTTGGCAGGAAAATGCTATAAAAAATAAATAAATAAAAACGACATGATTTTAATGTCTTTGGTAGGGCGGCATGTCCGTGGACTCCATCACGGATTTGGATGACAACCAGTCACGTCTGCTGGAGGCGCTGCAGCTCTCGCTGCCGGCTGAGACAGCCAGCAAGAAGGAGAAGCAGCAGGACAAGAGGCTGAGCCTGAACCCCATCTACAGGCAGGTGCCACGTGTGCTGGACAGCTGCTGCCAGCACCTTGAGAAGTATGGTACGCATGCTATGAACTTTCACACCTATGCATGATGTAAAAAATTCCAAATTGTGTACAGATGGCATAATTATTCTTTTATTTTTCATTCAGGTCTCCACACGGTGGGGATCTTTAGAGTGGGCAGCTCGAAGAAAAGAGTGAGGCAGGTAGGAAGCACAATTCTCACTCCACACCACAACATGGTACACTGATACTATCTCACTCATGCTTTCTCATGCATTTATGTTATTGTGCTTAACTTCCAAACAGTATATAAAAGCTTTCAGTCCTCAAATTCACTGTGGATGTTCTTAAAGAAGCGGTGTGTAATTTAGACGGCCCTCTGTTGCCTAGAAAATGACCTTGACAAGACCTCTCCTTCCAAACACAGCACATAACTCATGAATTGGCTTTTACAGAAAGAGCTGAGTGATACTGCTCTGGCTGTGGGTGGAGCTACATTCTAGGACAGAAAAAAATATAAAACAAAGCCTGAAATGAAGAAAGTAACCAGCTCCATTATATAGTAGCATCACAAATCACCTTTTTAGTGACGTATCTTAAAGATTATAGTATTATTACAGGTCTAGAAACACTTTTAAATATTACAAACTGCACCTTTAATTATAAGCAGGTTGTCATCCAATGTTGTTTAAGGCGCATATCTTTCTGTTACTAGATTTGTAGATCTGTTTTATCGGATCACTGATTTTCTTTTTTTGTGCAAACTTGGTTTTTTGACTGTCTTTTATATGAGAAAGGCTTTCTTTCATGAAATGCTTAACATTTTAGTAATTCTACATGATAATCTGGCTATACTACACTATACTAGTGTAGAATTTATCATTTCTAAATCACAAGGTTCTGTTTTGAATAAAAACAATGTAGTGGGAGATAGAGATGAGTGACGCCGATGAGACTACCATGCCTTTTTTTGCTGATGAAACACATACATACAAATACAAATATCTGATGATGGATTTCCCCCCCACCTCCGTCTTTGTCTAAATTCGCAACCCAACAACAGCTGATTGTATCTTTCATTCACACTGTTGCCAACATGTCTCAGTTATGAATGGTATTTTATTTTTCTTTCAAATGGTGGTGAATTTGCTCTATATCTAAATGTACCCTCAAGCTCTTTCTTTTAGGTGAATACAGTGATGTTTTGTTTGGTGTACACTCCCAGTACTCTGGAGAAAACATCACCCCAGTACAAACAGTGATCTTATTTCATTAAAGTAAACAAATATCACCGGGTCCCAGTGCGCATCAGAATCAAATTGCAAAGGAAACAGGAAAGCGCTGTGTGAAGAACCTGTTGGATGAGTGATGGGAGAGACACCGCAACATGGGTCACACAGTGTTTTTTTTTTTTTTTTGACTCGCCACAAAAACAGCAAAAAGCTGATCATATGATTGCAAAAACAACAAAGGATACATACAGTACATGCATAACAGTATACTCTATGATCCATAATACACTATAGTAGAATATAAGTAGAGTATTTGTTGATAATTGTTGAGTAACACAGTGATGTATGCAAAAACGGATTTGTACCCATGACTTTGAAATAATAACAGTCTCCTTTAGATAGTTCTATTCGCCAAGAGAATTTGGACGGATCGCCATTATTTTTAATGTATGTACATGGGCCTGATAACACTGAGGTGGTGGAAAGTATGGCGGAGAGCTAAAACAATGCCTTTCTTCACTCTCCAGATCAACTAGTGTTCATGTCAGCTAAATCGTTTTTTCGTAAGTCAAGATACACTGGAGCCGGTATGCAAAAGCTTAATTGACAGCATCTCCACTTGGTATGGCCTTGTGTACAGAATAGAAAGAAAAAAACTGTCTAGGATTGTAGGTATGGCAGAGAAAATTATAGGGAAATCACAGACACAGCTATCTGAGTTTAATGTGGTTTTTAACAGGCAGAAAACCAAGCAGATCTTGAGAGATCCTTCCTATCCCTTATTTAGTGAATTCAATAAGCTTTCCTCTGGGAGGTGATATAGGCTACCTATAGCTACAAAAAATATTGTTAGGGAATCTTTTACTGTATTTCACCAGCTGTTGCCTTGCTGAATTCCTAACTTAGTAAAAACAATGCAAACAGTGTATTTATTTTAACCTAATTTCCCAATGTATTTGTTTCTATCTAATGGATGAATTTTCAATTCAGATTTTACATAGTTTTGACCTAATTGCTCATTATAATAAGAGATTGAAGCTCCTTTATTTGTTATTTGTTCTCTTATGTTATACTGAATGTCTTTGTGTGGGAGTGTATGTAAGTGGCCCGTGTAGTTATTGTGAAGCCAAAGGCAATTTTCCAGAAATTCACAATCAAGTTATCATTCATCATTCATCCTTCACAATGGCAGTATTCCTTTTTTGTCCCTTTTTGCCTGGAAGTTTTACTTTGCTCGTCTCTGTGTCCTTCTTGTTTCACCAGTGCTCAGTTCTGCTTCAGGGTGTTCACTGTTCAGGACTCCTAAACTACACACATTCTTAGATAAGCAAGGCATGAACACTCTAGTCAACTCTAGTGAACCATTCCAGTCTTTAAAGGGAATTCTTTGTGCTACTAGTGTGTCTAAGTACATGTGTAGTGTCACAGAAACTGTTTATCTAGAAATCCAGCTGCAATGTGCAGACCGGTTGTCGTACAGAGGCCTAGTCAGATAAGACTGGTTTTAAAAGACAGCAATGCACACAATGAAAACACACACAGTTTAACGAAGATGTGTTCATGTGATGACAATGAAAGTTACAAAATCATGCATGTATTACTACCACCAATGAGAGCAAATACAGTCCCCTCTCTGATTTTATTGAACAGCAAGGCCAATTCTGTTGTTTTCTTTATACATTTTATTGTTTTCATTATACAGACATTTTGGGTTTGAGATCAAAAGATGAATATGAGATGATAGATCAGAGTTTCAGCTGTCATTTCCACATTTACAACTAGCTGTGTTAAACAACTTAGAACATGGCATCTTTGGTGACAGACCACCCAATGGTTTGGTGAGCAAAAGTATTGGGACAGACCATCTTAATGTTAATTAAAGTAAATAACACTTAATATTAGGTACCAGTACCTGACATTCCAGACACAATATGGCCAAATATCCTGTTTATTTTTGCTCCGCTAGTGGAACTAGCGAAGATTCCCGAAGAAGCCACACACACACTTTATAGCACGTCGCTGGATGACTAGTTAGTTCACATTGATTTGTACATTCCCATTAAAGGTGCTTCCGGTGAAGTTGGCTTCCCTTCTTCCTTTATATCTTCATTTGACAAGCTTTTATTTTTTAAGCCAAACGTTATATTCCTCAAAAGCATTGTTTGCCATGTCCGCTAATGATGTCACCAGCACTACTGTGGTAAATGTTTCTACGGTAACTAGGAAGTGGAATTTCACAAAGCGAACACAGACGAGCAGAGTGATACAATCAGTGAAATGTCCCAGTGCGGTTAAAGAGAAATATAGGCACTGCTTGACCAGTCAAATTTGTATAAATATAAAATAATCAACGTACGCACTGCGTTGCACAACCTGTTATCTGTTCATTCTATTCAGTTTAATTCTGAGATCAACTGTTGTATCCAACATAATGTTAGCAATCAAAAACACTGTGCTGCTAATTTATTTTCACTGCATGCAGAATTCAGGGGCTAAATGATATTATACAACCCTGGTACAAACCCTGATGTGGTTTAAGGATTAATTGCAATGTATTTGCTATTTCAAATAGAAGATACATATAAACACAGGATTTAAATAAAAGTTCTCTGGTAGGGAATCCCAGAAACACTAGATTTGTTCTCTATTGCTAAACACGCAGTAAAATACCAAAACAATATTTAATTGGTAGAAGGATGGAGTAAGACAGCGACAACTTGTTTTAACACTGATTTTGTATTTTCCCAGATTTCAGTTTTTTACGCTGTTGTGAAGTTATTGTTATACATCTTCTATACGCCTGTTGTCCCCCCCCCAATTATTTCCCTTTTGAGCCTATTTTTAATTGTACCATTTTTAATTGAAGTTATGTCTTTCCTTTGCCACAGCTGCGGGAGGAGTTTGACCGCGGTGTGGACGTGCAGCTGGACGAGGAACACAGTGTCCATGACGTGGCCGCGCTTCTGAAGGAATTCCTCCGGGACATGGCTGACCCGCTGCTCACCAAAGAGCTCTACACAGCATTCATTAACACCACATGTGAGAAACTTACACAACTAAAGTCTTTTTCCTCAACAGCTAATTCAAAGAGAGAACTGAACCAAGCTAAATTGCAATGCAGCAGACTCCTGTAGATTCTTGAACCCACATCAGTATAGAATCAGGTTTTGTAAAAACGTCTGGAAGATTAAAGCAAATCAGAGTGAAATGTCAAATCTAGTAGTTCAACAAGAAATTACCAAATTTTCATATTTTAGTGATAAACATCAATCTTAAAAATGGTTATTATTTTCCTGTGAAACTATAATGCATATACATAATTTTATAATCAAATTCAATGAAGTAAATAAGAATTTGTGTTAAAGGTTTGTCTTGTGCGGCAGTCTGAAGATGTCGGCCAAGTTCCCAATAAATAAATAAATAAACAAACATATATAAAAAATTTATATATATATATATATATATATATATATATATATATATATATATATATATATATATATATATATATATATATATATATATATAAAATAAATGAGAACACTGGGAACTCATGGACCTAGAAATACCAATGCAGTAATCAAATACAACAAATAAGAATCAAAGAAAGAGTAGTTTTTTCTAAACGTAAGCTGAGCAGTTGTGGGTTAAAAACCCAACAGTGGCTCTCTGGCAGTAACAAGCTTCCAGTCACTTATACTCAACCACCAGGTTACCACTAAGTGCACTATGTAGGCCAGTTCTGGATTACTAAACCTATGCCATCTTTGACCTATAACCCTTTTCTTAACAGTGCTGGACTCAGAAGACCAGCAGTTAGTCACCCAGCTGCTTGTATACCTGCTGCCGCCTTGTAACAGTGACACCCTGCAGCGGCTGCTGGAGTTTCTGCACATTGTGGCTCAGCACGCTCAAAATGGATATGGCAAAGATGGACAGGAGGTGAGATGTGGACCTAAAATAGTGATTACAATGGTCTTATTAATATATGTGTCTACCTGAATGACTAAAAGCCTATAAAAGCTCTCAGATATCAACTATGTGTGGAAGACTAGTATCATGTGCTTAGAGTGTTGGAGGACATGGTGAGCTTTTTGGGATTACCTGAGTGATTCCAATACTTTCAAGTTTTGAGGACAGTTGCTAAGAGCTAATAAGAAGATTAGTGAGTTGTTGAGCCAACATTGCTGTCTAGTTTTGCACTTTATAGACCGCTATGGGTCAATCAGTAGAGCTTGGCTTTCCCAACATCTGGAAAATGCATGAATGTCTGATTAAGGGCTATTTAGTAATATGGCCTCAGTGCATAGTTATGTAGGCAGTGTGAAACTGATACTCACAGTCTGCAGTGGAGGCCAGTTTAAATGTCAGCCTACATTTGAGACAAAATGAGCACTAATTGAACCACCTGGCCTGAATTTATCAGCCTGCCTCTGTAGTGCTTTCATGTAAATATTCTCAACAGGCTTCAGTACATATTAGTTTTTATCTAAAGACCAGTGGTTCTTAATTAGCCCATTTATTGTAGACATATAGGACCATACTTGAGTTGAGTTAAGCGCACATAGTGAGAATTCCATACCATAGTTTAATTTCATAACGTAACTACCAGCCTGAGCACTATTCAGAAGTTACGTAGGAGTTACGCACATGGGGTGGAGTTTGCCTAAAGAAGAGGTGTCTCTCAGTTACATACAATTCTGACCCTTAACTTCAGCTCATTTTTCTTATACAATATCATCAATTATGTCATGATGCACTTTCCTGAGAATGTTAGGAGAACAGTTGTCAAATTGTCAAGGAAATTTATTATTATTTTATTATATTATTTTCATTCAGTTGACATTGAATTAAGAAGAAAGTTTTAAAAGGAATATTAGGTCTTCATGACCAAACCAGAATAACCATTCAAGACTAGCGCAAAAAATGACCCCAGTGGTCAATGGAACCAGCCCAATACCAAAGCTCAAAATCTGACTGTCAGTATGCATTATGAATAGAGTAGAGTAGCCAAATCAAGGGTTTGTGCTTTTACAGCATTGACTGTTACAGTGGGGGAAAAAAGTATTTGATCCCCTGCTGATTTTGTACGTTTGCCCACTGACAAAGAAATGATCAGTCTATAATTTTAATGGTAGGTGTATTTTAACAGTGAGAGACAGAATAACAACAAAAAAAATCCAGAAAAACGCATTTCAAAAAAGTTATAAATTGATTTGCATTTTAATGAGGGAAATAAGTATTTGACCCCTTCGACTTAGTACTTGGTTGCAAAACCCTTGTTGACAATCACGGAGGTCAGACGTTTCTTGTAGTTGGCCACCAGGTTTGCACACATCTCAGGAGGGATTTTGTCCCACTCCTCTTTGCAGATCCTCTCCAAGTCATTAAGGTCATTTTCAATGCTCTGGGGGAAGGAGGTTCTCACCCAAGATTTGACGGTACATGGCCCTGTCCATCGTCCCTTTGATGCGGTGCAGTTGTCCTGTCCCCTTAGCAGAAAAACACACCCAAAGCATAATGTTCCCACCTCCATGTTTGACGGTGGGGATGGTGTTATGACTTGGGGTCATAGGCAGCATTCCTCCTCCTCCAAACACGGCGAGTTGAGTTGATGCCAAAGAGATCTGACCACACCTGACCACAACACTTTCACCCAGTTCTCCTCTGAATCATTCAGGCAAACTTCAGAAGGGCCTGTACATGTGCTGTCTTGAGCAGGGGGACCTTGCGGGCGCTGCAGGATTTCAGTCCTTCATGGCGTAGTGTGTTACCAATTGTTTTCTTGGTGTCTATGGTCCCAGCTGCCTTGAGATCATTAACAAGATCCTCCCGTGTAGTTCTGGGCTGATTCTGCACCGTTCTCATGATCATTGAAACTCCACGAGGTGAGATCTTGCATGGAGCCCCAGACCGAGGGAGACTGACAGTTTCTTCCATTTGCGAATAATCGCACCGACTGTTGTCACCTTCTCACCAAGATGCTTGGCGATGGTCTTGTAGCCCATTCCTGCCTTGTGTAGGTCTAGAATCTTGTCCCTAGCATCCTTGGACAGCTCTTTGGTCTTGGCCATGGTGGAGAGTTTGGAATCTGATTGATTGATTGCTTCTGTGGACAGGTGTCTTTTTACAGGTAACAAACTGAGATTAGGAGCACTCCCTTTAAGAGAGTGCTCCTAATCTCAGCTCATTTCCTGTGTAAAAGACACCTGGGAGCCAGAAATCTTGCTGATTGATAGGGGATCAAATACTTATTTCCCTCATTAAAATGCAAATCAATTTATAACTTTTTTGAAATGTGTTTTCTGGATTTTTTTGTTGTTATTCTGTCTCTCACTGTTAAAATACACCTACTATTAAAATTATAGACTGATCATTTCTTTGTCAGTGGGCAAACGTACAAAATCAGCAGGGGATCAAATACTTTTTTCCCCCACTGTATGCATACACTGGGATTTGTTCCTCAGTTTTTCTCCTTTTTATATAGTATTTTTGTATAAAAATGATTGTACTGCTTTTTTTGGCAGCATGCTGTACATGTTCCAACTTATGTGATTAATAATGCGATATTTACAATATTATATATGACTTGGCATGTCATAAACATTGAACAGTGATATGATAATTTCGCCATATAGCTTACTCCTAGTAAGCGAGTGGCTTATTGAAAGCTGCTTGCATACTTGCAAGTTTTACCACAATCACTGGAACAATACATTATGAACAGCATTTAGCTTCAAGCTCTAGTGTTTGCAAGGTGAACACAAAAACAAACAAACAAACAAAAAAAAAAAACCCAGAATGATTCGTTTATTCCTTGACCCTAACTTTCCTGCATGTTCATTTACATAATAATAATAATAATAATAATAATAATAATAATAATAATAATATTTTTTTTGTATAGCACCCATAAAAGTTGCTTTCTCAAAGCGCTTTACAACAAAACAAACACAAGGCAAAACAAACAAAAAATTAATAATTTCAAATACAAATACAATAAAAAACAAAATATAACGTTGTTATACAAAATATAAAACAAAATGTAACAAATTTGCAAGCACACAATTGTATGTGGAGGTTATTATAACAGCAAAGGAGGGACAAAATCTGGAATGGGATGTTCAACAAGTGCAGACAGGTATGATGGTCGTGTCCACAAACTTTTGGCCATATAGTGTTTTTTTCCCCAAAACAACAGTATCCAGTGGCCATTTAGCACCTCATTCCAAATATACATTCCACATTTACTCTGCTAGGTAGTAAAAGTAGAGGAGTGATAGGAGCAAGGAGTCTAGCATGGGAGGGGTTTTTTTTTTTTTTTTTTCCCCCTCAGGCATACAGTATACACTTGCTCTGATCACATAGTTTGATCAAATGCTTTATTATGTTCCACAGATATTTCCATGTCATGTGTAATAGTAAGATACGCACACACAGTTTACAACTAAACTTGTCTTGGGGTACAGTCTTGGGGCTCATAACCTGGGATTATTTTTCTTGGTGTTAACTTCAATCCCAGTTCGCACACCGTACTCCAGTAGAGACCCATGCTTCAGGTCTTCATTGGTTCATTGTTAATCTGTAAAGAAAATCAGGCCTCATGATGTGGACTCTCAGAGGCCTGCTTGGCCCGTTCCTAAATACTCTCACTCCTGCCTGCGCTCTAAGTGTACTTTCCCACATGCCTATCTGCACAGGAAACCAGACTCATTTCACGCTCGGGAGGGGAACACTGATCAACATTTTCATCACACACACTTTCCCACTGAGACCCTGTGAGAGATTTGGGGAAAGGATGCAGGGCAGTGCACTAGTTAGTTAGATTCCTAGGAGTAAAATAAAGGAAGTATTTTTTTTGAATAGGAGAGATGAGTAGAGTTATTGCATTTACTAGAATGGTAAGATTTTCTTTGACGTTCATAATACACACACTCACACCAGTTAATCCTCTTTTTACAGAGTCCTGCTGTGAGAAAAATTGAATCTCCAGCCTGCCGTGTACATGAAGTTGTAGTGACAATGTTAAAGTCTTAATCCCTGTGTGGCTTTAGAGGAACCGCTAATAATGTGATCACAAAATCATAGTGATCTTACAAGTAAAATGCAGTAATTCTCTCCCTTTATTCCTGAGTCTTTTACTGGAGTTTAATGATATTGATCAATACAATATTTAACAAAACGCACAAGGATAATAACACAAGGATATTACTAAATTTAACTTCCCAAAAATGCATTACGTGATATGTACATTTAAAAATTATACACATGTAGAATAAACTCTAAAATAGTTCGTTTTTTTTTAAATGAAGGTTTTGTCTGTGTGTCCACAGGTTACAGGAAACAAGATGACATCAATCAACTTAGCCACCATCTTTGGGCCAAACCTGCTGCACAAGCAGAAGAGCTCAGATAAAGAGTTCAGCGTGCAGAGCTCAGCCCGGGCCGAGGAGTCCACGGCCGTCATCGCTGTGGTACAGAGAATGATCGCCAGCTATGAGGAGCTTTTCATGGTGAGCAACGGTGGTAACTCAGTGGTTGGGTGGTGGTAGCGCAGTGGTTAAGAAGTTGGGCTACTGATCAGAAGGTCGTGAGTTCACATCCCAGCACTGCCAAGCTGCCACCGTTGGGTACTTGAGCAAGGCCCTTAACCCTCAACTGCTCCCCAGGTGCTGCAGCAAAAATGGCTGCCCACTGCTCTGGGTGTGTTCATGGTTTGTAGTGTGTGTGTTCACTACTCACAACTCCTAATGTGTGTGCGCTAACTTGGATGGGTTAAATGCAGAGGACAAATTCCAAGTATGGGCTACCATACTTCACATGTCACTGTCAAAATGGGGAAAATGCAATAATACTGCAGTGAAAGTTTCTGTAATATTCTGTACTCTCCGGTGTCACCCAAATGAGGATGGGTTCCTTTTTGTGTCTGGTTCCACTGAAGGTTTCTTCCTCTCAGGGAGCTTTTCCATACCACTGCTACCTCAGGCTTGCTTAATTGGGATGGTGACCCACCGACCACCAAACTGTTGCATTCTTCTTTTGTGATGGCTTTCCAGGCTTGTGCGGCAGCTTCTTACAGTTGTTGTTTGATTAGGGGGGTTTCTCCTTTCAGTCTCCTCTTCAGGAGGTAAAATGCTGCTCAACTGGGTTAAGGTCTTGTGACTGACTTGGCCAGTCCAAAACCTTCCACTTTTCCCCCTGAGGAAGTCCTTTGTTGTGTTGGCAGTGTGTTTCAGGTCACTGTCTTGCGGCGTGATGAAGTTCCTCCCAATTAGATTGGATGCATTTCTCTGTAAATTGGCAGACAGAATGTTTCTATAGATTTCTGAATTTATTCTGCTACTATTATGAGTTACACTACCTCCACCGTGCTTGTCCGAGCTTGTATGTTTTGGATCATGAGCAGATCCTTTCGTTCTTCACACTTTGGCATTTCCATCACTTTAGTAGAGGTTAATCTTAGTTACAGAACTTTTGTGGCTCATCACTGTATTTCTTTGTGAATTCCAATCTGGCTTTCCAATTCTTACTGCTGATGAGTGGTTTGCATCTTGTGGTATGGCCTCAATATTTCTGCTCTCAAAGTCTTCTTCAGAAGGTGCATTGTGATACCTTCACCCCTGCCCTGTGGAGGTTGTTGGTGATGCCTTTGTGGGGTTTTTTTTTGTTTGTTTTATTTTTAGGTTTTTCTTCACAGCTCTCATAATGTTTGTTGTTTTTCTTGGCAAACCTGTTCCATGTCCGGTTGTTAGTACACCGGTGGTTTCTTTCTTTTTCAGGACATTCCTAATTGTTATACTGGCTATGCCCAATGCCTGTGCAATGGTGCTGATACAATTTTTTCCCTCTTTTCTCAGCTTCAAAATGGCTTGCTTGTCTCCCATAGGTCTTCTGGTCTTCATGTTGGTTTATCCTTTTTAACAGCAAATGCAGTCTTCACAGGTGAAAAACAGGGCTCAAATCAAGAGTAGACATTTAGCGCTATTAATTGTTTAAACAATCAGTCTAACAGGTCACATTTGGGAAACCAGAAGCATTTCTCAGTCACATGTTCCAATATTTTTGATCACCTGAAAAATGGGTGGATTCAAACAAAAGGTGCCATAGTTGTTTAACACATCTAGATGTAAATGTCAGGAAATGAAAGCTCTGGAAAATTCTGATCTGTCGTTTCATATTCATCTTTTGATCTCAAACCCAAATGTCTTCAGCGTACAGTATAGCAAAAACAACAGAATTGGCCTTACTGTTCCAATACTTTTGGATGGGGCTGTATATTAAGAGAGAGAAGGGGGAGATTAACATTACACATACAGTGCAAAAGAGTGGTGTTGTAATAGAGAGGTGCGATTTCAATTTGTTCCCTCATAAACCATGGGGGCACAAACTTTTGCACCAACTGTTTATTTTATTCACATCCAGGGAGTAATTGAAGTGTACTTATGAAATAAAAGTAGAGGTTGGAAAAACGTTGGTCAAATACAGTAGTTATGCATGTTAAATTATATTTGTTACTTAAATATAGTGTTGGGTCAGGATCCTCCCAAACTTATGCACAACGCTGAATAAAAAGCCATAATCAGAGTTGAGTAAATGCATGTAGTTAGGAGGTAATATTTCAGAATTATTTATGGACTTAAACGCTGCTCAGACAGTTACACACACAGGGTGGAGTTTATCCAACGAAGGCATGTCTCAGTTATCCTCTATTTAGACTTTGAACTTAAATGATTTTTCTTTGCGCAATATCCATTTCTGCCAAGAAGTATTAAGTCTAACACTACTGTCTGACAACATTATAACCACCATATTTCACCTTGGCATTTATGTATTGGGCAATATAAATTACAGAACAGACAACAGAATGACATTTGTGAGCAATATTAAATATGTACATACATACAGTATGTATACATACTGTATGTGCTATGAAATGGTGCACACATATGCTGCAAAACCCCAACAGTGGCTGTATGTTGTTTTTTTCATACACCTCTGTAAGCTTGACACTTTCTGGTGCTATTATTACAAAACAATTCTGTACACTTAGTGGATATCTTTCCTTTCTTGGCTGCTGTATACTACTGTGGTATCAAGTGGTGGTTTCTGATGTTCAATTGTCATGACTACTCATGACAATCAACATCAATTTATTCTCAGTTTATTGTATATCAGGATACTATTATCTGTTTATTAAAATATTGCTAGTCTTGCAAGGCAGAACTCTAGCTTTCACTAGAGACTCTGGTAGCTTTTGTAACTAAATGCAGCTAATAACCTGCTACTTTTACAGGAAGAGACCATTTGACTGACATTTGACTGACCAATTGGCAAACACATTTCCTTGCCAGTAACTGCTTTAAACAAAACTCCTAGTAAACGTTATTTGTTAATCTGGGAACTTTAAGATGGAGTACTGTGAATTCTGCTCTGAAAAGCTCAGCAAATTACAGTGTTTAACAGTTCCTTTTTCCATTGGAAACCAGTGCACATATGTGCGCATACAGCTTACAAGATTCTGAAGCTTGGGGCCAGAAAAGTGTACAATAAGTTACAGATTCTCTGTGGGCTGTAGCTGGAGCATTTTAGAGTAGAATTATGTGAATTAGTTTCTGAGCTGTTTTTATTCATCTCGTTTTGTGCTACATTGTGTTGCAGTGCATTATTTTACCCATAAAATGTGATCTGCTTTTCTCAACCAGATTTAAAAGTAATTGCTTAAAAGCGCTCTACACAAAACCCGGCAACCTCGGCAGCGTGAACTGCATGCATATAGTTAACGTTATTTATTATGGTGGAATCATTATTTATTAAGGTTGAAACAATAATCTGGGCCAACTCGAAAATACAGTTAAGCGCAAGTCTGAATATGGATACGTTTCACAGCATATCTATTGATTTATCTTTAGCACTTAAGCTGACAACTCTGAATGCAGCAGAAAAAATGAGACATGCATATAATACACTGCATGATTATGTGCATAGACTGTACACACTGAGACACACCACAGAGCTCACACACTCTCTAGTTACTCTTTGTACGTGCATTGCAAGTGTTTATTACCCACAGTTACCCTATTTCATTCATTCGTCCTATCTTTTTAATGGGATTTTGAACCCCAGGCCATCGAAACCTCTCGGGTTAAAACCTTTATGAGACACTAGAAGAGCCATGTAGACGGGTTGGATGTGTTTGGCATGAATTTCAGCCCTGATTTCAGCCTGAAAGGCCCAGCAGGAGCCACCTGTAAATGGAGGGAGGGTTTTAGCTGCTGCCAGAGGGCTTTACAGGTTAAATCTCCATTCTCTCTTTTACATATTCAACTCTTTAAAGCTGAGAAGAACTTTTGTGGAATGTAAGGGGTGAAGAATTGAATGACATTTTTCCTATACATATATTCACATTCTACTGAAACTGTAGTTTTGTACATATGCATCTGTGCATATCACTTGCATTAATGCTTTGGGAAAGCTTGATTAAACCTAAACTCCCAGGGTTTTACAATTAAATTTCTCACCCTGCTAATTACATTCGCTATTACCTCCCTGTAGTCACTAAATAATTCATAATGTTGACTACTATTGAGTAATAAAAGCCGGGATATTAAAGGGTTAAATGTTGCATTTATGTGCAGGTGTCTGCAGACTTGCAGAATGAGGTGCTGATGAGCTTGCTGGAGACAGATCCTGACGTGGTGGACTACCTCTTAAGACGCAAGGCCTCACAGTAAGTCATCCTGAAACATAAACATGCAGAGAAAGTGTAAAAAGCTTGGCCATATTTTTCACTAGAAGGACCATGTGACATCAATATTGCAAATATAAGTTTATGGATATGTATTGCCCTCTGGTGGGCAAGAGGAATCATTGCAACCAAAATAATAAACTTAGGCTTTATCAGTGCTGTCTTATAAGTACTTACAGTAGGTGTTCATTTACTCTTTCAGTCCTTTTTATATGGGGAATAAGCCTACTGATGTCTCATTTATAGAACAAGATATACAGTTGAGGGTAAACATTTCCATACCGTTAAGATAAAATGAAGACACAAATATTAGATTTTAACAACAACAAAAGGATATTAGAACAAAAATTTTCATTTCCTTTACCTACCAGTTTCCTTTCTAACTGCTTCCAACTTCTTTGCATACTCTCGATAGCTTTTGAAAGAGAACACGTGCACAAATGTGTATGCAACATGAAATGAAATTATACAAAAGAATAAGTAAATTTAAGCTCAAGTTGGCAGTAATAAAATCAACTGAACATAAGTTATAGTAACTTTAATTTAAGTAAAGCAAAGGCTTTGCAATGATTCATCAATGCAGGTGCTGCATACATACTGTACATATTATGACATTTATAGTCCAGTTATGAGTTGCCTCCTGTCACCTACATTACTGTGACACCATCTTTGCATCTTTCTTCTTCAGAAGTCCTGATTTGCTAAATTCTGAGGCATCACTCTCCCTGAGTGAGTGCAGATCATCCAGCGACTCCAACAAGGCATCCAGTGGCGAAGTCTCTCCCTATGACAACAATTCGCCTGTGCTGTCTGAGAGGAGAGGGGGAGACCTGGCGAAAGAGAGCGAAGTCCATTCTGGACGAGTCCTCAGCACAGAGCGACTTTTCTGCGTCCCAGAACAGTACAGCCTGGTGGCACAAGTGACAGGACGCAGCAGGGACACTGTTTCAAATATCTGGACCCCAACCAAGGGTGAGATAAAACAGCTTTGTAAAGCCTCAGCAAAAACATCCCAGGACATGTGTTTTGATTTTTAATTTTAATACATTATTCTTTAATTCAGAGGAGCATGCTAACATCTGGGGTGCATGGCACACAACACTGAAGCCAGGATTGCAAGAACAACCCTATACAGGTACTATACCAAAAATGACTCCAGTTCTATTATACTATGCTGAATGTAATAGCAGTCTGAAGCACTGGTAAAATTCTATACCGGACATAGGCTCTTTCTTTCATTCAGTCTTCAGAAAGCTCTTTATCCTGGTCAGAATTGCAGTGGATCTCCAGAACACTGAGCATGATGTGGGAATACACCCTGGCTTGGACGCCAGTCCATCGCAGGGCACACACACTCGTTCACATATGGGGCAGTTCAACATTGCCAATCCACCATCATGTTTTTGGAATGTGGGAGAAAATGGAAGAACCCAAGGGAAACCCACACAGACACGGGCAGAACATGTGAAACTCTGCCCTCAGGATCAAACTTTGTTTAACTGAGGATAACATTATAATAGTAAAAATACTGTTTATAATTAAAACCAATTTATCTGACTTTTGGTGATGTCCCACTGTATTAGGACTACCTTTAATTTGTGCTTATATACATTCATATCTGGTGAACAGTGTACAGCCCCTTACACATTTTCCCATTTTAGGGAATCAAATCTAATTGGACAGTTGGCTGCTCAGTTGTTTCTTGTGTATCTGTGAGCCAATGCATAATTATTTAATGTTCAGGACTAAAAAGGAATTATTCCCAGATGTGGCATATGGAGCCTGTTGCTGTTGTATCTCAAAACGAGGACTAAAGGCGGCCCTCAGGAAACTGAAAAACCTAAATAAATCGATCAGAAACATAGCTAAAGCATTAGGAATATCAAAATCAAGTTTGATAAACTGTAAAAAGCCTGAGCTGAGACTTGGCAAAGAAAACAAATCTTCCAAGGCAGACCATGGAAAACACTGAATGATGGAAAAATAATTTCAAATATGAAGAAAAACTGGTGAAGAGATCAGGAACTGCAGACACAGACAGCAGATACTTTTATGGACAGTTGAAATGAATATTAATTCCTTAAACCCCTTGGAGTGGTCCAGACATTCCCCACTCTCGTAACTACATACTTTTCCTATTAATTTTACTGTGGATGCTGAATAATTCACAGTAATTCCTGAATAAAACCCTTTAAGATGAATAAATAGGCATCCCATCCAGGGTGTAGTTCTGCCCTGTGCACAGTGTTCCCAGGATAGACTCTGGAACCTCTATCCTGACCAGGATAGACTCTGGAACCTCTATCCTGACCAGGATAGACTCTGGAACCTCTATCCTGACCAGGATAGACTCTGGAACCTCTATCCTGACCAGGATAAAGTGGTTTTTGAAGATGAATGAATGAGAAAACACGGTTTAAGAGATTAACATGTATCAAAATGGTGAAACGACAAAAATGTAAACATAAGGAAACAGTTTATGATCCAAATAAAACAATGTTATTGGAAAATAATCTGACAATAATTGAACAGCAGTTCAGAGAACTATGAGAACTCTTCACATGCTTGCAGATCATGAAGTGTGTGCTCAGGATTGGGGTAGAGTTTATTTATTTGAAAATGTTGGAAGTAAATTTTAGTACTGTTTTAAAAAGATGGCTGTTGGTTTGTTGTTCCAGGTTCCTGTGGCAACATATCAGACGGAAGCTCTCGCAGCTCCAGGGATGGAATTGATGATCGGACTCCACCCGCTGTAAGCAAACCGGATTTCCCACAAGGTACCACAGTGACTCATGCATGCCTCAACCTGAACCTTAAACCCCATGGCCAATTGGAATCCAGCAGCTCGGAGGACCTTCCAGTCAGCAGCAGCCACAGCGCGCCTAGCCCCACCCTTTGCCCCAAACCAACCAACAAGAATGAAACACATCCTCCTCCACCACCTTACAGACACTCAAGATTAACACCTTCGATAGTTTCGTCCAATTCTGTCGTGTCACAGTCTCAGCAGCACCCCCAGCAGCTCGGGAAGACTGGCAACCAGAACTCATCCTCACCAGCGAGCACACTGATGCCCACAAGCCCAGAGTGGCAAGACTGGCAGAGGGACAGGTGGCACATCTGGCAGCTGCTGTCCTCAGACAACGCTGATACGCTACCCGAGACACTGGTGTGATGCCAAGTTAAGCAATTCAGTGTGTTTATATACGGAGGCCACTGCCTTAGGTGTGTTATGTACAGATTGGTTTTGGGGCTAAGCCCCTCATTATACTCTTTAGGCAGTTGTGGCATTAGGGGGAGCCGAGTTGCACTGTGGAAACCAAAAGAGGTGCAAGTATTCCTCCAGCTGAGGATGATTCCAGGCAGCAAACCACAGCTCACCAAATGACAGTGCAATTGGCGTGGGATCGGTTCCATTCCAAAAAAAATGAAGCCCTCCCTCAAGTTTGCTTGCTAGATCCACTTGTAAACCCAATGTTGGGACTTGTCGCAGTGGTTCAGAGCCCTTTCCTCACTTTCTGTTTTTAGCTTCACACAGAAAGCCAGCATTATGGGCTCTAAACCAGGTACCTTAAATTACCAAACGAACCTAAAGCTAAACTGTCAGACAATTAAACCAGTGACATGTTTATATGGACAAATTGAAAAATACACTATACTCAAACTATTGCATAACTGCTGTGTATGTCTGCTTGCAGTTTTTCCTTAAAAAAAAAACAACAAAAAAAAAAAAAAAAAAAATTTTTTTGCACTGAATCGTATGACATGGGGTCAAACTTTACAGGCTCAGCTCCCTTTTGTATATACACCATAAGAATATTGCCAAAAAAGCTGCTAAATCAGATGTATACAAAATTATTTGTTCTTACCTCCAGCACAGTAAGGATACCAGGACAGCGAAATGCCATTTTGTATTAATTAAGGACATGTGAGCCTCTGAATGAATAACGCATGAGTGAAATTCAGTAGCATTTCAAAACGACCATTAATATTTGGGCCACATGTTCCTCTCTGGTCCAAATGCTAAAATATATGTCTAATTAGTGCGCTTACTAGAGCGTCACATCTCAAATGTGAGAACACAGAACCCATTCTTAGAAGATTTGTCGAACTGTGTTTTCCCATAATGCACTGCAAGAGTACGACAGTTTTAATGGTAAGTTTACAAACATCTGCTTGGAATGATTGTGTAATAAAATAAAGCATAAATTTATTTTTTATATTTTAAATTGAAATTAGTTTAAAATATAAAAGTTGTTCTCTGCCAAGCTTAGTAGTGTGTGTTGACTTATACGCTAACCATTAATTAACCGTCTACCACACAGGCTGTTATCTAGCTACTGAATAGTCTCCAATGATGCAATGTTATGACTTTGTCCTTTCTAGCAATGTGTTTTCTATGTACACTGTTCCAAACTACATCATTTTTTTTTTTAAAGTTTCTGCAACAACTGTTACTATCGAGAAGAAATTCTCTAAGAAATCTTCAGTCAAATGCTAGCATTTGGTATCCACCTTTTATTTCCACAGCACTTAAAGGAGATACGTGTTCCTCAGATGGATTTGTTTTTAAGCTTGTTTTAAAACATTCTAAAAAGAATGACAACCTGATTCTCTAAAATGAATTGTCCCTTTGCAACCTGCCTAAGAGCAGAACATTTTGCAAATTCAGCAGTATGTTTGAATAATGGTAATAAACCTTTATAGATTGATTCCAGTTGCATCCTGTGGCTCAGAATGAGCAAAAGCTCAATACAATTTAGATATGCTTTGGCATTTCTTTCACCCTTACTCTTGTTTATTTATCTAGTTACAAAATAGTGTCATATTTCATAATCTCTCTCTCTCTCAAAAAAAAAAAAAGATAGCTAATAACATGATAATGTCTGCAAAAATAGCATTAGGACCTCAAATTCATTACATTTTACAAATTTAATCAACCTCAATTGTCTGATTAAAAAAATGACAACTTTCACAATATCAAATTCACTAGAATTCATTAATATGAAAATGTCTGGTCCATTGTTCAATGTGATGGATGAGAGAATGGGATTAGCAGTCGCTGTTATTTTTATTTTTTTTTTTTCATTCATATTTAATCCAACAAAATCGAAATCACTCGTACTAATCAGGATTCCTATGAACTCCACAGACCAACATTTACCCCTTGAAAATGTAACACCATTTTAAAATCCGTTTCACGTGTCATCCGTCAAATTCATTTGCTACTCCCTACATCTACTCATATTTCAGCCAGGATGAAAAGCTGAACTCCTTTTAAATTCCCTACTCATTTTTTATCTTTTTTTATTTTTTTAGATTCTTTCTCTGTATGTACAGTCTATCAGTCAATATTAAAGCAAATTGTCCATTATTGTATATTGTGAGCAAGTGCAGTGTCATTGGCTCTTGGTAGAGTGAAATGAGCATTATTTATTTGTATTGATCCATTTTGCACACTGTACTGTTCTTTATATGCCATCACATCTTACTTTCCCCCTTAGACCTTACAAATCTTGATGCTAAGCAGATACAGATAAACAGAACAAAGTAGTATCCAGATACAGACATGCTTACTTAAATCACTTTGAGATGTTCCTTTTGTTTTAAATCACCAGTGATATTTCTACACAAAACTCCAAGGGAAAAAAAATATATTAGCAGTGGTTAGGATAACTGCTTCAAAAGTTTAAACCACTTGCTTTGTTCAGCTCAACACAGCTCCCCTTTTGATGCTAAACATCATTCATATTAAATTAAATAAATTTTCCCTACAGTATCATGATTGGCAGCTCAGACTCATGTATGATCATAGTATTTCTTATCATTTTATTCATATCGGGCCGTATTCGGATTTGAGTTAAGCACAACAGTATTCAGATGTCAGATGTAACTACGGAGTTAAGTGCTATTCAGAGAGTTGTGCAGAATTTGCCTAAAACAGTCATGTCACAGTAATGCACAATTCTGACCTTGAGTTTCCTTGCGCGATATCAGCTGTAAGAATCCGGCAACTTCATAAACTACACGCATATCATTTTAATTATCAGTATTTGGAGCCCAGAAAATCAACTTAAACAGTTCCATAACCCAACTCTGAGTATGAGTAATTTTCACCATGTAGAAATAGAGTATAACTTGACATAACTTAGACTTAAGTTGCCAACTCTCAATCAGGCCATAGTATTAGAATTGACCATAGTACTAACATGCACCCCTATCAGAGTTCATAATTCTTCTTTGCATTTAATTTCATTGCATTCTAGGCTTCTAATTATATATCTTCTAATCCATTTGGGGGAAATAGCAGTTGCTATTTGAGAGAAAAGGCTCCAAAGGTCCTGCCATTTGTTTTGAAGGTAGATTTTACACCATATTTTTTTAAATTTGTCACAAGATACAAACAGATACTCAAAGGTTTTTCAGCCATAATGCAAATGTAAAAAAAAAAAAATCAGAATTTTAGTCACCGCACTTTGCCTTTCTACAACAGAGCTATCATGCTGATTTGATTTGTGAGCTTTACTATTAGTGTTATCATTATGGGAGAAATCTTAATTTGCATTTTTAAATTGGTAAGTAATTATGTCATGATTTTGTAATCCACGACCCAAATATGAGGTATATGTTTTTATTTCAATATTAGGATTGTAATAAGGAATCATTTGTACTTCACGCAGAAAATGCATTTTGTATGGTCTGATATTTGCTGTGAAGCTTGCCTTGGTATTTTATGTACTTTTTTTTTAATTTTTATTTGTCTTTTTATTTTTTTTTTCAGCAAGTCTCATAAAGAATAAATGAGAAGGCAAGTTTTAATTTCGTCCCATGCTGTGACATCTTGTGCAAGAATAAGATCACATACAAGAAAAGTCATTGTAGGGAAATTCATTATCATCCAAATAGGCTAAGAGGAAACGGGAAAACAACAACCAGGAAACAGCAAAACAGCACCTAGAAAAGGAGGGAACAAACTGGAAATGCAACATGTATACATATGAAACTTAGCCAACACAATACAAAAAAGCAAAAGTAAATATTTTGCCAAATGGGCCTTAATGATACACAACGAGACTGATAACCAGAGGCAGGTGTGACCAACAGTCAGTGGGGTGAGTTCAAAGCAAAAATGAAGCAGCAGTGAAACATGAAACAGGAACTGTTTCCAGGAAGTGGAAAACAGGAAACCAAAGCTCTGTTTCAAACTGCTTTCACTCACTCATTACTATATAAACTGTGCTTTATAGAGCAATAAACCCTCAGAAGTGAGGGAGACACCACACCGAATTCACTTGAAACACTTGCTTAAGGGGTGCACCAGAAACACATTGTTGTAACGTGCTGTCACATAAACAATCAGAACATGAACAGAAAGTAGAATTTTCAAAATAAAACAGTTTAACAAAATCATTAAATATGAGACCTAAGACCAAATACAAGTGTTCAATGTGTTTTGACAATGAACAACTGCCAGATTAGTGTTTTTTTTTTTTTTTTTTTTTTTTTTTTTTTTTTTACCTGCATTTACACCAATCAGCCATAATATTAAAACCATTTGCCTTATATTGTGTAGGTCCCCAGTGCCAAAGTCAACACCTTGAACTCATGTGCGTCATGTGTTTCAAACCATTACTGAAAGAGGTAACCAACGCACATGCACCTGGCCGCCCACATGATGTAAAAAAAAAAAAAAAAAAAAAAAAAAAAAAAAACCTGATTCATCAGACCAAGCCAACTTCATCCATTGCTCCATGGTCCTGTGGTCCAGTTCTGATGCTCACATGCCCATTGTAGGCACTTTCAGCAGTGGACACTCTGACAGGTCTGCGGCTACGTCAGATGTTCTGACACCACAGTATTAACTTGTTCAGCAATTTGTGCCACAGTAGCTCTTCTGTGAGAGCTAGGGGATCATGGATGGATTGTGGTGACTTAATTTAACACCCGGTCAACCCTGACCAGGATAAGGCAGTTACTGAAAGTGAGTGAATGAGTTTCCTGTTTTGTTTTATTCCATTTTTTCCCTCCAAATTTCGCAACTGTCATCTACTAGCTAGTTCTGTCCGACTGTGTGACAACCACCAACCAGGGAGAGTGACAGCTAACAGTTGCTTGTGCCAAGATATATGAAGCCACCGCATGATTTCAGATTATTAATATGAAGGTACAGGGCAGCTGAACATGTTAGCTGTAGAATGCTAACTGCTGTCATCTGTGTACAAGAGCTCACAGATGCCTGTGATTGCCTAGCATCACTGTGATTTGCATAACAGAGGGGAATGCCATCTTTCCCACCCAGAGAGCAAGCAATTATGCTCTCTCAGATTCCTGGCCACAGATGGCTTTGGCATCGTCTGGATTCAAACCTGGTATCTCCTGCATAGGACATATATTTTTACCTTGCACCATTCCTAGTCTAATCCCATTTACTATGTGGGAAACATTAATTAAGCATTCATACCATTTATCATTATAAAATAACTGTTTTAGTTTTGTTTTATGTAATCAGCTGCATCACTTACATGAATAAATACATGAATATATGGATATTTGTACAGGATTGTTTAAAATGGCTTGCTGGATAAGTGACTACATCAGGCCATGAACAACAGAGAACTGCAGAAAAACTGTATGGTCCTTTGTCTGGGAAGACTTACCAATATATTTGACTGGAATTCAAAAAATGTCTGAAGCCACAATTACTTAAAAATAAATGTCAGAAGGGAAAGCAGACTGATATTACTCTAGATTACAATAACACGAATTGTGCTGGATAATCTGCCACATCCATCAACATACTGCAGTTAGTCCAAAATGCAGCAGCCAGGGTTATTTCAAAGGCTAAAAAGTTTATGCATGTCAGTCCCATCTCATTTAATCTATACTGGCTACTAGTGATGTCATATACAGTACAGCTAAATCATATATAGTTCAGCTAAATTGCCCATCATATGGTGCCCTGGTTTGGTAGTCACATAATTAGTTGAAAGGAGTGTGCAAATAAAGTGTCACATGACCTCAATGTAAATACACATGTTCCTGGAGGGTCCCAGTGTTTGTTAGAGAACATACCTAAACAAATAGCATAATTAAGACCAATGAACATCCAGGACAAAGTTTGAAAAATGTCAATCAGGGTTTGGTTATTTAAAAAAAAAAAAAAAAAAAAAAAAAAAAAAAAAAAAAAATCCAAAAAAGTCAGTGCCTGAGTAAGGAAGGCATTAGTCAGAGAAGCAGCCAAGAGACCAAGGCTAACTTTGAAGGAGCTGAAGAGATCCACAGTTCAGAGGGGAGAAGCTCTTCATGGGAAAACCATAGCCAAGACACACCACAAAGATAGACTTTATGGAAGAGAGGAGACAAGAAAACCATTAGCCATTTGGAGTTTGCCAAAAGTCATGATTCAGCAAATATGTGGAAGTTGGTTCTCTGGTCTGATGAGACCAAAATTTAATTTTTTGGCTTTTGGCACAAAGCACTACGTTGGCAGAACCCCAACACTGAGTACACAGTCACCACAGTGAAGCATGGTGATGGTAACAGCATCATGTTAAGGGGATGCTTTTCATCAGCAAGGTCTGGGAAACTGGTTAGGGTTCAGGGCTAGATGGATGGAAGCAAATACAAGGTGAAGAAAACCTGTTCCAGTCTGTAAGGGACTTGAAACTGGTGGGGAGGTTCACCTTCAAACAATACAACAACCCTAAGTATACTGGCAAAGCTACACTTTAGTGGTTCCAAGAACCTGGATGCGTTAGAATGGTCTAGTCAAAGCCCAGACTTCAATCCAATTGAAAGCCTGTGGCAAGACATGAAAATTGCTGTTCACCAATGGTCTCCATCCAGTCTGACAGAGCTTGAGCAACTTTGCCAAGGCGAATGGGAAAATATCAGGATCCAGATGTGCAAAGCTGATAGAGACATATCCCAGAAGACTTGCAGCTGTAATCGCAGCCAAAGGTGTTTGACCAGGGGTGTAAATACTTATGCAACCATCAACCATTTCTGATTTTTCTTTAATTAACCGAAAAATATTCTGAACTTTCAGATGCTCAATATATTGTGTAAATCCAGTGGTAAAAATTCCAGTTAAATTGATTTCAATTCCTGATTGTAGCACTACAAAATATAAAAATGTTCAAGGGGGTGAATACTTCAAGGCACTGCATGCATCTTTCAACATCATATACTGGTGAAAAGACAGAAGCTTTTTCATGTATACCTTCAACTGGAGGTTCTTTTCTGATGAGTACTTTCATCATTTGAAGTATATGACCAGCCTAACCACAGCTCAGACCAAACCCTAGAGCTGTGACTAATCTGATATTAAAATAATTCAAAAGAGTATATGAAATAATGCCTGGCAGATGTGCATTGGCTGCTGAATCTGGCTTCCTCAGAAAGTCGTTGCCTTAGCTCCATTTTAGCTCCACTGTTTTATTTCTTTGTCAAGATAAAAATTACAGGAACTCTCCTAGATTTGTTTAAAATACCACTAACTTGTGAGTTTCAGGGTATTACTGATTGATACAAAACACTAAAACAGCTGAGAAATAGGAAGCTGTTAGAGAATTGGTGAGGAATTGCTATAGCTTGTCTATACTTGAGATGTTATCTTGTCTACTCAACAAAACAGAGTTTTTCCAAAATTTTGGTTTACTTTCGGGGGACCTGCCTGGGCATGTGCATGCTAAAATAATTCTGAAAATCCAGGAAATTCTGTTTAATCACAAGACATAGGCTCAAACTTTTATTCATATGCATGCACATTTACACACAGCACCCAACCCCCCAACAGAGACACACACACACACACACACACACACACACACACACACACACACACACACACACACACACACACACACACACACACACACACACACAGGACAAGATCACTTGTACCTCGTATCACAGCCCCAAGATGGCATCAAATACTGCAGTAATCAGCATAGTTAGTCGTTTTACTGAGCCGGGGGGCGGAGGGCTGGTTGGGGGGGTTGGGGACTATGTATGCCAGCACCATGTTGGTTGGTCCATAAGGCATAAGTCATTCTTAAGTGCTATCTGAAAAAATTATATAATATAAACTAAGTATGAAGAATTTTGGAAGACATTTTGCTAAAAAGTGTTAATTTCCCCTATGTATGGAGACTTTGGGGACACCATGGTAGTTACATGTGCATGCAATTTAATGAATTATTTTGGATCACTGAAATATGAGAGGAAACATTTGACTTATACTGTATATCCTCAAGATTAACCTGTTCTGTAGAACTTACAGTATTGCTTAGAGTCTGCTTTAATGAAAGACTCCAGCAATGCTAAAAAAAAAATAAAAATAAAATAAAAAAAGTATCAGATTAGGTTGTAATTAAAGATGTACTTGTCAAATATGTTGTTCTGTAACCAGCTCTTGTTCAGACTGGAAGCAACAAATCATGCATGTAAGCAGTCTGAACAATAATTAAATCTGCCATTAAGTGAATGCAGACACTTGACCGGCTCTTACCTCTGAAAAAAATGTGTTTTTCTCCTGCATGGAATTTCCCCTTTTAACAATATCCCACGGAAGCTTAACCATGTCATTAGAGTCGCTCGCTGGAACGTAGCGGTTGAGTTTGAAATTCCCGTCACAACTGGATGCCCGGCATAAACCACAGATCATTCCTCCCATTTTGGCTTTGGCACTGGAGCAGATACCCGGTTCCCTCCCATGGCAAGTATCTAAAGCTTTGCCTTTATGATTTTACAACGAGAGAGAAAGGAACAAAGACCTTCATTGATTTCTGTGGGTAGTAGCAGATGACATCGGCCATAAACCTTCAGCAGTTATTACCACAAATTCTGTTTCACTGTAATCAAAATCCACGGACACATCCATTGACAAATGCATAAATCTTTCCACTCGTCACTGAATTAACTGACTGATAGGACAAACAGTTTGTTTAGACATGGGTGCCAATAATTTGGCCCATTAGCATCCAGTGGTAGGCCTACTGCATGTTCAGTAATAAACAGTCTGTGCATATTCCAAAATGATTGACACCTTATTCAATCATAATAGCTTGACAATACCAAGCCATGACTGTAAAAGCAAGCGAGCCAATGAAATCATAACTGGAGAATGAACTGGCTTTCCATAAGCCAAACCAGTGTGGGTCTGGATTGTGGCCTAGCTTAGGATGCCTATGGCTAAATCCCAGAGAACAGAGCGACGTGTCACACGGCTCCTGCTTTGTCTCAAGCTCTGCTGCTCGTCTCCTTCCTTCATCACAAAGCTACATTGTTGCACATGCACCAGTTCTTGTTGCCTACACGAAACAGATGTCCCGCTTATTGTGTTGCTTCAAAAAAAGTTGACTGTATTTTAGAGAGGCAAGTCAAACAGCTTTCCTCTGCATGCATGTTTATGTGATTGTTTAGAACTCTGCAGTAATTAAGGTCCATCTGACCAACACATTGTGCGACCATTTGAAATCACAGCAGGAGGGGATTAAGATCGTCAGATATCTTGTAGTTGATGAAGCTTACAGTTAGCCTAAAAATGCAAAACACCACATGCCTGCAGTATGAACATGTTCACAATTGGAGGTTAGTTTCGTAACAATCCTTTGCAAAATCCCTTTTGTATTGTCATCACAACAAACTGCATTGTTTGCCTCAGCTATATCTAAACAATTATTTGGCTGGTTTGAGTGTGTGTGAACAGATAAGGGCAATACTACAAACTTTCCCTCCTATTTTATTGTTCATAAAGTAAATCTGTATTGAGGGGGTCAATGGATTTCAAGGTGTCGTAACTACAAAAAGTTTAAGAATCCCTGATCTAATTAATACAGATCATCAATCTCAGATCAACAGAAAATCCATACAACCGCTCTGCATCTGTGCCTAACATAATATCTCTCTCATGCCAACTCTGGAAGTCCTCAATTTGGACTGAAACAATGTGGCAGGAGCTGCTAAGCATCCATGGTGCCCTCCACTTGGCATCTCCGTTCTGAAACTGATGAGCAGAAAGCCGCTAACTATTTCCACATGAGCCGACGACAACAATTAAGACCTCCAGCAAGGCCTAATGATGGTCCCAAATCAAGTACACAAGAAGTACACAATGTGGCAGATTGTTGCCCTGCTGGTGCAGCTGCATCATGTTTGTGGTTTGGTGATGTGGGGGAGAGCTATTAAGAGTAGTGGAAGCGGTTGGATTGTGCTGGTCAGATGTGGGATTTTTTTTTGTTTTGTTTTTTGCTCTGAGCTGTGGGTGCTGGCTCTCAAGGAGACGTAAATATGGAACCCACAATAACTCAAATTCTTTCTCTTATGATTCAACATTATACTGAAATTAGCATTTAGGGCAGATTTACCAACATCATAGTAGATACTCACCGGACACTTTTTAGTAATACCTGTACCTCTGCTCAGTCATTCAATTATACAGTCAACCAATCATGGCGCATCAGCACAATGCATAAAATCGTTAAGATATAGGTCAAGAGCTTCAGTTAATCTTACCACCAAATATCGGAATGTAGAAAAGATGTGATCTCTGTGACTTTAACTGTGGCATGGTAGTTGGTGCCAGATGGGCTGTTTTGAGTATTTTAGAAACTGCTGATTTTCATGCATGACAGTCTATTTGTTTACACAGAATGGTGCACAAAACAAACAAACAAACAAAAAAACCCCATCTTGTTAATGATAGAGGTTAGAGGAGAATGGCCAGACTGGTTCAAGCTGACAAGAAGGACCAGCCAATGTTTTTCTAATCTTCCACTGTCCAGTTTCAGTGAGCCTGTGCCCACTGTAGCCTCAGATTCCTGTTCTTGGCTGACAGGAATGTTGAAGTTAAATTAAAAGCATGTCAAAACACAAACACATGCCTACAAAATTACAGTGCAAAGGACTGAATGTGTCTAGTTTGAAACTTACAATGATTGCATCAGTTGAGTTTGATCAGTTAAACATCTGTCTTAAGTGTCATGCGTGATTACCTAAACATTACCTGCATTTATTTAAGCTACAGAACTACAATGCTGGCTCAAGCCAAAATATAACTAATAAAAAATAAATAAATTAATTAATTAATTAATTGCTACTACTACTACTACTGCTAATAATCATCATCATCATCATCATCATCATCATCATCCCCCCATGTGTAAAGTACAGACAATATTTCATTTCTGTCCAGAAATGAACTGGAATGTATAATGCACATCTGAAAAATATGCATAACATAATGTTGTGGAGTGGGGCATAGTTGTTGTCCATCATGAGTTTTAGGTGATTTCACATCAACTTTGATCCAAACACCTGTTTATTTAACAATTAACCAAAAGAAAGGTAGAGCTGTTAATAATACTGGGTAGACAATAATGAATGTTATCTAACAATAATGTCTTACTTCCATTAATATGAATTGAAAATCAACATTTTTACAGAATAACTATTAGAAAACAAGTAGCTTTTTTTTTTTTTTTAGGATGGCAACTTGCTGCTGGTTGCATGACTGGCTTCTTACATCCAACCTGACCTTATTAAATTTGTATGAATTCAAACAGATATTTGAACAAATGTTGTTGGAATTGGCTTAAATTCGTACCAATTAAGTTTTGAGAAAAGATACAAATGCTAACCTAATCCATAAACTTCATATGATTCCATATGACTTACCCAAGTCATGTGAATAGGTATACATTTGCAAATGTGAGACTTTGTTGATGATTTTTAAGGAGGAATCATGGGCTGCATGATTGTATGAATATAGCAATTCAACATTGATGAAAAGTGAACAATAAGGTTGACGAAAAATGTGATTTCAGCAATTGTAGCTTTTCTACTTTCATATGAAATCGAACAAAATCATTCTCACACCTACAGATTTTGTGTGAGACTGGATTGAATTCTCAAGAAAGAATCACTGTGTATTATGTTTAGTTAGTCCTCCTACAGTCCCAGTAATATTTGCTTCTCAGGTCTACAGAGTCCTGATGTCCTCATTCTTTTGGCTATGGTCAACTCTGCTCCATTGATAACTTGCTGTCTTACTTCAGGTCCTTGCCAAAAAACAAACAAAAAAAAAAAACCATGTTCACTAATCTATAACAATCTGCTCACTGTACTGTTGGGAGGGAAGGGAGAACATCTGTGCAAATGAGTTGAGTTCCTCCTGAGAGAGTAGAGTCCTGTTTTCTTATTCTTGCATTCTTGACTCCTGATGTCTCATTTTTGGATTGCTCCTTTCACCAAACAGGGAACTAGCTTGCTTGCTTGAGGGAAGGCAGCTTCTCTCACGCCATTAAAAAAAAATCTCTCCTTAACTTTTGAAAACATTTGCAGTGCCTTTCATGGCATCTTATAAAAAAAACTATTTACTTTCCAGAAAATAATTCCATGCAGAAGTCTAAGGTGTTGGCACAGATTTTTCTATTATGCTTATCTGAGATCAGTTTCATTTGCAATAGTCAAGGTTAGGATGTAGAGTAAATTGGTCCTGGGCCAGTAGACAAGTGTGGAGGAATAGTCCAGACTCTGTATGTTCCTGGTTTGAAAACGGCAGATCGCCTCATGATGTTGGCCAACAAAAACATACATCGCTATGTCCACATCTACATACTGGTTGTAGCTGGAAGTATTCCTTTGCCCAAAAATGTTCACATACAAAAAAAAAAAATAAAAAACAAGAAAGAAAGAAAGTGTGCTAGTGGCCATACAGTTGTCCCCTGGAAATGTCATGAGATTATTCATAGTGAAACAGGGACCTACACATGATGTTGTGCTTTCTAAATCAGATATCGACCCCCTATCTTTTTGCAAGTATTTTTGGAAAAGTTTGCCTTTTGGTTTGGGTGGTGGCCAGTTCAGGGTGTATTTTGCAGAGAAAGCATACAACTGCTTGTGAAGCATGAAGGAGAATTTCAAATTATTCAGAGGAGGACACTAATCCCTGTAAACCCAAATTCCAATAGACACACACTAAAAAGCAGAGCAGATTTTTGGATCTGATCTTGGCAACCATGAGGGTCAATCAATGAAATTGTTTAGCAGGTAATTTGGGGGCACGGCCATCTTACAGCTCCAGGGTCCCTGGTTCGATCTTGAGCTTGGATACTGTCTCTGTAGAGTTTCTCATGGGCTTGCTCTGGGTTCATTCTGGTAGCTGGACTGGCTACTCTAAGTTGCCACTAGGACTGGATGAGTGTGTAAATGTGTGCAGGTTCCTCTGTGATGGACTGGCATCCTGTCCAAGTGTATTCCTGCCTCATGCTCAGTGTTCCTGAGATCCTCAGGAATCCACCTCAGGATACAGTGCTTATTGAAGATAAATGAATGAAGGTAATTTTTGACACCAATTTGATATAGCATGCAATATTTTCATATAGACGAATTTGTAAGAAAATTCCAGGTGAACAAAATGATGGGAGTTATATTTCCACAGTGTTGTCCTGTGAGGATCAGATACCCATCCATGATTTACAGTATGTCATGCGATGTAATGAGTTCTCAATGCACAAGCTATAAAATTCTTCAGATCTGTAATCTACCACATGTTATAGCTGTTGCTTAGGAGTTTTGTGCTATATGATCTCTCCATCTCTGTGTCTCTACAGAAAGATCTTATTGGTATAAAACTGGTGTCAGTAATAGGGGTTAAACAGACACTAATTTTGAGCAACAGGATATCTATTTCCAGGTCAAAAAGTTGATGTGTAATGTAGTGTAGTGTAGACAGTAGGTGGGACTGAAAATAGCCAAATCATATCAAGGCAATGACGCACTGAATAAAAGTTATATTGTAGCCAGACAGCAGATATTAAACACACCCTTACTCAGTTAGGGGATTTTTTTTTTTTATTCAGTCCATAGTGCTTTGAAGGATTTTCACTGGAAATATGTTTAAGGTTTAAAGTAATAGCAGCTGTCCAAGGGTGAATCAGATTTGATGCAGGCTTGTCCAGTAGGATCTCCAGAAGGAATGACCCAAGTTTGAAACCATCTCCAAAAAGAGATGAAGTAATTTGTCAGTTTTTAAGCTTGGGGGATTTGTGTGTGTGTGTGTGTGTGTGTGTGTGTGTGTGTGTGTGTGTGTGTGTGTGTGTGCGTGTGTGTGTGTGTGTGTGTGTGTGTGTGCGTGTGTGTGTGTGTGTTATTGGTTGCGCAAGCAAACCTGAGAAAATTGAACTATCATTCTGCCTAGTAGGGATACATACAAATACATTACTCAGAATGAAAAGATAATGCATTTTAAATTGCTACAAATATTGATATGAATAAGAGGTGCACTATTTCTTTTTAAATAAAATTTTTCAGATGGGTTCACAGAGCATCTGGTTAAAACTAGAGGTGTGCATCAGTAGTGGGTTCTTGCAAACTATACTTTTTTACTTCCATGCAAGCGAAAGTGAGTTATAGAGCTCAAATAAATGCCACATTACAGCGTACTAGTCCTTTTTAACTGCCTGATCAGGGTTCAAATTAGGCTACTAGCTTGTTTATATTTTGGGAAATACAGTGAACTCAATAAATTAACTAAATATGTTAGAAAATATCAGGCAGGTACAAACAAAAATAATAACTGGGATTAAAAACAGTCAACCGCACATCTCTAGTTGAGACTACTTATGAACGTGAGTGATGTAGATGAGGTTGAGGAACTCTCAGAGCCAGAATTCACACACCATTCTGACACTGCTGGTATTTGTCCCAACAGTGGTTCCAGTGTTCTTAGGGGCATAGTGGTAGGGTTCATTTTAAAAATACATTAAAAACAAACAAACAAAACCTCCAGTTTAGGCCCTCTTCAAAATCCAAATCCAGATACAAATACAGATATGAATATTTGGAGCACTAAACAGATACAGTTGCAGAGTTACACGCTTACTGCCTACCCAAATAACTATATTTATTCCAAAAATAAAATTTGACATCAACTGAGGAAAAAGTGCGTACAACTTTATAATAAAAAAAATTAAAAAAATATATATTGTGGTAGGGTAAGTGGTTAGTAAACTATATAAGAGTAAGATTGATAAGATGAAGAACTCAACTGCATAATCATTGTCTCCAAAACTTCTTATTTACATTTATTCATTTGCCTGAAACATTTTATTTAAAAAGCCATATAAGATAGGATTAATAGGATAGGAGATAGGATAGACTTGAGCAGTTAAAGCAATGATTAAACAGTGGCACTTGAATTTGAACTCACAACCTTCTGATCAGTGGCCCAAAGACTTAACCATTGAGCCACCACAAATGCATCAGTCAGTGAGTTAACCAGTAATGCTTTGGCAAACATTAGTTGAACATCACTGATCACTTTTCAAGATATTTATTCAAAAGCTTTGTAGGTCCAGCAGATTCCAGCTCATGACTGTTAGGACAATTTAGTGGAAGAGTGCAAATTAATCTGACAGGTATGAAGTGTGTTCTTGGGCTTTATCCATGTTTACAGGACTGAGAGATCCTGTCAATGGAGACTGATGGAATTCAAGAGTGTTTCCCCACATGCACACCACAGGCTGGGAAAACTCTCAAGGGCATGTGCTCTCGCATGCTTACTCCCACACTTACTCACAAATACATACACACACTTTGTAAGTCTGGCTTTGTAGGTCCAGCAAAGCCAGGGGTGATGTGGGTTCAGCCACAACCTATGTGTTGTAGCCAGATGAACAGGAAATTGTGCTGTTTAACAAGGATCTGCTTAGGATATTTCTGTGGTACTAGTGGTGACTTATTTTTCTCCATTGTCACAGCCCATAGTTTCAAAGACTATTTTTGGTAGATAGTGTGTAACTACTGAATTTGTGTACTAAAGCTCAGAAGTGGAAAGTGGAAAACTAATTTGGGGAAAAAAAGTTGAGAATGATCAGACAGCATCTGGAAATGGTCATTCATCAACTCACTATTCATCAAGATTTCATGGCTATATTGTGACTACAGTTACACCATAATCCTAAAAAGCTTTGTTTGCAATTTCTTGTCAGCACTTTCATACATGATTTTATTAATCAGGTAAATTAAAGAAATATTCCAGCATTTTCTCAACTTAACCTCTATCCACTGTATCTGGAGCATACAAGTGGTTACCCTGGATGCTACAGTATCTTTCCCTCTTGTTGCTGATTAATTATCCTATTATATCATATTGTCAATTATACTTTTTTACAGTACATTTTGTAATTCATTTGCAATTAAGTTTAGATTATGTGGAGCGTCTGCCTTATCAGTCCCTGTGAACTACAATAGAAATGATAAACGTGTTACTGCAGGTTAATGCATGAATACGAACCTGTGATTTGCTGTGTAGCCAGAACGACTGTCAGAGCTGCTGTTAAAGAAAATGAATCAACATCTTCTGAGCAGTCAGATTCAAGAAGTCAACAGTGCAGTGGTATAATTGCACATATTCTACATTAGGTAGAGATTAGGTTTAAAAAATGCTAGTTTTTTCTGTTAGCTGAAAGCACCATCAGATCCCAGACTCCAAATCCAGCCCTAGTATAAAGTCATATTATACTTTCCACAGATATGTGGTTTGGGAGTATCTGTTCAGCCATGGGTAGTTGAATTTCATGCTGCATGCAGTTTGTAATGCATTATAAGGAGAAAAGATTAGGATTTTCCCATTTAGTAACCAAAAAACCCCTCAACATTTCCTTTAAAGAACTCAATCTGTTCAGATGTAAACTCAAAGATCAGCTCACATATGCTTACATTTTGCTCTCATCCGAAATGTATCCAACAGTCTTATCATTGAGATAAACGTGTTGAGGCAGGAAAAGTACCGATCCTCCTTATCCACTGAGGTGGTGCAAGAGAAAAGGGGTGAGAGAGAGAGAGAGAGAGAGAGAGAGACAGCACTCTCACTGTAAACGATGACTGAAACCTGGAAAGCAGATCACTTGGCACTTTGCATGACATTCCTTTTGTCTTATTGCTCCTCTAAGATCTTTGAGAGTTCGATCTCTCTCTCTCTCTCTCTCTCTCTCTCTCTCTCTCTCTCTCTCTCTCTCTCTCTCTCTCTCATTAGCCATGAACAGCCAAACCACTTGAAAGACTTTTTCCATAAAATTCTCCAGTGTCTGTTCCTTCATAGGAGTCCTTGTAGCCTTTGACACCAACATTTCCAAGTAAAAAAAAATCCAGATGGACCAAATATGCAGTTATCTTCAATATTTCCCAGGACTGGGCTCTCCAGGCTTTGAGGTCTAAATCATTCCTTCTGAGTAAATGTTTTCAGAGTATCATTTTCAGAAAGCTAGCTAAAATAAAATAAAAATCAGTAATCACAATTTTTCCATTTCTACTTGAGGATTTGAGGCCACCAGCACATTTTTGCGGAGACATATTTAAAGTGCTTTTGTTTCTGGTTTTGGTGCACAGTGGGGGAACACTGCACGAAGCCACCATAGAAATACTCCCAGCCCTCTCTAAGTATTCGATTCTCGGTTTTGGCTTTTTGACAGCCACTCCACTTTTATAGGTTGGGTTGTTCACACAGTGGCTGGATAAAGTATCAGAGGATTTGGTGAGTGGGTGGAGAGGGGGATGTGAGTCATAAGAATGTTCGTTGGATCGTTAAACTCAAGTGACACAGAGAACCAGTGCTGAACACTGAAACTGAGCATTTTAACAGAACATTCTTTTGGTTTTGGCCTCTCATGTGGCATATCGTTATTCCTTAAGCAACCGGCCAGAAATTAAAAAAGAACTTTACAAAACCTCTGACAAGATTCTTAACTTTATATTCTTCTGAGAGTTAAATTTATATTCTAATATTAAATTTTTATAGACTGTGGAAGAGAGCAACTGAAAATAGAATAACATTGATTTTTACCATTATGACCAAGACACAAGGGTCTTAAAGCATAAAACCCATTTGGGAATGAAATGGTTAATTGCAGAATGTGTGTCTCTAACATGTTGTATTTTTTCTACATGGCCAGCCATTTCGTATCAAAACTTAATTAAACACCAGTGATCACCACAGAAGCTGACCAACATTTCTGAAGAGCTCTAAATATATGTATCCATAAATTCTTCTCTTTAATGGTGTTTGGACCTATAGCAGGACCCTAAACCATATGTATCCCACAGGCATTGGATTCTCCATACACATCACTGCAAATCAACCATGACAGAGACTGGACTGTTTAGAGACCCTCCTAGTAATAGTCAGTAGTACACAAAAAATAACACCAGCTAGAACATAAACAATGTCTCTGTAATCCCATGATTCATCCCACTTGCCATATTTGGTAATTCCACTGGCTATCAAAGTAAGACTAGTTTCCTACCTAAAATTCACTCCATTCATTAGATAATACACTCATTTTGTCATGTAAGGTAAGGCTGGGATTGAAGTGTGGTTAATACTGAAAAAAAAAGTTCAAGTCTCAGAGAACTGCTCATAGACCATTGAGCCTTTAACCCTCAACTTAGATATGGTTGGATTGTATTCAGCTTTTCTGATAAAAATCAGCCTTTCACATAAAATCACTTTAGATCAAAGTGTTTGCTTAAAGATCCATAAGTAATGCCTTAAAAGTACCAAAAAAAAATTCATAACTACAAAATATAAAAATTTAATGTCTCTACATTGCCACCTCATAGCTCCAGAGTCCATGGCTCAATCCTGAGGTCGAGTTACCTTACATGTAATGTTTGTTGGAGTCCCACATAGGTTTCCTTAGGGTTCAATGGTTTCATCCCACCTCTTAAAACATGGACTGGCTACATTAAATTGCCCCTAGGTGTGAATGAGTATGTGAATGGTGCCCTGTGACAAACTGGTATACAATGTCCAGTGATCCTGGGATGGGCTCTGGATCCACCACAACCCTAACCAGGATAAACCTCTTACTTAGGATGAATGAATGAATGAAGTCTGCATGCTCCACTTCTTTTACAGTAACTCCTTTATGGTCTTGCAGTATAGCTACATTCTGAAATTGCTTATTAGCAAAGCGGTTTCAAGTTAGGATCAATTCTTGCTGAATATTTGATTAGCATAGCCAGAATGCAACACTGCTTGTTTGAAGGTAATGTTAAAGTACATCAAATATGATTGTATCATTTATTAAACTAGACCCTTATCTACCAAAGTTGAAGCTGATAAGCCAGGACATACCTTGTTAAATATTCTGGGGGAGAAGGGGGGATATAGGAATGGTATATTTTATAGTTAGCATAAACATAATAAAACTTCAGATTTTCTTTTTAAGGGAGTCTCAATCAATTGTAAATTTACAGTTTCCCTTGTACCATACAGTTCTTTCCTTTGTTGTCCATTAAGAACACACTGAAATCCCATATGGGGATACAAGGCATTTGCTTTCACCCGCAATACCAAAAATACCCTTTTGTGACTCTGGTGATGAAAAATGCAGTATGTACAAGTGAAAGTGGAGACAGTGTGGACTAAAGGTGGGCAGAGTGCCATGGGAGGTTAGAAGAACCCAGTGCTGTTATTTGATTTATCTTGATGACATAATAGGTTTTATAGTGGGGGTTCAATGTCATGTTGAGTTAAGGTTGAAACAGCAATGTTTCACTGGATAACTATACCAGAGAAAGGTGAACTTGAGATGAAAGATGAGGACTGGCTGAAAGAAGGGTAAAAGTGGCAAATGCCCCGTTGCTTTGAAGGACCATGCAGATGGCCTCCGGCAGCTCATTCAACATTATGCTATGTGTAATGTGTAGTTTCCAAAGTGTCAGTCAGTTTCCTGCCATGGAAAAGACAGTCGTCAAGACAGTGCACTTTGCAGAGAGAAAAGAGACTGATGGGGGTAATGACTTTTTATAGCTGTTATAATGTTACTGATAAGAGGAATATCTGTGAAACAAGTTAGTATCACTTACGTAGCAGGGCATCAAATGTAATTAGAAACTGATAAAAAAAAAAGTACAATGTGTAGTTCTTTTATTTATATAAAAAAAGAATGTAGTTGTGGCAAATTGCCGTTGTATAAGAGGAATTAAACACTTCAGGATGTGCTATGATTGCAAAATAATCAACTTCAGGTTGGTAACAGCAACTGCCCGCATATAACAGCATGTCCCGGCAAGCTTTATTCCTCACTTAGCATCCTCAGTTAGACTTTGTTATCATCTGTGTAGTGAGGTTGCTTGGTAACCATATTCCCATGCTGTATGCTGAGTGTGGCAAGTGTCCAGCTATTTTGACAAGTTTAAATTCAATGGCAAAAAAGAGAAATAAAAAGATCACAAAAAACAGCCAGGCAGTGAAAGCAGCACTAATTTAACAGTTACAACAGCATCCTCTGTGTCTTTATCATTGGCCTTATATCTGTGCAAACTGAATGCTGACTGCTAATGGGAACAACAGGAAGATGAAGACTGAAACACAGAATAAAAATACACCTTACAAGCCCTGTTATTAACATGTACAAGCAAAAGATAATATTTACAATAATCATTATAGTAGCTTAGACCACAGTGCTGTTGAATTCTCAATTCTGAGTGATTAGAAGATTAACTTGATTCATTTTCTTATTTAATTATACCAACATGCCTTGGATAGTAATTCCAGCTGCAAGATTTATATCAGTGCTCCTAATACATTGTGGTTTCTACAGTAGCAATATATAGAGGGACTTATATGAAAAAATCGCTGTATAAGCAGATTGAAAAAAAAACATATCATTGTTGATATGGTGAAGTGTACTGCAATTAGATAATTATTTAGAATTTTTGGTCTCCAGTGTCAGTGCTTTGTAACATTCAGAGGCAAAGCTGTAACTTTAAGATTTCTGACTGGGAAAGTCTTCAGGACAGATGTGCAGTTTCTCAGTAACATGACAATATGACAAACAATTTTTGTCTTATTAACTTCAGGAGAGGAAAAAGAGGCTGATGAGGGAAAGGCTTAGCTGCTACAATGTAAGCATTAATAAGAACTAATTTGTTTCACAGACATTGCAACATTAAAGGTAACCATTAACAAATAAAAAGAATAAAGTGTCATTCTTTAATTAATAAAATGAATAAATTGTTGTGGTGTAAGAGGAATTAAACACTTCAGGATGTGCTATAGGATGGTAACAGTAACTCTGCTTCTAGTCGGGTTTTTACCTAAGAACCCTGTCATTGATTATTTTCTTATAATAGTGTCAGAGTTTTCTGTTTGTCAAAATACAGAATATATTCTGGCAGGTCACATTGCAATCGCAAGGTCAAATTAATCATGAAGACATTTTTAAGATTATAAATTTTACTATACATTTTCCATACATCTTGGGCCACATTGTGCTATAATTGCACACCTGGAGTGCTTCCAAAGCAGTTTTCCAATATACCTAGGCCCACAAGAGAAAAAAAAATCGTTGTGATGCAAAAGCAAATAAAAGGTACATCCATGAAGTGATGGATTATCACTTGGCCTACATTAGGTGACTCAAAAGAAGCAGTTTCCCCAAACATTCAAAACATGCCCTTAGACAGATAGCACTTGGTCTCGCAGTATTATTGCCTTCTGCAAGAGTTTAGACAAATGTGTCAAACTAAAATGATTATTCAGATCTAGATAAACAGTATTTCTCTCCAGGGATAATGCAAATTCTTCCCAATCTGGCTTTGGGTGGATGGTGATGACAGTGTGCTAGCATAGCAGGGCAGAGAGGCACTGTCTGCTGTCATATCAGGCAGGTCAACTCAGCCTAACTCCCCAGAGTATTTTCAGCATTGTGAGAGAGAGAGATGCTGTTGTGATTTTGTGTGGTGACTAATAAAATCTGACAGGCCACTCTACTGTGGACATTAATCATAAGTCTACTACATAAACAGTAGCAGATCTTTAAAAATGTTCTTTTTCTCTAGAACCATGAAGGTTCCAGTTTACACTCAATCTATTCAAAATATTGGATTGTAGAGTGTGTAACTATGATCCTACCTTTAATTATTTAATTATAAACATTCCTGTTAACCCTATATATTCTACAAATGCAAACCCCCATTTAGCTTCTACTAGGGTGTTAATCAATAATGTATTCAGTTTTAAAAGATACTGTTTAGTTGTAAACATTCCTGTGTACCCATAGAGACTAATTAATGCCAGTGCATGATTCTGGCACACTTCTACTACCATGTCTCCTCTTGCCTTCCAGACCTTCCTGATTCATCCTGATGCTCTATTTCTGCTTCGAGCTGCTGCACTTGTGACTCACACCCTGTTGTTGTAATCACATGGATATCTTAAAGAATTGTTGTTACACCCTTGCTTCAGTGGATAATCTCACCTGGATGCTGTGAACTGTAATACTGCTTTGGTACAATGCATATGTGCTATAGGAACAAAAATTGAATTGAAATGAATTAACTGCATATAAAAAGCTGCCAGACATTTTGTATAAAAATGCACTGTAGTGCTACAGTATACAGCATTTTCTAAGCCAAAATGTTATGACACATGACACTATCTTCACATGTATTCAAAATAAATGTTATAACAAATGCCATAAGAAGTACTTTATTATGCTGTCATAGATTAACAATAACATGTCATGCAGGATGTATAACCTTCTACAACCATATATGATTTATAACCTTCTAAACCATAGTCTTCAACAACAAAAAAAAATGTTTGTCCCTCTGTGGGAAGCCTTAAAAGGTTCTATGTATAATCCTACAACATCTAGTAGGGAGTGTTTCCCTACCGGACAGAACCACAACCTTTTTAGAACCTATTTTAGGAACTATTTCAGAAAACCCCTACCTATCTCATAACCCTTGACAACCCATGTTATAAAGAATACAATAGCTTTAGTTAGTTAGTGAGCCTCATAGCCTTCATTTCATTCCTTTTAAAGAATGCGAAAGGCATTTTGCCTATTAATGTTTCAAATCTCTGCTCGTTCCACCCTCACACTGTCCTTTGTGTTCTCCCTGAGTTCACACTGCTGTCTCACGTGAGTGTCAGTAGATACTGATCTGAGGTCATGTTTGAAGTTTACTTAACATTGTCATGGTTAAAATGAGGCAAGGGAACTGTTCCCAGGTCAGCTTATATCATCATCATCTGTCCACAGAGTTTCAAGGTTGCATATAAATGACTCGTGACAGTTCCTGTACATATACTGTGTTATTCTGGCCTGTCCTGGGATGTAAATAGTGTAATAGCTTTTTATTTCTCTACATAGGACCCTGATATTTCTTTACCACTACAGAGGATAATACATTCAGTATTCAATTTAAGAGCTCAATTGTATTACGTTCCAAACATACTGGACAATCACAAGAAGTTGCATCTGATTCATATTCTAACTAAACAGTTTATCTATGCATTTCACTACCTGACGGATCTGAAATGTAGCAGATGATCTTTCATAAACAGATATTTCTGAAGGCCAATATTATGATGAATCAGGAGTAAACAGTTCCTCTTTTAAAAGGTATACAGTGCCCTCCACTAATATTGGCACCATTGGTAAATATGAGCAAAGAAAGCTGTGAAGAATTGTCTTTATTGTTTAACCTTTTGATCTTTTGTTAAAAAAAATCACAAAATACACTCTGCTCTCAGGGATATCAAACAATTGCAAACACAGCACAGGTTCATTAAAAAAATCTTTGTTAAATATAGGTGTGCAACAATTACTGCCACCCTTTTAGTCAAAACTTTGTGCTACCTCCCTTTGCCAAGATAACAGCTCTGAGTCTCCTCCTATAATTCCTGATGAGGTTGGATAATACATGGCAAGGGATCTGAGACCATTCCTCCATACAGAATCTCTCCAGATGCTTCGAATTTCGAGGTCCATGCTGGTGGACTCTCCTCTTTAATTCACCCCACAGGTTTTCTATGGGTTTTAAGTAGGGGGACTGGGATGGCCATGGCAGGACCTTGATTTTGTGGTCAGTAAACCATTTTTGTGTTGATTTTGATCTAACCATGGCCCAATTTAAGCTTTCTGGCAGAGGCAGTCAGGTTTTCATTTAATATCTGTTGATATTTGATAGAGTTCATGATGCCATGTATCCGAATAAAATCTCCAGGTCCTCTCTGTGTGCACCAAAACCACCTTTGGTGTTTATTGCCAAAAAGCTCTAGTTTGGCTTCATCTGACCATAGAACCTGATCCCATTTGAAGTTCCAATAGTGACTATTGTAGTTTTGGAGACTTTCTGACCCCAAGACACAACTAACTTCTGCAATTCTCCATCTGTGATCCTTGGAGATTTTTTGGCCTCTCGAACCATCTTCTTCACAGTGCATTGAGACAATATAGACACACGTCCAATTCCAGGTTGATTCATAACATTTCCATTTGACTGGAACTTCTTAATTATTGCCCTGATGGTGGAAATGGGCATTTTCAATGCTTGTACTATTTTGTTATAGCCACTTCCCATTTTGTGAAGCTCAACAACCTTTTGCCGCATATCACAGCTATATTCCTTGGTCTTACCCATTGTTATGAATGACTAAGGGAATTTGGCCTATGCGCTACCTTATATTTATACCCCTGTGAAACAGTAATATGCATTATCACACCATTAAATGTGTATTATATAGCATTGCTACATGTTGCTAAAGTAGGCGATAATTTGTGTTCCCATGAGCCCCCATTTGACATTCAGTGTCTTTATTTTGTTATATAAAGTGTTCATTGTTAGTGTATGCATGTGTTGTGTTTGTGCTATACCAGCAGGTTGTTTTATGTTCGTGGGGTCTTCCATCAATGGGTTTTTTTTTTCTTCCTTCAGAAGGTTTTGTTTTGTTAGTGGGTTTTCCAGGCTAGTTTAGTTCTGTGGCTAACCACCAAACCAGTATTGTGCTGTAAGTTTGCCAATAAAACAGCAAGTGCATTGTTTTCATGATGGTTCCTGGGCAAGCTTCTTCCACACTGATACCACAATCTTTCTCACTGATACCATAATTGCACTGGAAATACAACACTTCAACAATTCAATCAAACTACATAAAATAGACTGCACACCAAATTTCTTACACACTTGGCATAAATATAATCTCAAATCGACTTCCTTATCTGATTTCCAACACTGCACACCATCAACATCTGTTATTAGCAAAAATGAATCTATCAAATATCGCCTCTGTGTCCCAACTCCATGAATTCCAACAAACCTTGTTGGTTTTATTTACACCAGTTCAATTCATGAGTTTTAAATACCTAAAAGCCAATAACCTCGAGAGGTTTCAGTTGAGTATCTCAAATATCTGAGATCTTGATGCATCTGGAGCAAGGTGACTCAAAGCCAAGGTCTGTGTTGGAAAGAGTGAGGCAGCAGAGAGCCGTGGTGCTGGGCGTTCCCCTACAGAACCAGCACAGCCTTGGATATCACTCAACAAGAACCACCATGCTTATGGCAACACTTTGAGTCTATGATAAACATCACTGGTAAGTCTCACAGCAAGCTCAAGGTCATGAACAACAGTGGTTGTCTGTTCACATTTGCTGAGCAGGATACAGAATGGAGTAATTACAGCTGATTCACCAGCTATTATATACTTTATAAAAATGCATGAAGAGTGTTGTAAGATGGCTGATGGTTGGTGGAAAATAACTGATTTTAACATAACACCTATGGTGCCAAGATGAGAATTTATTTCTCATTTAACTCCAGTATTTAGAGCAGGACAAGGAAAAAATTAGGAAAAATGAAAAAATAATAAAGAAAAAATGGCATAAATGCAAATAAACATCATAGTAAAAACCCAAAGTCTTGGCGCCTACTCTATACAGAGCATTCAGTAACAGGACTGAGATTTATCCACTCCTCCAAACACACCCCCAAAAATAATTGTGCTTCCTTAAGTTTAAATGGATATTTGCCATCCCATTTACAAAATGATGCCAATTTTTGGCTGGATCATTGCTTGGATGCTTTGACTCATCACAGGTCAATGATGAAATAATTAAATAGATGAAAAGAATTAAATAGTTAATTAAAACTATTGTTGTCCAAACTATTCTTGTCCAAAAAATTGCCCATATTTGGTTTATAGAGTCTGTGATGCAGGCGTGTTTGTTGGGGTTCTACAGCAGATAAAAGCGCACAATGTTAACCAAAACATGGTAATAAAAGTGCTTTAAACCAAGTGAAGGGTGTCAGTGAATGTTTGCCCATGATTTGTAGTATATCTCATGGAACAGACACACTGTTTTGTTTTTAGAAAGAATTGTAAAGAATTAGTTTCAGTAATTAGAAAGTTATTTAGAAGTAAATAACTTCTAGATGTTATTAGAAGTTTATCTGAAGATTTTTAGTCACCCATCAGACATTAATTATTAGAAATACATATAACATTTTACTTAAACCCTGCATTATACAAATGACATAACCATGTTGTGAAGAATTTAACATTACCATGTGTTCATTACGGACTATTGTTATGATAGCTATAGCTACTGTATAATAATGTTTGATGCTATGATCACTTTTTTGCAACGTGCACTTGTTAGCATATGGTTATGACATTTCATGATGCTGTCAGAGACTTATCAATAACATCATAAGTAAGGAATAACCTCATCATGTTTTCGTCCTCTTATACCACATAATTTTGCCAACAATTAATTTTTTTTCATGTTTTTAAATATTAAAGAATGACATCACATTTGAAATGTCTACAGTATTTTATTTATATATATATATATATATATATATATATATATATATATATATATATATATATATATATATATATATAGTACCAGCAAGAATGAAAGGAAAGGTGTACAGGACAGTAGTGAGACCAGCGATGTTGTATGGTTTGGAGACAGTTACACTGAGGAAAAGACAAGAGGTAGCAGAGCTGAAGATGTTGAGGTTCTCTTTGGGAGTGACGAGGATGGATAGGATCAGGAATGAGTACATCAGAGGGACAGCACATGTGAGATGTTTTGTAGGCAAAGTTAGAGAGGCCAGGTTGAGATGGTTTGGACATGTTCAGAGGAGGGAGAGTGAATATATCGGTAAAAGGATGCTGAGGTTAGAGCTGCCAGGCAGGAGGCCGAGAGGAAGACCAAAGAGGAGGTTTATGGATGTAGTGAAGGAGGACATGAAGGTAGTCAGTCTGAGAGAAGAGGATGCAGGGGATAGGGCTAGATGGAGGCAGATGATTCGCTGTGGTGGTCTCTGAAGGGAACAGCCAAAAGGAAAAGAAGATATATATATAAACATTTCCTCACAGTAGGTTCACCATATCAATAATCTTTTTATGTGGAGAGCCCAATATATATGTCTCTGTGTTAGTCGTTATTATAGAAATGATGTTACGGATCTGGAAGGAGGGAAGCAGGATGCACTTGCAGGGGAAATAGGCAGTTCATTAGGAAGAGTCCAAAATAATAGAACATTCAAACGTAATGGGACATATATTAGTCAGGGGAAAAGGAAACGCACCGGCAGGGTCAAAAAAGGAACAGTCTAACAAAAATCCACAAAAAACAAGGCAATACTCCAAAAAACGACAGGGCAGTAATTCCAAAGAGGCTAGGCAATAATCCAAACACTCACAAGGCAAAAATCCAGGAAGCCACGAGACAGTAATCCAAAGGCTAGGAAACGCGAGGAAAACAAAGACATGGAGGAATCTTACAAGAAGTCATGAGGCAATAATCCAAAGTCACCCATATAATTACTTCTTTTACATTTACATTTAGTCTTCATGAATCACTTTCAGTACTCCGCGAGGAAGCGGACACAAACAGGGGCTTAAGTAACACGGGTAACTAAACGCAAACAAGATAAAATACACAACACCTGGAAACAATAATCAAACTATAACCGGATAACCAATGACAGAACATGGGAGAAAACATGACGTGAACCAAAACCAATGGACCAATAAGGAAGCGGGGGCAGAGACATGACGTAAACCAAAAACAAAACAGCACATGGCAAAGTAAACAAAACTAGAGTTCATGAAACAGTCCGGAGATTTTTATGAATCGCGCCAGTGCCACTCCTCCTCGTAGCACGAAGCGTGGAATGCGGAAGTGCACTACTCCGCTAGCCTCTGCTAGCGGCGCAGCGAGAGGGAGACCCTAACAAATGATATTGTATTAGAATGAATGCATTAATATAAAGCAATTTGCCTTGCAGCCAGCACTATTGTCAGAGCTGCTGTTATAGAAAATGTATCAATACCTACTAACCAAACAGAATTGAGAATTCAACAGTGATATAAAAGGATGTATAACCTTTATTGAGAAATTATGTATAGGTCAATTATAGAACCATGTTTTTAAGCAAGAAAATATACATTTAAATATACATTTAGTAGAGTTTGCTAGTTTGCAAATAGGTTCTTGTGTGATCAAACAAGACAGATGTCATGACAATTATTAATAATTATATTAACAATTGCCAGGTGTTATAAAGTACCTGTCACGAGATCTATTATGTAACATACTGTACCTTGAGAGTTAACATTACTCCATACCACAGGTTGTCATGCCACCCGTAATTAACAATAACTATAACATGACACCATTATTTCACTGGAAATTAAACAATTGTGTCAGTCCTATGACAAAGGGCTCAAGCATGAAATTCAAAAAGTAAGAGTACCTACAATATAAAATGGGTGGAAATTTATCTAAGTGGCCAGCAGAATATCACTTACCCTTAAGCACATTATCTTTTATGAGTGGCAATAACTTTTCAGGGGTCATCTGGGCAAGAATGTCAAGAATTTCAATGTGTTTTGGTCCATATAAGAATTGCAGAGGTGTCTAAGTTTAGTTCAGTCCACTAACCTGGCTCAATAAGGTAGCCAAACATTTAGCTCCTTAATTTCCATTCTTCACATTCATGTATGAACTTGGTGTCTTGACTACCTGTAATTATGTTTTGAATATTTGAGTGATTTTTCCATGCATATGGCTGTACTGTTGTGAAGGTAAATGCTATAAATTATTGAGTTATTCATCCTAAAGCAAATTACTTAGTAACTACTATGATTTATTCATGAACTACAGTGAAACTAATAGGAAAACTATATAGTTACAAGAGTTAAGAATATAAATCACTACCTCCTTTTACCAGAAGACACTTATTATATCTGGCTCTGTATCATATTCCCTTTGAGCCACAACCACGGCTCAGCTCGACCCGCCATCCCGGCACCAAAGTGGTGGAAAGAATAGCCCTGGCTGTCTGAGTCACATGCTGTCTTCTAACAAAAACTCTAAAGACCTACAATGGATATAAAAAGTCTACACACCTATAACCTAGTTGCATAACTGTGCTCACCCCTAAACTAATACTTTCTTGAAGCACTTTTTGATTTGATTACATCACTCAATCTTTTTGGGTAAGAGTCTATCAGTGTGGCACATCTTCACTTGGCAACATTTTCCCACTCTTTCTTTCAAGAACATTCTAGAGTCATCAGATTTTGAGGGCATCTCCTGTGCACAGCCCGCTTCAGGTCGCTCCACAGATTTTAGATGGATTCAGGTCTGGGCTCTGGCTAGGTCATTCAAAAACATTGATCTTCTTTTGGTTAAGCCACTCCTTTGTTGATTTGGATGTATGCTTTGGGTCACTGTCATGCTGAAAGGTGAAATTCCTTTTCATCTTCAGCTTACTAGCAGACACCTGAATGTTTTGCACAAAAAATCGACTGGTATTTGTAGTTATTCGTGATTCCCTCCACCTTGATAAAAGCCCCATTTCTGGCTGAAGAAAAGCAGCCCTAAAGCATGATGCTGCCACCACCATGCTTCAAAATGGGTATGGTGTTCTTTTGGTGATGTGTTTTTTTTTTGCACCAAACATACCTTTTGGAATTATGGAATTATTATACCTTTTGGAGTTGTTCTCATCAGACCATAACACATTGTGTCACATGGTTTGGAGTGATTTATTTGAGCTTGGATGTTTTTTGTGAGAAAGGGCTTCCATCTAGCCCATAGCCCAGACATGTGAAGTGTATGAGAGATTGTTGTGACATGCAGAGAGTAATCAGTTCTTGTCAGATATTCCTGCAGCTCCTTTAATGTTGCTGTAGGTTGCTTGGCAGCATCCCTGGTAAGTTTTTGTTTTGTCCTTTTATAAATTTTGGAGGGATCTCCTGCTCTTTGTAATGCTCTATAGTGCTCCATTTTCTCCACTTCCATGGTACATCTAATGTTTTGGAAATTCTTTTATACCCCTCTCCTGATCGATATTTTTCAACAGTGAGACACTATGATATCTTTGCAGCAGTCAGATTAAACCAAGAAGGTGTGAAGAAAATCCTACAAAAACAGCTGGTCTTTATTTGGGGATATTGAGAATAATTGCATTGATGACAGCTGTATGATAGTGACTTTTGAACATGAGATCATCTGAACACAGCCACATCCCCAAATATAAAAGGGTGTGCACACTCATGCAACCAGCTTGTTGTAACTTTTTTATTTTTCCTATTTTTCCCTAAAATGTCTCTGATTGTTTTTCACTTAATTTTTATATGTTGTAATTTCACACTGAGGGTGTGACATGATTTATCTTAGTTTAATTTTTTTTATTCACAAAAACCTGCCAGGGGTGAGTAGACTTTTCATATCCACTGAATCTCTTCCCTGAACACTAAATACACACACACACACACACACACACACACACACACACACACACACACACACACACACACACACACACACACACACACACACACACACACACACAAAACCCTTGACTTGTACTTTGTTTTTGTAGATGTACCAACTCCCTTAATATACAACCCCAATTCCAAAAAAGTTGAGACGCTGTGTAAAATGTGAATAAAAACAGAATACAATGATTTGCAAATCTCATAAACCCACATGTTATTCACAATAGAACATAGAAAACATATCAAATGTTTAAACTGAGGAAATGTACCATTTTAAGAAAAAAATAAGGTAATTTGGATTTGATGGTCGCAACAAAAGGCTGGAAAAGTGTTACTAAAAAGAAACAGCTGGAGGATAACTGGCAACAGGTCAGTAACATGATTGGGTATAAAAAGAATATCTTAGAGAGGCACCATCCAGCTTTTTATCTGCGCTCAGTTCAGAAGCCTCCCTCTCTAATGGTATGGGTGTGCATTAGTGCCTATGGAATGGGCAGCTTGCACATCTGGAAAGCCACCATAAATGCTGAAAGGTATATACAGGTTTTAGAGCAACATATGCTTCCATCCAGATTCCATACCAACTTTACTTCTGAGAGACTCTGCCTCTCTAAGATACCCTTTTTATACTCAATCATGTTACTGACCTGTTGCCAGTCAACCTAATTAGTTGCAAAATGTTCCTCCAGCTGTTTCTTTTTAGTAACACTTACTTTTCCAGCCTTTTGTTGCCCCCGTCCCAACTTTTTTGAGACATGTTGCAGCCATCAAATTCAAAATGGCCTTATTTTTTCCTTAAAATGGTACATTTCCTCAGAAAACATATCAAATGTTTAAACTATGTTCTGTTTTGATGACATATTGGTTTATGAGATTTGCAAATCATTGCATTCAGTTTTTATTTATATTTTACACAGAATCCCAACTTCTTTGGAATTGGGGTTGTATCTTCTCTTAATAGTAAACTTGATAGTATTCTTAGCCCTATCCTTAGAATAAGGATATGTTTTTGATAGAAACTACAAATCACTTCTGTAAATTGCTTTAGATAAAAGCATATGCCAAATTCTGTTAATGTAAACCTAAGTTTAGAACCGCAGACAGGTCCGGGGAATTTATGTGGTTAACCAACGTTCAAAGCAACAGACAGTAGAATTAAGCCCACAATGCCCAACATGAACAACACTTGAATTAACATGTCTGGGGCACAATTTAGAACTGAGACTGAAAAGCAAGTTCCATCATGCTGTAGTTTTATTTAATTTCTGAGGAATTATTTGTACTCATGGATTCAATAAATATTAGTGAATGCAGGTCTAAACATCAATTAACTTTGATACTTTAACATCACTTACAGTATATTAATGCTGATGTTAATGCTTATTAATGCAAACTTATACAGTAGATAATGTTAGTTAAGGGAACCCTAATACACATAAATTCTTCTGTCATTTAATTCACCAGACATAATTTTCTGGCTAAACACTACCTCAAACTTTTAATTTCTTCATGAGTTTTTTTTATTTTTTATTTTTTTATTATCACCTTCTATTCAATCTTGGTTTAACTTTTCAAACTGCCATTCCTAAGTATCTGCTGTTACAAGAAATTTTGGAGTGGGAAGAACTGCACTGTAGGGTGTTAACACCATTATATTGCATATGCCTGCACTATATTAACTTCATTTCATCAAATCAGCAATATGCACAACTTTTTCCATGAATCATTCCTTCTGGTCTTGTAACCATTCTCCACACCAGAATTTGTAAATGGAAGACATGTGAAATTTTGTTTTCTCAGCATGAAATGCTGACTCACTTCTCAAGGGATTCGTGACTTGCCATTTGAGATAAACTCCAATGTCGCAGAAGGCGGTAGGAAAAGCACAACCAGACCATGCTGAGTGCTGTGAATAAGGACAAACAGCTGAGAATGGGTGTACCTCTCCCTATCCTTTACTTCTCAAGACTAGAAGATTTATCATGTAAGATCAGTAATATGTTTGACTTTATTCTGGTTTAAGAGAAAGGCCACTTGGATGCTGAATCTTCCTCAGTAATAAATTAAAAGTTAGTTGCTGACAACTGTACAGAGAGGTCCAGTGAAACAGAACTGAATCAGTATTTATTCTATGTATTTGCGAAAGCATTCTGATCCCATGCAAAATTCATAAAAGAGAAAGTGATTTCTTCAGCATTCATAAATAATTTAAATAGTAAGAAAAGTACTGAAAGTTAAAAACATCCCTCCAGTCACAAAATATATATATATATATATATATATATATATATATATATATATATATATATATATATATATATATATATATATATATATATATCTTCATGTTTTTTGAAAAGTGAATTTAAAGATTATGGTAAAATCTGATTGCACATTTGAGAACATTTAGTGTGGTTCCTCTGGCTGCTGTTAAGCTCAGTATATAAAAATCAATAGATCGATCGGTCTGTCTGTCTGTCTGTCTATCTACAGTACTGTGCAAGTTTTAGGCACATGCAAAGAAATGCTGCAGAGCAAAGATGCCTTCAAAATAATAAAATTAAATGTTTCTACGTGAAAAAAATACCATAAAGTGCAGTAAACAGTAGCAAAAGAAACAAAGTCAATATTTGGTGTGACAAAAAAATAAAAATTAAAATAGTAGTCTTGTTTGTTGATGGTGGAGTGACTGGCTGCCTTATGTCCCAGGGAGCCCTCATGTCTGTGTTATCTTCTGGCTCTCCCTTTTAGTTATGCTGTCATAGCTAGTCCTGCCGGAGTCCCTGCTTGCACTCATGCAAAGTACACTGTCGTTAACCATTACAGGACAATAAGCACCTAATAATCTCAATCTCTCTCTCTCTCTCTCTCTCTCTCTCTCTCTCTCGCTACACATGATACTCCTGAGATGCCAGTGATCCTGACCCCTTCTGCTCTCCGGACCTGCCTGATCCATCCTGATGCCCTACTTCTGGTTGGAGTTCTCATCAAATGGAAGTCACATGATGCTGCTGAGGATGGCCCCACACGGTGCAGCCTAAAGATCACTGAGATTACTTAGGATGGTACCACTTAAAAACCATAAAGATGGCATTGGACCTCAATTCATATGAACAGTTATGCTATGATGGCTACAACTACAATTGCCACAAACAGTTTTGCACTCAAGTTTCCATCAGTGAACAGTGGAGAAGTTCAACAAAACAATCTTCATGTAAAAACTGTAATGAATTTTCCTGGTTACACAACTGCACTATTTGACCATGTAGTATTAGTACATTTATAGAAGGGATTTGTTTATTTCGCACTATCCGGTGTCACCCATATGAGGATGGGTTCCCTTTTGAGTCTGGTTTCTCTCAAGGTTTGTTCCTCATATCGTCTCAGGGAGTTTTCCCTTGCCACCGTCGCCTCTGGCTTGCTCATTGGGGATAAATTCGTACATTTAAAAAAGAGTTTATATATTTCTATAAAGCTGCTTTGAGACAATGACCATTGTTAAAAGCGCTATACAAATAAAATTGAATTGAATTGAATAGTCTCCGGTACAATTTGTGCAGTTTTATAAGTAAAGCTGGTAAGTTTTATTGAGAATCTTGCAGAACCAGCCACAGTTCTTCTGGAGACTTTGACTTTTGCACTTGCTTCTTATATATATATATATATATATATATATATATATATATATATATATATATATATATATACATATATATATATATACATATATATATACATATATATATATACATATATATATATACATATATATATATATATATATATATATATATATACATATATACATATATACATATATACATATATACATATATATATATATATATATATATATATATATGTATATATGTATATATGTATATATACATATATATATACAGGTGCATCTCAATAAATTAGAATGTCGTGGAAAAGTTAACTTATTTCAGTAATTCAACTCAAATTGTGAAACTCGTGTATTAAATAAATTCAGTGCACACAGTCTGAAGTAGTTTAAGTCTTTGGTTCTTTTAATTGTGATGATTTTGGCTCACATTTAACAAAAACCCACAAATTCACTATCTCAACAAATTAGAATACTTCATAAGACCAATACAAAAAACATTTTTAGTGAATTGTTGACCTTCTGGAAAGTATGTTCATTTACTGTACATGTACTCAATACTTGGTAGGGGCTCCTTTTGCTTTAATTACTAATTACTAATTAGGTGGTATGGAAGCCCAGGTTTCTTTGACAGTGGCCTTCAGCTCATCTGCATTTTTTGGTCTCTTGTTTCTCATTTTCCTCTTGACAATACCCCATAGATTGTCTATGGGGTTCAGGTGTGGTGAGTTTGCTGGCCAGTCAAGCACACCAACACCATGGTCATTTAACCAACTTTTGGTGCTTTTGGCAGTGTGGGCAGGTGCCAAATCCTGCTGGAAAATGAAATCAGCATCTTCAAAAAGCTGGTCAGCAGAAGGAAGCATGAAGTGCTCCAAAATTTCTTGGTAAACGGGTGCAGTGACTTTGGTTTTCAAAAAACACAATGGACCAACACCAGCAGATGACATTGCACCCCAAATCATCACAGACTGTGGAAACTTAACACTGGACTTCAAGCAACTTGGGCTATGAGCTTCTCCACCCTTCCTCCAGATTCTAGGACCTTGGTTTCCAAATGAAATACAAAACTTGCTCTCATCTGAAAAGAGGACTTTGGACCACTGGGCAACAGTCCAGTTCTTCTTCTCCTTAGCCCAGGTAAGACGCCTCTGACATTGTCTGTGGTTCAGGAGTGGCTTAACAAGAGGAATACGACAACTGTAGCCAAATTCCTTGACACGTCTGTGTGTGGTGGCTCTTGATGCCTTGACCCCAGCCTCAGTCCATTCCTTGTGAAGTTCACTCAAATTCTTGAATTGATTTTGCTTGACAATCCTCATAAGGCTGCAGTTCCCTCGGTTGGTTGTACATCTTTTTCTTCCACACTTTTTCCTTCCACTCAACTTTCTGTTAACATGTTTGGATACAGCACTCTGTGAACAGCCAGCTTCTTTGGCAATGAATGTTTGTGGCTTACCTAATCAACCAAACTGAGGGACCATTTTGAAGGCTCAGGAAACCTTTGCAGGTGTTTTGAGTTGATTAGCTGATTGGCATGTCACCATATTCTAATTTGTTGAGATAGTGAATTGGTGGGTTTTTGTTAAATGTGAGCCAAAATCATCACAATTAAAAGACCCAAAGACTTAAACTACTTCAGTCTGTGTGCACTGAATTTATTTAATACACGAGTTTCCTAATTTGAGTTGAATTACTGAAATAAATGAACTTTTCCACGACATTCTAATTTATTGAGATGCACCTGTATATATATAGAAAGTGACCTTAGAAAAGTTAGAAGTTAGAGACCTTAGAAAAGTTTGTTTCTAAGGTCACTGCTTCTTTTTGTGGCTAATTTGACCTCCTGTTTTATTTTATTTCATTTAACAGCTTGTTATTGTGTTGTCTCATCCTGTCAACATGCTATAAATATGCTATTTTTTCCAGACGTCTTTTGGTTGTCCTACAATATGTAGAACTGTAAGACTGTAAAAGTCTTGTGCTGCAAATAACTCACATGTGGCAGGTGTGTGTGGAAATGTGGAAAAATATATTACTTAGATATGTTGCAAATCTCAGAGGGTTGTGTGGTGGATAATCGGCTGGCAAGTTGCAAACACCCACATATATGAAGAAATGTGTAAAAACAAACAATGCATTGTATGTTTCCATCACATTTGCAGCCTTCAGTTTTGTGCAAATGCATGTGTGTGACGTGTGTAGCACTAACACTGAAAACATATGTGGATCTTTACGAGTGTCACATGGCTTTGCAGACAGAAACCACTTCCCAATTTAGCTGCATTTCGAAAAACAATAAAAAGTACTAAGACCATGTTTAAGATTTCATGGCACACTGAGAGGCAGGAGATTTCTGACTCTTAATGCATCTTAAGAGCTGCCACACCATTGTTACTAAATGAGGCAAACCGAAAATATATATCTTATTTTTAAAACACATATTTAGAAAATATGAGTCTATAAAAGATGCATATAGAAAAGTGGATGCACTGGTATTTCCTCTTTTGTCTAAAATTGGCTGAGCATTACCTGACATTTGTTGAAATATTCACCAGTGAACCTTTTCTTCATGGGGAAATTAACTGAAGGCTGCATGGATCTGGAAGGATTAAATGATGTTCCCTTTCTAAGGAAACTCAACGTTGCGTGAGCTTCACGCTGTGGGAGGCACCTCCATGCGCGACCAGTATCTGAAACCTGTGTAAAATCACGCCTATTTATAGGCCTGCCATGGTCAGGTGACATGGCAATTAAGCATGTCACATGATATAAAAACAGCACCTGTGAACCACGCTGTCAGCCTTATTATCTTCAGCAAAAAACTGCATGTCAGTTGTCTGTGTGAACTCTCCTAAAAACTCTTCACTTCCTCTCTATTTTTCAGAAAATAATATATATATCTTTACATTTCTGCCCCTCACCTCTTTGCGAGTATGAGTCAGAGAGAATTCAGGAAGTGTTATTCCGTGCCCGGTTTTATTTCGGGACAGACACACTATCTATGTGAAGTGTTTGGGGGTGGAGCATGCTGCAGCAGCCCTTGAGGAAAAAAAAAGGGGAAAAAAGGGTCCGACTGCGTGCACTGTGAACGTTTCACTATTAGGCAGCTCTGCTCTCGGCTCACTTTCTTCTCAGCAGAGGGGAGTTGCATTTCGGAGCCTTACGGCTCTGGGCTGGCCGCTGCCGAGGCAACCAGCCGGCTCAGGTCCTGGGGATCCCGTATGGATCAGGAGGAGGAACCGGAGACAATCTCTTGCTCTGTCGTCCAGATCCGACTCTCTGCTTCTGGGTTTTGGAGTTCGCGTCTCGACTCCTCTTTCTGGTATGGAGAGTCAACCCCCCCTCTCTGACTCTGAGGAGCCAGAGGGGGGTGCCAGTGCACCAAAAACAGAGAGCAGCACTCAGTCATATAAAGAGCTGCTTGAAGTGATCACTAGGGCTGTAGAAAAGTTGAATTTAGACAGGCCCGGGGAGAATAAGCAGCTGGTAGCGGGCTGAACGAGCGCTTTCTCCCCATTGAAATTATAACTCCCTTACACAGCAGAACCCCCCCCCCTCCTTTTTTCCAGAAGTGCATTATGAGATATCATGCTTCTGGGAAAAACCGTACACCAGCCGTACTGATAACCCCGCAACTTCTGATTATTCGGCCATCGTGGGGAATGAACAGTACGGGTATTTGGCTATGCCAAAGCTGCAGGAGGCGTTTGCAGCTACCTCTCTCCATCGACGGCAGGAAATTTAGGGGGGGCGGCTTTGCCATCCAAGCCATGTAAGGTCACCTTGGCATTGGTTGGCAAAGCCTATGTGGCGGCGGGTCTTGCTTGTCAGCCACTGCATACAAGGGCAGTGTTGCAGGCCTACCAAGTAGACCTGCTGAATGAGCTTGACATTCCGGCCTGTTCAGCGGCGTGTTTAATGACATCGCCGACAGATTTGAAAGGTGAAAAAGCAAACAGCAGCATTCAGCCTCTTCCTTCCTGTCAGGTTGAGGGAGGCACAGAAGTCGAGTGTGATGGCCCACCTCCCCCCGCGGAAAGCCAGGGGGACCAGGTGGCCACAGTCGCAGCCTGCTAGTAGGCCTGATCTAAGAATGATCATTAATGCCAAGCAGGCAAAGAAGGAGCGGTTCTGATGGGCCACGGATGGAGGTATCAGGGGACGTGAGGTTGTTAGGGCAGTTAGCTCCCAGTATTACTGTAGGCCCCCCTGTCCAATATCATCCCAAGTTTTCAGTCCCCTCTGGTCAGCGAGCTGTCACAGGGCAACAAAAATCTGATGCTTTCCCTCCGACAGAATGTGGAAAAGTTTACCTCAATAAAAGACCATCTGGCAACATGGAAACCACTGCCAAATGTGTCTCTATGGGTTCTGTCCACCATAGAAAAGGGTTACTGGGTCCAGTTCAGAGCTCGACCCCCCCGGTTCAGAGGTGTGCTCACTACAGTAATCAGCACAGAGCCCGACATTAACGCAGGAAGAAAGATCCCTCTTGGACAAAGGGGCCATAAAACATGTACCCCTTTCTATGAGGCAGGGAGGTTTTTACAGCTGTTATTTCCTGGTCCACAAAGAAGAAGGGTGTATGCGGCCAATTTTAGATCTGTGTCATCTGAACCATACTCTTTGGACATACAGGTTCAAGATGTTGATGCTCAAACTTATCGTTCCACAGATTCAGTTCAAGGACTGGTTTGTGACGGTAGATCTAAAAGACGCATATGTCCACTATATTGCTCAGTCACAGGAAGTTCCTGAGGTTCGCGTTAGGAGGCAATGCGTACCAATATCGGGTTCTTCCCTTCGGTCTAGCTTTATCCACGCACAACTTCACAAAGTGCATGGATGCTGCTCTGGCTCCCTTGCGACTCCAGGGCATCTGTGTACTAAACCACCTGGACAACTGGTTAATTCTAGCGCAATCCAGGGAGTTGGCAATTCCAACATCGAGATGTTGTTCTTGCCCACATGAGGAGCTTGGGGCTCCGGTTGAACCACAAGAAACGCATGCTTTCTCCAGTGCAATGGACGACTTTTCTAGGGGTTATATGGTCTTAGACGGTCGTCCAGCTCACGGTCTCTGGAGCGGTCCTCATCTAGACTGGCATATAAATTGCCTAGAAATGCGGGCTGTATTCCTTGCACTGAAATTCTTTCTTCCTCAGTTGAGAAATCACCATGTGTTAGTTGCAACAGACAATACAGCGTTTGCACCCCCTGTTCAGGCAGGTGCAACTACTACTTCTCTGGGTGGAAGGAAAGTTTTTGTCAGTGACTGCAATGTACATTCTGGGCAACCATCTGGGCAGACATCCTGTCGAGTCAGGGGCTGAGGCCCAGCGATTGGAGGCTCCATCCACAAGTGGTGGAGTCCATATGGTGGAGGCCAAGCGGAGCTGGATGTGTTCGCCTCCGAGGAGATGACACACCACCCACTGTGGTTCACCCTCACTCCTCCCACACCATTAGGGCTGGACACCATGATACACACGTGGCCGAGGTCACATCTGTATGCCTTTTCCTCGATTGCTCTGCTCCCACAGGCTTTAGCGAGAGTTCTCCAAGATCATGCTACATCTGCTGCTAGTAGCACCAGATTGGCCAGCTTGAATTTGGTTCTCAGAGATAATATCTCTGCTGGACGGCACTCCCTGGAGATTCCTGTTCACAGGGATCTATTGTCTCAAGCCAGAGGGTTGATTTATCACCCTCGGCCGGAACTATGGAAACTGTGGTCTGGCCCCTGAGGGGCACCAGCTCATAGATTCCGGTCTCTCAACTGAGGTTGTAGAGACCGTTTTAAATGCTAGAGCACCATCCACGAGAAAAATGTATGCATTCAAGTGGCAACTTCTTTATCGTGGTGTGAGGAATGCCAGTTAGACCCAGTAAACTGCACAATAGTCCTGGAGTTCTTACAGGAACGTTTCTCAGCAGGGTTGTCTCCTTCTACAATTAGGGTCTGCGTGGCCGCCATTTTGGCCAGTCACACCCGTATTGAGCCTCTCTGGGGCAACATCCTCTAACTTCGAGGTTTATGCATGGCGTCAGGCAGCTGAGGCCCATCTGCAGACCACGCATACCTTCCTGGGACCTTTCTGTGATCCTGGAAGGTCTGTCAGGTGCCCCATTTGAGCCCTTAGAGTCAGCCTCAGAGAAGCATATGACTCTAAAGGTAGCTCTTCTGCTGGCGCTGACATCTCTCAAGTGAGTAGGAGATCTACAAGCTCTCTCTGTTGCCCATTCCTGTCTTGACTTTGCCCCTGGATTAGCCAAGGCCTCCCTATATCCAGGCCATACCCTCAGTATGACGGAGTGGGTATACTCATTCCCACAGCGTGAAGCTCACGCAATGGTGAGTTCCCTTAGAAAGGGAACATCTGGGTTACGCATGTAGCATGCCTGTGAATTGCGTCTTTGCTTCAGATAATAGAGGCTGACAGCGTGGTTCACAGGTGCCGTTTTTATATCACGCGACATGCTTAATTGCCACATCAGCTGACCACAGCAGGCCTATGAATAGGCATGATTTTACACAGACTTCAGATACCGGTAGAAGGCTGAGGCGGAAACAGTGTCTGAATCCATGTGAAATCATGCCAGTCAGATTGGTCTGCCTCAGTCAGTTGACGAAGTAGAAATGCGTCACAAAGTCTATATAAGGCACCCACAAACTACATCATTCAGCTTCTATTTGCTTGAAGGAAGACCCATTTTGCAGGCATGACAAAGTATGGCCAGTGAGACACAACGTTTCATTCCCGTCTCCATCTGGGTTACATATGTAACCCTGTTCCCTTTCTAAGGGAACTCAACATTGCATCATGCTTGGTGCTTTGGGAACAAGAATACCCATTGTGCCATACTGAACCATGTCTGTCAAAAAATGTCTGTGAAGTATATACGCACAAAAACACTTCTTGAACAAACATAGAATGTCTCGTTTTACAGCATACCCTCAGGTAATGACTTAGAGGAAGCGACACCCTCGAGTGTAACCACCTAAGTCTGCTTGAATGCGCCCCTGTAGAACCCTAGCACCTCTCGTTCTACTGGCAATCTTTATACCACAAAAGAACAGACACATATTAGAGTGTACATTTCCCTGTGGATAAAGCTCTAGCATGGAAAACGTTCTTCCAACCTCGGTTGAGAGACATCCAGAAGTTGGTACCCCCTCAGGGGCCAGACTTATAGCCTACACTGCCTCGACAGGGCTATAATGTCTGAAAACCATACTCAGATTTGGTCAAAACGGAGCTACCAGCAGCAGACTTACTGGTTTTGATGAACCCCCTGTTCTGAAGACAGAGCTATCGGGAAAGAGGCGTGGCCTCAACCACCCCCTTCCCCGGGCCTCAGTCCTTACTTCGGTAGGATGTCTGTCTTTAACAATAGTCCCCTTTTTGATATGAGAAGAGATATTTCCTCAGAAATACCCTGCATTCATACCAGCCCTAACAGGCTCGACTGAACATTTAGACAGAGTAGACTGCAACATTTAGATCTTATTGTGACAATAAGCTCAGTACTCGAACTTAATGTACAATATGAGAGAAGGTGTGTAACATAATGAAACCGAATGTATGATGAGCCCGATTTCAGGTAACGCAATATAAGCTCAGCTACACTCCAAAATGCCCACCCAGAAGCCTTGGGCTGGATGACCTCTCAAGATCAACCCCACCCTTTACTTTATACGGCTTCCTGTGGTAGGAACTTACCCCCTAAATATGAGAAAAATATTTCCTCAGAAATATTATAGACTCATAACCGCCCCAACAGCCTCGACTGAGGAGTGGGGGGAGAAATGTCAATGTGGAAAAAGCGACGTTATATAACAGTGTCCATACTGGATAAACATCCAGAAACCACACGCAAGAGAGCACGGTTTAAATTACAATCTAAGCCAGCTACATTTTCTCATCCCTTTTGCCCTTTAATGAGCATGTGACCACCTAAACAGCAACTACACAGTTAGCTGATAAGTAGCCACACCCCCAGTCTGCCAGTGAAAAGTCTCGTAGCCCTCGCACCTCAGTGACAGGGTCTGTCAGTGCTGATGGCACCGGCCGTCTGCTTCTTGGCATGGAGAGACAAATATGTGGCTCGGTGGCACTCTGCCACCGCCTCGGGACCAATACACTCACCGCTATCGAGCTCTTTTAGCAGGTTAGCTTGATAAGCTTGAAACACAGCCATAGTATGCAAAGCCCCACAAGCCTGACCTGTTGCCGCATCTGAACGGCTTTGTGGGCAAGGCTGGCCCCTCTAAGTGTGCTATTGTGCCGGGGGAGAGATAGCCCACAAGCGTCTCTTCAACCCGCAGCAGCGCACTGTAACTGTACATTTCCCCCCCCATGACGGCAGCATAATTTGCTGTTGCGGGGTTAAAAACTCAACTGGAGTATGGCTTTTCCCATGATCTCGACACCTCAGCATGGAGCTCGGGAAAAAAGGGGAGCTTCTTGCGGGGGGGGGATTTTTTTTTTAAACCACTGGTGAGGAAATGCTCGTCCCGTCTACCACAAGGCCCCTCCTCCTCAGCTGGCGATCCTAATTTTATCTACTCCACAGCCCTGGTCACAACCACTAGCTCTAGACTAGAGACTGGCCTTTTATGGAGTTTTGTGGGCTTCACTAAAAGTGAATTCACTGTGCTGTTCACACACTTGGTAAATTGACATTTATGAACATATGCATGCAAGTTTTATGAAAATCAGTGTTACCAAAATATTTGTAAATCTGGCAGAAATTGTTAGTTTGGTTTTTACACACAACTTTACTAAACTATTAATAAATGAGCCCCAGAGTTCTCATGACCTTACTCAATGGAATAATGTAGGTATGAACAATTCATGAGCTCCATTTGAACACATCATAATAGAATATCTATAAAGTTTCTAAATGAGTGCCTTCCAAGTCTGAGCAAGAACCCTGTATCTACGAATTATCTACAGCTTTAGTGAAATTAGTTGTTTTAGTGAAACAACTAAAATGGATGCCAGTGACCCTCAATAAACCATTATTCTGATATTTTAATGCTTGGTAATCCAATACCAAGAACGGCATATCAAAAATGTTTCAGAAAATGCTCTGAAACTTCAACTAGTTCAAAATATCAGGTTTTATGGTGCACAGACCAGAACATAAAGGACATGTAGTGATACTGTGCAGACTACCCCACTGGTCATATATAAGGCACATAAAAACAGATGTGGGACTCATACTAACTACCAAGAATTATTTACACTTTCTAATATCAAGGGTGACAGGAAAATGAGCCTGTACAGTAGGGGATGGAGCATGTCTGACATAAAAATGCTTTACAGAAATCAGTTGTCACTCCACCTGAACTACTAGAAGAATGACATGACAAAGCAAACTTACTCCCACTGAGAATCCTGCATTCCCTAGTGCTCATCATCTGCGTTCCCTCATAATCCCATGCCCATCATCACACTCATCATTTGGCTATGAACATTGTATTAATTCGCTGTATTTTAGACGTTTCCTCACACTGACCTTCACCCATCTGCAGTAGGGCCAAACAAGAGAATGTTCTCATGCAATACAGTCAAGCTGGAAAAAAATAGCTGCTCACTGGTGTTTGGCAAGAACATTGGTGCTTTATGAAGATTTTCAGTGTTTATGTGAAGCTCTCTGAGTGGCCCTTTGCCCTTTGTTAGGAATTTGAACCACCAACAGCAGCAGCGTGTTTGAATGGGATGCTGCCATGCCAGAAGGCCAAATGTCAACAAGAGGATAATGACCTCTCCGTTTGAGACCTGGTGAATATGGAGGGAAACTCAGGGTTGGCACTGTAGACTGTCAGTTCCTTTATAATGCAAAGCTAAAAGAAAACAAAAGAATATCATTTTTTTAACGAGTGTTTCTTGTCTGAGCTAATGTGAAGTTGATATTCCTCACTGGTTCAGTTTAGTTCAATTCAGTTTTATTTGTATAGCGCTTTTAACAATAGACATCGTCACAAAGCAGCTTTACAGAAATACATAAATTTTGGATCTAAATGTTAAATTGATAAATTTATCCCCAATGAGCAAGCCAGTGGCAACGGTGGCAAGGAAAAACTCCCTGAGACGACAGGGAAGAAGGAAGAAACCTTGAGAGGAACTAGACTCAAAAGGGAACCCATCCTCATCTGGGTGACACCGAATAGTGTAATTCCCTTCTATAACTGTATGCTACATGATAAAAAGTGCAACTGTGTAGTCAGGAAATTCACCACAGTCTCAGCATGAAGTCTATTCTGCTGAAATCATGAACTGTCCACTGATGGAAACCCAAGCGCAAAGTCTGTTTGTGAATTGTTATTCTGTTTGTGAATTGTTTAGTCTGTCAGTCTCTAGCCCCATTTATAAATCTAATTATTTATATCTCAGTGAAAACTGTGACTGCATTTCATCAGATGGCATTTTGCTACCTGACTAGCTTTAACCAACAATCTTATAGTTACTATTATTTACATGGCAGCAGGGGCATAGTCGAGCACCAGCTGTAAATATAGAGGAGACAGTTGAACCAGCAGGTAACGCGCAATGATTCTCACCTACATCTTATTACCGCCAGCCTAGGTATGTGTGTTTCTTTGTGCACATATAAGTACACACAAGCAGCAGAAGCCCTTGCTCATGAGTAGGCAGAGAGTCCACATGTACTCCAGAAGCTGCTGCAGCCCATCACATCCCCAGCTGTGTCCACTGCCACCATCCCACATGTGACACACACCAAGATGGCCTCCACTGATGAATCAGAGGCCTTCACTGAGTTTTTAAAAAATGCAGCTGATGCCAGGGTGATGAATTGGCTCTCCGAGTCTTCCCCTTGCTATCGAGGAAGCCCAGTTTGCCACCCCTCCACACTTTGAGGGGATTCCCTTGGGGATTTCTCCTTGGAGCAGTCCCATGACAAGACCCTGAGGTATGCATTTGACCAAGTGAGAGTAATTGATGGTCAGCAAATTCTACAAGATTTTGCACTATCCCACACATATTTTTCTGTTGTCAAGGATGTATTATATTGCGTGATGCAGGACACTGATCAGGGTGCCCTTCGACAGAATTGGTATGGCTCTCATAGGACCATTAGACTGGAGTGCACAAGGACATTGCTTTGTGTTTGTGTTAGTGGACTATGCAATGTGATACCCAAAAGCAATGGCTCTGTGCAACATCTCAGCAGGCAGTGTTGCGGAGGCATTCTTCTGAGTTATCTCCTGAGTCAGAATCCCGAAAGAGATCCTGACTGACTGGGGCATGTTTTTTATGATTCATAAATTCATAAATTCACTAAGAATTGGGCTCAAACCCCTGTTATTTGCAATATGAGAAGTCCCACAAGCCTCCATGGGGTTCTCCCCATTCTAACTATTGTACGGATGCATGCCCCACAGCGTTTTAGATATTATTATGGAAAATTGGGAGTAGGGACCTTCTAAAAATTAAAACAAAATTCAGTATGTTCTGGACCTGAGAGTAAAACTCCAAACCTAGAGTCACCAAACACAGGAGAATTTGCATCAGGCCCAGGAATGGCAGACCCAACTGTATGACAGGGAACTCAGCTACAGGAATTTGAACTGGGAGATAAAGTGTTCATACTAATTCCCATGTTGAGCTCTAAATTACTCGCAAAGTGGCAAGGGCCCTTTGAGGTTACATGGTGGGTTGTGGAAGTCGATTATGAGGTCAAGCAAACTGATAGAGGTGATGCACTACAAATACCACCTTAATCTCCTTAAACCACAGAGAGAGTTGGTTCCTGTGGCTCTGACGATGGTTGGTGCCAAAGGCTGAGGGGTTGGTCTGGATCTGTATGGACTTTAGAAAAGTCAATGTGATGCCAAATACCCAATGCCACAAACTGATGAACTGCTTGATCAGTCCAGCATGGCTGACTTTTATTCCACACTGGATTTAATGAAGAAATATTTGGGCTGCACCAATTTGTCACCCTTCTGCTTGGCTTGTTTGGAGCCCCAGCAATGTTTAAAAGTCTCATGTACAGAATACTCTGCCCACACAGCGCATATATCATGGCTTATTTAGATTATATAATCATTTATAACAATGAACGGCAGTGGTATTTACAACATCTGAAAGCTTTCCTAAGACCCCTGAAACAGGCAGGCCTCACAGCAAACCCAAATAATTGTTCAATTGAACAGGTGGAAATACAGTATCTGGGTGTCCATTTTAGCCATGGGCAGGTGCGTCCCCAAATTGATAAGACAGTAGCAATTGCAGCCTGCACGAGACCCAAGACTAAAAAGTGGGTGAGGCACTTCTGGTCTAGTGGACAGAGCCATGTAAGGGGGTAAAAGTGTGGGGGGCCCATTGTTGCATTCTCCTGACTTTTCCCTCCCTTTTGTTCTGCGGACATCATGCATCAGACAGAAGGCTGGGAGCCATTTTGTCCCAGATGGTGGAGGGGGAGGAGAACCCTGTGCAGCACATCAGCATCAGCATCCTTTTTTTAGTTGGCTCATTACAGTATTATATATGTGTTTGAGCTCATTATCTGCTTAATACATAAGTGGGTTGAATCTTTCGGAGTATTCTGCAATTATTAATGTATGTTAGGTCTAGCACACCTTCTTTATCTATTCTTTCTTCATTTTTCACCCCTTCAAGTGCATCCCATTGTGATGCTTTTTCTATTTCTCCTTCAATTTCTTCTATCCCTTCCTTTTTCTATTATAATATTTGGTGGTGAGGTTTATCTGACCCTTGCCAGGGAAAAAGTGGCCAATTGTTACTTTGGGTTAAGACAATCCCTGTTGGTAGAAATAATAATAACTTGTTCCTCTAATTTTAGGTCTTCTGCCTAGCCAGCGTTCTTGCCATTGTGGAGGAATATGATTTGCAATGCACAGGATTTAATAGAATTGCTGTGTAATTCTATCACATGTTCTTGTGGTCAGTACATAGTAGGGATTTTGGTGGCCTTATGTGTGAAATTGGTGTACATTTCACTAAAGGATTGAGTAGTTTATTGTCATTTTGTCCCCCCTTTTCCTGGTGTTAGACCTCTCCACTGATAGGGTAAGAACATGGCTGCAGAGAAACCAGTTAACTTACTAAGCATGTCATTTCAATGAAATGAAATTGCATTTGCATTTCATAATAAATGAGAGTTTAACAATTGTTTTATATTATATTTATTCTTTTCTCCCTGCTTAACATGTTAAGTAATTTTGTATTAAATAAATGAGAATTAATGTCTGAATTCACATCCACGCTCGTCTTCTTTCATTCAGTTGAAAGTCTTGTGATTGGTGAGCCACGTGGCCAGTAGTTGTTTTCTACCATTTCTAGGTAAATCAAATAGATTTCCTGATCTCTCAGGGTATTGGGTCTTTGGGGCTTTTGAATAGAACCTTTTTATTTTCAGCAACAAATATCACTACTTGTTGGTGAAAATTAAACAGTGTCTTTAATTCCTGAAGAGACTGGAGAAATTGTCTCCCTGAAATCTGTCTCCCTAAATCTTAACAAGTTTCTATCGCTGCACCATTGAGAGCATCCTGACCAACATCATCACAGTGGGATATGGCAGCGCCACGATGTAAAAAATGAGTCATGTTCAGTGAAGCTCGACAATGGCTTACATCACTTTCCCCTTATCTGGTTGTGTGTGAACAGTTACATAATACAACAAATCGCAATGTCATATTTATAGTACATACATACAATAGAAGGCACACAAAGTTCTGGAACCAAGATTAAACTCTACCAAAATGATGGAAAGGCCAAAGTGTTGAAAAAGAAAGGATCTGCTCATGATCCAAAACATACAAGCTCATCTGTAAAAAAATGGTGGAGGTGGTGTCATGGCTTGGGCTTGCATGGCTGCTTCTGGAACAGGCTCACTAATCTTTATTGATGATGTAACTCATGATGGTAGCATGAATTCAGAAGTCTACATAACCATTTTGTCAGCCAATTTACAGAGAAATGCACCAAAATTAATCAGGAGGAAATTCATCATGCAGCAAGACAATGATCCAATACACACTGCCAACTCAACAAAGTACTTTATCAGGTAGAAAAAGTGGAAGGTTTTAGATTGGCCAAGTCAATCACCAGACCGTAACACCTAGTTGAGCATGCATTTCACCTCCTGAAGAGGAGACTGAAAGGTGAAGCCCCCCCTCCCCCGCCCCCAATAGAAAAGCACCACAAAAGAAAAGACCAACAATTAAGTGAGGTCAGTAAGTCGCAGGCTTGATGCAGTTATTGCAAGCAAGGGATAGGCAACCAAATATTAAGTGTTATTTACTTTCATTTACTTCAAGACTTTTCTGTTCCTATAATTTTGCTCACCAAAAAATTGGGTGGTCTTGTTCAAATGGTTCTATGTTTTATGTTGTTTAACACATCTAGATGTAAATACCAGGAAATAAAAGCTGCAATCCTAAAGTCTTGTCTCATATCCATATTTTGATCTCAAACCCAAATGTGTTTGGTGTATATCACAAATGATTTGGCCTTGCCGTTCCAATAGTTTCAGTGAGACTGTATGTTTATTTACTTTATGTATTTTGGTTGAATTATATTCTAATTTCATATCCACCTATAGTACTTAGGAGCTGCATTTTCCTAGCTGTTAAACAAAAGTATTACCTCACATTTATAATAAACATTGTACCAAAGCATGGCAGTTAATTATTGAGCAGAAAAAAGAAGTGTATTACTTTTTAAACTTGAAACCTGTGTTGGTTTTGAAACCTTTCACAGCAGGCTGAGCATATAATTAAATTACCCTGTTCTCCACAATAGAGCTGCAACCAGAACCCACTGATATGTAGCACTGAGAATCTAAATAAGTCTCTTCTGTGAGCATATTTCCCCGACTTGGTACTTCTGAAATAAGTTGGCGTGAAATGAGTTTCACTTTGGACTAATCACTCCTCAAGCTAAAGCATGCCATGGATAAAAAGGAATGCAAAGGGAAAGTTGTAGACTCATTATCTTGCCTTTATATTCTTATTGCATTCTAGTGACTAATGTGAATGCATTCAGTGTGATGTCTTGAATTAAATTAGTTTCATTCTCCTACAAAAACACACCTAAACCCAGTTCATATGAATTTTCATTCAACAGTAATATGTGCCTTTTCTTGGCATTTAAGCTGCTTTTTAAGACAGTTTCCAAAACACTCCAATAGCTCCAGCAGAATCACTTGATAGTGTTGATAAGGCAGCACTGTAAATGCACCCCCTCACTTTTTTTTCTGAGCCCCACCAGAATATACACTAGAGGTTTGTTCGGAACTGATTCCTGCAAATTATTTTTGTTTGCACCTGCCTGTGATAACAAACTTAGTTGGTTCACTAACCAACTAATATTTCCCAAATTGATCATTTAAAGCCCATAAATCCTGAGCAGTTACTGAAAATGAATGCATGAATATGGTAAATGTTGTGAGGCACCATGTAAGTCCATGTCCTATGTTAATGAATGTGGCCTTTCTCTGTCCTATGATCTTCATATGTGAGCGCCATGCCATTAAAATTTCCCCCACATAACATGACAACATAATAGAGTCATCAGTTTCTATATACTGTTTTATACAGTAAATTAAAGCTGCAGTACTGAACTATTGCCTCTCTATCGCCATCTCTGTTTGAAAAATAAAACTGAAAGTTACTTGGTTTTTTTTTTGTTTTTTTTTAACGTGGGTTGTGCTTCAGCACTGCTTCCCTGCGCAGATGAATCTGATGGTTTGAAGTATTCGTATGGGTTGTATATTAGCGCCAATATTAGCCACGGATATTGGAGGCGGCAGATTTTTCTTGGAGTAGAGGTGAATTGCGCTCTCTCTCATCGCTAACAGAAAATAAGTGCAATTTACCACACTGACCATAGCAAAACAAACAACAACAAAAAAAAAAGGAAACTCGATACCTAGCTGAATCAAGTGAACAAGTGTGCTAATGTTAGCTAGCTACCTATTGAGCCACTGAAATGTCTTACCTGTTCAACAGAAAAAAGCCATTTCTGTGTCAGTCTTCAATCCTTTCAAATTTATTCTCATTTGAGCACGGGCTCTGTTGCTTTACCCTTTTGACTGCAGGCCCACAGTTTGAGTTTTCTTAGTTTTGACAACAGGTGATTCTCCAGATGTCAACTATGATTGCCCTTAGAACTATCCAGACAAAAAAGCAGACATCTAGATGACTAGTTTAAATTCTAAGCAAATGTTGTCAAATAAGCAACTAAGCAATTATTGTGTAATAAGCTTACCGTTGCCAGTCGGGGTAAGGTAAGGAGAATTATTATTATTATTAAATTGTTTAAAGGTATTATAACTTAATAATAACAATTATTTAATAATTGTTATTATTAAATTATTAAAAGGTATTATACAGAATTTATCATTTTAGTATCATATCACACACAGAGGTGCACACTATCCAAATAAGATTAGATGATTTTCGATGCGTAGATCAGAATATAGCTATATGTAATGTTGTACTTAAAGTGAATTTTTATCAGTTGTTTCCAACATAAATTTCAACATAATTCTCTTGCTGAGAAGCCATTAAGATTAGCCAGCTGTTTTGATGCATGGTCTGAAGTAGTATACAGTGGGGGGGGGGAAGTATTTGATCCCCTGCTGATTTTGTACGTTTGCCCACTGACAAAGAAATGATCAGTCTATAATTTTAATGGTAGGTGTATTTTAACAGTGAGACAGAATAACAACAAAAAAATCCAGAAAAAAGCATTTCAAAAAAGTTATAAATTGATTGGCATTTTAATGAGTGAAATAAGTATTTGATCCCCTATCAATCAACAAGATTTCTGGCTCCCAGGTGTCTTTTACACAAGTAACGAGCTGAGATTAGGAGCACTCTCTTAAAGGGAGTGCTCCTAATCTCAGCTTGTTACCTGTATAAAAGACACCTGTCCACAGAAGCAATCAATCAATCAGATTCCAAACTCTCCACCATGGCCAAGACCAAAGAGCTGTCCAAGGATGTCAGGGACAAGATTGTAGTCCTACACAAGGCTGGAATCGGTACAAGACCATCGCCAAGCAGCTTGGTGAGAAGGTGACAACAGTTGGTGTGATTATTCGCAAATGGAAGAAACACAAAATAACTGTCAGTCTTCCTCGGTCTGGGGCTCCATGCAAGATCTCACCTCGTGGAGTTTCAATGATCATGAGAATGGTGAGGAATCAGCCCAGAACTACACGGGAGGATCTTGTTAATGATCTCAAGGCAGCTGGGACACAAAGAAAACAATTGGTAACACACTACGCCGTGAAGGACTGAAATCCTGCAGCGCCCGCAAGGTCCCTCTGCTCAAGAAAGCACATGTACAGGTCTGTCCGAAGTTTGCCTGAATGATACAGAGGAGAACTGGGTAAAAGTGTTGTGGTCAGATGAGACCAAAATCGAGCTCTTTGGCATCAACTCAACTCGCCCTGTTTGGAGGAGGAGGAATGCTGCCTATGACCACAAGAACACCATCCCCACCGTCAAACATGGAGGTGGAAACATTATGCTTTGGGGGTGTTTTTCTGCTAAGGGGACAGGACAACTGCACCGCATCAAAGGAATGATGGACGGGGCCATGTACTGTCAAATCTTGGGTGAGAACCTTGAAAATGGGTCGTCGATGGGTATTCCAGCATGACAATGATCCAAAACATATAGCCACAAGGCAACAAAGGAGTGGCTCAAGAAGAAGCACATTAAGGTCCTGGAGTGGCCTAGTCAGTCTCCAGACCTTAATCCCATAGAAAATCTGTGGAGGGAGCTGAAGGTTCGAGTTGCCAAATGTCAGCCCCGAGACCTTAATGATTTGGAGAGGATCTGCAAAGAGGAGTGGGACAAAATCCCTCCTGAGATGTGTGCAAACCTGGTGGCCAACTACAATAAACATCTGACCTCTGTGATTGCCAACAAGGGTTTTGCCATCAAGTACTAAATCGAAGGGGTCAAATACTTATTTCACTCATTAAAATGCAAATCAATTTATAACTTTTCTGAAATGCGTTTTTCTGGATTTTTGTTGTTGTTATTCTGTCTCTCGCTGTTAAAATACATCTACCATTAAAATTATAGACTGATCATTTCTTTGTCAGTGGGCAAACGTACAAAAGCAGCAAGGGATCAAATACTTTTTCCCCCACTGTATGCGGAATTTCTGATCAGTTTCAAAGTGCAAGTACATTAGCTTGTCTTTGGCCAATGACATGACCTGTTCTTAGTTCCAGACTACCAGCAAAGAACCAGGTTGTTTTGTGTTGGAAATAAATAGTCTAATTATCTCTAATAATAATAATATTAATAATAATAATAGTCTCTATCTCTAATAATATCTCAAGGCTGGCATGCCATGGTGACGGAACAATGTTAGCTAGTTGTTTCTAGTTGCTAGAACTTCAATCACTGGCTACCAATGTGAAGAATTTTGAATAGTTATGTTTCTCTTGAATTAGCAACTGGCTTCAAAACACTTCAAATTCTGAAAATCTAGAATTGTACTGATTACTCAGATGTGCTTCCGGTGTTATTTGTGTAATGACTATGCTTCTGAAATCCTCAGGGATCAATTGTTATATATTTTATATGTATATTTTAAAGCTTTTTTCATCTCTATACTCTCTCTAAATCATCTCTAAACAGCTATATCAAATTAGATATAGCATCTAATTTCTCTAAAACTCTCTCTAAATCATCTCTAAACAGCTATATCAAATTAGAAAAGATTAATAAGATTAAAAGATTAACTGAAACACATACAGTAGCTCTACAATACAGTGAGCCTTATACTATGCAATATCATGCAATAAGCCTTATCTGCCCCTACGTACCCTCAAGAGCCCTCAAGCAACAAAATGCTAGTTTGTTTCAGGTCATTGCCCATTGTAGGCTTATGCAGCTGACCTAACCCACTGCTTTTTTCCCTTCACAACTAATTATAAAGCAATCTAGAGGTCAGCTAAAATGAGGTCGCTGTCAGCTGGCATAGTCGCAGGCAGAGAGAGCAAAGATGGCATGTGCTCCATGACCTTCTGCCCATTTTGGGGATGTCTGTAGTGGTGCAGTGGGAGAGTGTGTGCTGAAGCTTTAGAGCATCTAAAGTTGTATGGGTAGTGTCTGTTAGCTTCGGAGAGAAAAGCACACTTATTCAAAATACATCAGAGATAAACCAAGATTTATCTCAGTGCTTTGGATCTAGAGAGGGAAGCTTGCTGCAATAATGCATCAAAAGCAGGGATTTTTTTTTCTGGCTTGTAGATTTATTGGAGATACAAGAATGAGATCTGGGGATAAACTAATGTATTATAATGTCTTATTTTGGAAGGTTTGAGAGCAGTTTGATCAGTGGAATATGAATGTATTATCTAGAATTTGTGCATAATAAAATACATAATAAAAATGCTTGTGATATAGTGTAAACCACCAAAGCTGCCTATTAAACTGAGGGTGACATTTGAAAAAGTTATTACATTTAATACCATCATAAATAAATGTAATTGTTAGATGCATGACCTTTTAGTTGCACTTAAAGCATAATATTCACACAAACTGTGTGCTAAATGTTTATGTTCCAAGGCCATCTTCTCTTAACTGCTATGGTGAAACTATTTCTGTAGGCATTTCTGTAGGCATTCCTCTACCTCTTACTTCATTTTCCTGGGATCATTTGGAATTCACAGACCAAGACATTAGTTAATGTATGTGCTGCAAATTGACCACCTTAAAAAAATACTCAAAAGGACTGAGAGCCAATGACTTTTCAGGCCACTGGAGCAAACAAATCTCACTGTAATGGTTTTTGTGATGGTGCATTATTATGCTGGAAGTGTTTGTCCAAGTGTAGCAACTATAGAAATGAAGAGATGAATACAATGTTTAGATATACCATTCATACATTCTTCAATGGTTATCAGGGGTACTAATGTGTGCCAGAAAAATCACATTCACTACACCATCATACAGCCAAACAAAACACTAAATAAGCTCCATTAGCACTTCCATACATTAACATGATACAAAAGTAATCTGCCCCAACTCTTTTTTTACCTTCTTTTCAGCTGTTGAGCTTATTCTTTTGTGCCCACTAGAGGTTATTTTTTTCACTAAACATCATTGGTTATTGGCTATTATGGTCCATTTGAGACAAAATGTGGTACATTGTGGGATTCTACACACCAAACCTGAACATGACTTGACTGTGATCCAGAGAAGGAGAAGGACAAGAGCTTTCCTCTGTCAGGTCCCCATTTATTCAAGACCCAAGAGCTTAATGAAGACTTGGTATTTAAAACAGGGTCTTTTTACTCCATGCATCATATACATTAAAGGCAGGCAAAGATACCACCTTTAGGTGGTCATGATCTCCACTATACTTGCTGAAAACCATTCTCTGTTAAAGTCAACCACTGCTGCTTGGACAGAGCCAAACTCTGAAACTAACATATGAGCCCATCTAAGTTGCAATGACCAAATAAGGAAAGTGAGAAGCCAAGAGAGTCACACACAGGTGTGTCAACCATAGGGGTCAACAGGGTAGACATGACACTGAGCCCAGCAAAAGATAAATGTTTTGTTGTAACTCAAGGTTCTCATACTTAATTATGATTACAGAACTTAAATCTATGTGGCTTTTCAGTTGGCTTATCATCTATTTCTATGAAAAACTTTGAAGTAATCCTATCTTATCTGTAAAGAGCTGGTGTAGGTGCATGTTTTCAGTCCAACCAAGCACATTACTCCACTTATTTAGTCAGTTGAATAAGGTGTGGCTTCTATTTGGATTTTTCCTCCACTTCAATTTGAATGAAAGCCTGTACCATAGCATTGAAGAACACTGAATACTATTCATTCTGATCTTTTTTTTGATGCACAGAGAGATAACTCTGCTTCATGCAGAGAAACTAGGTCATGCTTTTATCACCTCCAGGTTGGATTACTACCTTGGTGCCTAATGGTTCCACCCACAGAGGAGAACGAGGATATTATCAATGACACAGTTCATGGAACATGTTCACTGTTTGTTTTTATTGACAATGTATAAAATCATTATGCATTTACATTTATTCATTTAGCAGACCCTTTTATCCAAAGCAACTTACAAATGAGGAAATACAAGCAAAGAGATATATCAAGCACAGAACAATACAAGTAGTGCTACCATACAAGATTTTTAATTGAGTACTAGAGGAGCAAAGTGCACAGAGTAGAGATGTAAGAGCCAGTGTATGTGCAGATTTTTTTTTTGAAAGGGGTGGACCAGGGGACAAGTTAGGGATTAGTTAAGTGTTCATAGAAGAGGTGGGTCTTTAGCCATTTTCTAAGATAGTGATGGATTCTGCTGTTTGGATTGAGTTTGGAAGTTCATTCCACCACTCAGGGAGGAAGGTTCTGGAAAGGGACCTCATGCCTCGCTGAGTAGGCACTACCAGGCATCAGTCTTTAAGTGATCACAGGTTGCACGAGGGAACATAAACCTCAAGGAGAGTGTTGAGGTGGGGGGGGGGGGGTGCTGTTCCAGACAAGATCTTGTACTTGAGCATCAAGGCCTTGAATTTAATGCGGGCAGCTACAGGAAGCCAGTGGAGGGATACAAAGAGGGGTGTGACATGGGTCCTTTTGGGCTGGTTGAAAACAAGGCGTGCTGCTGTATTCTAAATCATCTGAAGGGGTTTGATGGAGCTGGTTGGGAGACCCGAGAGTAGTGTGTTGCAGTAGTCCAGTTTTGAGGTAACAAGAGCCTGGACTTTTATGTCCTTAACATTTTGAGATGTTAGTCATTATGACATTCAGAAATATTGACTTGTGTTGCTGTTCACAGAAATCTGCAATATTATGTCTCTTAGCGTATGTATGTATCATCACAGTGTGCAAGGCTTCCAGCACCTGCACATCAGTAAATTCACATGGATTAGCTAGTATGGGGCTAATAGGAATAATATTGTAGCAAATAGCACCAGGCAATCCCAACAACATCTAAAACAACAACAAAAACAACAACAACAAACTACTAACAAAGACATTCTGAACTGTAAGATTCATGGCATAACAATATCCCAGTGACTTTCCAATAACCTTATCAGTTACCACCATAGCATTTCTATGCTCAGCTCACTCAGCTCAGAAAACTCTGTCAGTTCAACTTGTATGACAGCTTTTGATTAACACATGTTTTCTCATGGTAAAAAGTAAAAATGAAAAATTTGAAGACATAAAATGGAATACTGGATTTCTATGTATATTTAATACGTTTTCTTGCAGCACTAATTATTAGCCTCCAATTACCTCCGAGACTTTATAACCACTACTTTAAGTAGTGCACTTCAAGATTTTAATCAAGTCTGTCTCTAATCTTTCATGAAATACTAATCTTTATAGACTCTGAACAGCATCAACAATATTTATCATGAACTCCAATCTGGCATCCTCATGTTTTCTATCTGCTACTACATGCTATGGTCTTTATGGATCACCAAACACAAATAAGCTCAAATGCTCTTCAGCAACCAAACAGGCAGTCAGGCACATGTAGGCCACTCATATCATTATCTACAGACATTTCCTTTCTTTATCTCTTCAACAAGAAAACTGCACAAAAAATGTCATGTGTATGAACAGCAAACTCTAACCAGCTCTACATGGCAGACAATTAAGCCAGTCAATATTGAGATAATGGGCATCTCAGCACTGATAACTGTGGCGCCAGACTTCTCAGAGTGAATCTGACTACTCTCTCTTCCTTATTGTGCAGGGTGATGGAAAGTTCTCCACAGGAAACCCAAGCTGTGTACAGAACAGTTTCACTTGTGAGCACCCACCTCCCGCCAAGTTTCCCGCCCTTTTGTCTGCAGAGCAATGGGATGACTGCCATGTTCCGTTGAATGAGGTGTCAGGATCTGAAGTGAGGGGACGCCTAACATAGAGTGCCTGCTTAAGCCCTTCAGTCTGTTTTTATGCTTGTCCGAACATAGAGCCAGGACAAGAGAGGGGAGGGAGAGAAGAGGGAAGAGGGGGAGGAAAGGGAGAACTGCACAAGTAAGGCACTACGACAGCTTTTCTCCATGCTCAATATCTTGAATCTGCTTTCAGATTCATAGGAGCATCATTAGCATCCTGGGCATTCTCCCGATGGCTCCTTCTTCCTTTTACACTCTCTGGCCAAAGGGATAGCATGTGAGTATGAACTTTATTTGTCAGAGGAACATGGTTCCTGTTTTACAAGATCGGGGGGTTGGTGTTGGAACAAAAACAGTATCCATGTGCTACAGTAGATGCACTAAGCATGCAGTCTATTGCCATTTCTCTGTGTGTATAAAAATTTGGTTTGGGGGATTTTTAACATGAGATTTAAATTTAACTAATTTGAAGCATGGGTTAACCAGTGTTACTAAGTGTTTATGTGGCAACTCACCATGTCATGTTTCTTTGACTTGATTCAGTTTACTTTTTTTTTTTTTTTTTTTTTGACTAGCTGACCACAAGTATTCTGAATATATATTCTCATACATATACATATTTTTAAAAGTATTTTTATTACTTCTGAGTGGGGCAATTAGTATAGGTTATTCTTGGTATACAGGATATCGTATAAAGCTATCAATAAAAATGTTTTCATTTAGGTAGGTTTTTCTTTTCTGATTTTAGGACTTTATATGCTCTGACAGCATAAGTTCACTCTGTAGGCAATAGTCATGTACACACACACACTATTAATACTGCCGTGTTTACACTGAGGACACCATCTTTTCTTTGAACAAAACATATTACTAGTGCCCATCTATCGTGCACTATTAATAATGATTTCAGCATAAAATTGGCACATACTGCTGAGGTACCAACATATATGGTTTAGCATTTATGATTTTAGATACAGCAATATAGGAGCCACCTGTAAGCATCTCTTTTCTACTTTCTCAGCTGAAGCACTGGTCAGACCAAACCTGAATAAAATTCACTTGGTGGAAAAAACAATTAATTGAACATGAAAGGTGCACATTTGCATCTTGTAGCGGTGAACTTTGGCCTGTGAATTCAAGGTCTTCTGTTTTGTGAACCAGCAGAAAACATGTAGGTGACATTGTGATCTCTTTGGTTTGTAAAACGAATTTGAGGAGGTGCGAATTATTAAGTAGTGGTCAAACCAAGATTTTGCCTTGCTGTTTACTTACGGATGCTTGGTGCTCATCTGAAAAACAAAACAAATTAGCTAGCTAGCTACTGTGTTACTCCTACACTCTTTCCAAAATCACATGCCATTGGAACTGCCTATAGTTGCCTGATTTTGAGTAGCTGATGAGGAAAATAGAGAAGCCAGTGTGGCAGTGGCTTAACGCCTATGAGAACTAGCTTACTGTTAATGCATGTAACTTCACAGGATCACATGATCAGTTACTCTACGTGGTAGAGAAATGCTTTTAAGTGGGCAGCATGGATTGTGCTGTGTTTCGACATTCAGTGTATGCTATCTTATATATATGCTTGCCATTTATTAAAACTATTTGTGTATTATTTGTGTAGACAGGTTGTGTGATTTGTTTGATGTTTTCCTTTTATCTCAGTAAAGACCAAAATGCATAGTCCAGTTTTTGGTCAAAGTCTGTATACTGATGCACAGATCTCAAAAAATAAAAGTCAGTTAATCAACAGTTAGTCTTTCACTACAGTTGATTAGTATCTGGACATGGATATCTGGAATTGTATAAAGCGAGCTTGTAAACATTTCTGCAGATTGTAATTAAATATCAGTTTAACTAATACATGCTAGCATCAAGGTTTTTGTGGTAAAATTGCTGGTTCTCTCTTCCTGCTAGGATTTTTTTTTTTTATAGATGCAATATTGGCAACTCTGCATACTGTTACTACATTGGTACTATAGTTTAATTCTTACACCTGAATCCAGTCATATATACCATATTCCTACAATAGTATTCCAATTTATTTAAATTAATGGAATTATTTATAGTATGACACAAACTCGGGTACCCTACATTATTCGTACTTTAAGATGCTCCTGGTGTTATTCATTAGCTCATGTTTGTGCTAAGCAGGTCTCTGACATCTTAGGGCTGCATTGTATCAAAGTATTGCTTTAAGCCTGAATCAATACAAAGTGTTAGACTGACCTTGTTGTCAGGGGCTAATGACAGTTAGTGCTGTTGGGGCAGATAGCAGTACATTCATCTATCAACTCAAGCTCAAGGGTAAAACTTACCTTTGAGGTGACACTGGGAGACACTAGGTGATATTCTTAGCAGTTGTGTTATCACAGTCTGAAGAAGAAAAGAGAAACACGTGTACCTAAGCAGCTTTCAATCTGTAAACTGAAGCAAGTTATCACTGTATATTAAGGGGTAATTATTTTTATTTATATTTAAAATGAATTAGCCGATGCATATCAATAATTATTATTATTGTTAACCAACAAATGGTGTTAGACAAGGAAAAATGCCCAAATCTTTAGTGTCCATTCCCCAGGCCTTGTATGGACAACCACAGACTTAGAGTTAACTGGTCTAGCATTAGCAAGCTTAAGTTCTATGCCTCTCAGCAGTGATTAGCTGGCGCCGTTGCCCTGGTTGGATACCAGGCCTTCTTCCCAGCACGATTTTGGCCTATGTGTCAGGCACACTCTCTGATCTATTCACGGTGGAATGGTCCTTCTCATTCCAAAATGAAAGCCTTCCTTGTCCCTCTGCTATGGTTACTCCAGCCTGCCAACCATTCTCAAGCCTTCCTCCCTAGACTGATGCATTCCCCACATCAGTCATGAGCAGAATTTACAATAAAAGTGGAATGTAATTTGTTTGCCATGGCTTTTCCCTCACTACGGGTTTCTTTAGTCTATTGAAAAAGATCTTGAGTGCTCTCCAGTGACCAAGCTCACAAAGGGGTTTGAGAGTGATGGGTCTGATTCAAGAAATGCATGATAAGGCGAACATGACAGCATAGCATCTATTCATCACTTCTATGAGATTCTTTTGTATGTGTTTTTTTTTTTTAATATAAAGGGAATCTTTGATAGGCTTGAAGAACTGACTCTGCTTGTTATCATTTTGTCACATTTTATCACCACTTATGAGAATAAGTTCAGTTAGAGAGAAGAGCTTTTACAGATTTAAGACTTGGATGACTCCAGCAAAACACAACCAAATATTTTTTCTAAAATTATCGCAATATTTCCTGCATTTGTTTTAATATGATTCATATCAGATATGGCTCGTATTGTAATGGGTTGTAATAACAGTTGTAGGCAGATAATGAAATATGCTGATTTAATTTAGCTTGCCGTCATTTTTTTCCACATTAGTCTCTGGTCTAGTCATATACATTAGTTCTAAATAGATAGCCTAAGCACCCTGTTTCTAATTAAAACTAACATGAACAGTAAATTCCTCTTTATCTTTCATATGCTGTGCTTAGTATTTACAGTGGCTCTGGAACTGAAGTTATGTGGGATCCAACAAAAGCTGACAAAAGCTATGCTATGCTCTGTCAATATCAGGCTCTTGATAAGTCATGGTCTAACTAGATGTTACATTTTTGCATCAAGTATGTCAGCATATTTTTCAACTATAGTCATGCCCATTAGGCAGATGTCCTCGAAACAGATGGGCAGTAAGGCTTGTTCCTCTGTGGTCTGCTGGGGATCATGTGAACCCACAGAGATTCAGAGCAGAAAAGAAAATGATAATGTCAGTGAAATAAGTTTGTGTAGAGAAGGACGGAGTATTAGTGTAGTGTAGAGGCGAGCAGGTGCATCCTTTGGCTTGTGCAGTTTATCGAGAATGTATGCTGTAAATGGCATACAATAGATTTGTATTTCTTAATATATCATGCTTTGTCCAAACCACAATTAATTCATAAATAGCCCAAATATTCCTATTTAATAAGTAGCCAAAACACTCTTACATTTCTATTTTTCCTTGTCCTGTCTTAGTGTCTATCCATTCGTGTAGCAGGCAGTGTTTTTTTGCATTTGCATGCAGCCTCATGCTCTTTATACATCTAATCAAATTGCTGTTACTCTCCAGGAGCAGCAAACTAATCTTGGTTCTGTCATCCTTTCCGTCTATGCTATTTACTTACCATCCTGTGAATGTTCAATGATGTTCAATGATGTAGAGCCAAGTCATTCCTGAAGGGTAACTTGATTACAATGCAGGTCTGAGCTCAAAACAAGACCACGCAATGCATAAAGTGAGCTCAATTATATGTGCAGGCACACACCTAATTTGCTGGTGTAATGCTGGTGTATTGCTAAAGTGGGTGTAGCTCTTCAGCCTGTAGTGTTCTCATTCAAAGTCTACTGCCTCAATGTCATTTTCACTGTGTTTGTACTACAGTATAATAATAATAATAATAATGTATTTATCATTAGGCACATTTATGAAACAATCTGTAGTCAAATTTACTTCCATGACAAAATTTTCAAATTCAAGCACAGGCTTAAAGTTCCTGTCCTATTACTAACACCAGAGTAGATGAGCAAAAACATAAACAAAGCGACTTCATCCAACTATTAACTGACTAAATAGTATTATCCATAATAAATCAGAAAACAACAACTGCCGTGTTATTACGGAAACATGAATAATATGTTCAATAAGTATTAAACATGAATAATAAGTATGAATAATAGAATTAAAAATGTCTATCGAATTGAATTAAATACTAGACTCACTTAATATATTGTTGGAAGTATGCCAGGCAGCCAGTTATTTGTGCTTGTCATGGTATTGGTCTCCTCTCTTCCACCTCCCATGGTAATAGTGCCATTGTTTCAGAGCACCTTAAAGGTCAGCATACACTAAAAGCACTTCTGAAGCATTTTTGAGTTGTGAATCTCACTGAAAAGTTGTGCTGCCATTTTTAACCAACATTTCAATCCACACCATTTCTGTGAGACACACACTCAGTCACACACACTTACAAATGATACTCTATACATCCTGCTGTGTGTTTTATTTGGTTGGTGTCTTAATTGCGAACAATGTTTGTATCTTAATCCAATCTGTGATTTTTTTTAGATTGTTTATTTATTTATTTGAAAGGCAATCCTTGTTCCAGAGGACAGTGGAAAAGTTGAGAAGAAAGGCTGAAAGCTGGCTGCTGGGAATATAATAATATATAATGTAGGCTCAGTGTGTGATTTAAAGCCACAGATGTGTAATCAGCTTTAATGTTCTGCTTCCTGTGGGGAAAACTGTATCTGTTTCAATGTCACAATAAGGGTGATTTGTACTTTGGGCTAGTGGTTTGGTATGGCAGGGATTGTGTGCGTGTCATGAAAAGACCTGAACGTTTAATGCAGAGTTTACAAACCGCACTATTCCGTGGTGCATACTGTCAACTACAATAAGAATGTGGGGCTGTGTACATTTTAACCATTTCTCATTTTTTGTCTGTAGAAAACAGAAACCAGAATTTGGCCCAAATCATCATTTAATCAATATTAGGTCCAAATCACACATACAGATTGATTGTTTATTTGGACAAACTGGGGGGCCTAAAATGCTGATCAGTTGTTCTTCTGCAACCCTGCTATACTTTAAAAACTTCCAGGGCTGCTCTTCCTTTTGTATGCAACTTGCTTACAACTCTATAGCACTTAATGGTGTCAAATAAAGAAACTCGAGATTGGATTATATTTACTGATCAATATTGTGGTAAGCACATTTCCTTCTTCCTAGTGTCTATATCCTCTGTTCACTTCTTACCGTACTTCTGACCGCACATACACTGAATACAATTGAAGCACCATCTATGAGACAACAGCAGACCTGTACCACCACCCCTGCCAGTTTCTCATCTTCAAACGATGTCTACCTCTTCCTAAAGTACATAAATTAGCACTTTTCATTTAAAAAAAGGGTTGTCTGTGTGTTCCTCTTATACGACAGCGTTTTAGTGCCACATAAGAAAAATAAAATAAATTAAGATTACGAGAATAAAGTCATAATATTTTTAGAATAAAGTCAAAATTACGAGAATAAAGTTGTAGCAATACGGGAATAAAATCATTGCAATAAACTCGTAATATTTTGAGAATAAAGTCAAAATTACACCGTGGTAAAATTGGTTTTATATTGGACACTCGCAGATTCAAGGTTCGCTCTTCTATTTCTCAAGAAATAACACAAAAATGACAAAATGTGTATTTTCTTGCTCTGGAGTGGATAGAAAACAAAATACAACAGAATATATTTTTTAATACACATTTTGTCCTTTTTGTGTGTTTACTTATTGAGAAATTGAAGAGCGAATCCCAAATCTGTTAATGTCCAATATAAAACCAACTTTACTGCAGTGTAATTTTGACGAGTTACGAGTTTAATTTTGAATTGCTACGACTTTATTCTCAAAATTTTGACTTTATTCTCAAAATATTACGACTTTAATCTCACAATGCTACGACTTTATTCTTGTAATTTTGACTTTATTCTCAAAATATTACAACTTTATTCTCGTAATCTTAATTTATTATATTTTTTTTACGTGGCACTAAAACGCCGTTGTACTCTTACCATATTACCTCCCAACAGAGTTTTTAGACTGATGGTATTCTTAGTCTGTGACCTAGTGAACCAGTATCGGGATGTATTTTATGACAGAGACTCAAAGCACTTCTGTAAGTCACTCTGGATAAGGGCATCTGCCAAATGCTGTAAATGTAAATACAATTGGATGATCACCCCAAGTTTAACAGCAGTAGACTCTAATTTTGGCTAGCAGGGTTGCAGAAGAATATGAGATTAGACAAGTTGACCAATGAGGTGAAATCTGCATTTTAGGCCCACCCACTCATCCAAATCAATAATAAAACTTTATGCTTGATTTGTGACTAAACAACTCATTGTACCCAAGTTTATAATTATTTAATCCCTGTAGCCTTCATTGTGATTGCAACCAACCATAAGGTAATTAAAACATAATAATCTCTTTTGGCTTCCTGAAACATTATGAAAATCACTGATCCTAAATGCATTCAACACCTATTCCCTATGCATTTTATTAGATGTTAGTTATTAAGAAATTTAATTTTTGTCACCAGAAGAAAATCCTTTTTTTTTTTTCCAGGAAACAACCATTTTTTTTTATTCTGTTCTTTCTGTCTCATCTCAAAAAATCAGAATAACATTTGTTAGGGACTGATTATCAAATCCAGAGAAACTTAACCCCGGAAATCCATGTGCTATCAATGGCTTCTGATTAGACCACCAAAAAAAACCTCTTCCGTTGGAAGGCAACCACTAACTGCCCCCAAAAATGGCTCTAATGATGAGGTAATTCACAACTGCTTGGGCATTCCATCAAGTGACTGGCTTGTGAGTCTTATAAGTGTTAAAGGCCTGGGCTCAATGGCTGATGTTGCTAGTCAGTGTGGTTATAGCAGAATGTTTGAAAGTGGACACTCAGTGTGAAGGCAGGGTTTTGCAGGGCAGATCTGCTGGTGTTTAGTTCTAAATCTAAACTCACTTCTGGTTCTCGGTGTAGGAGATTAGCAATGGGACTAAACAGTGCAGGGTGACAAAAGATGTTCTGAGATTAACAGAGATATGCTGATTCCACATACATCTCACATGTTACAGTTTATGAGCTTGCACTGCCTAAACAAGTTGAGAAAAAGTCCCTTTCGTTTTTGCTGGGGTGGTACACTTATCTTTTGTACCTCCAATATATATCTTTCACCTGGAAATAGAAATAGTGCACCTTAAAAATGATTTAAGATACATAATTGGACTGTAATTATCTTTTAGAGTAAAGGCACACTACCTTTATAGATAAAAGATACGCAGTACAAGATGTACGCTTGAGGGTACCACCCCAGTGACAAGGAATGGTACAGTACCATTAGTATAATTTTTTAGAAATCCATGGTTTGTTTTTATTCACAGTGTGGACTAAGAGCATGATAGTTGTCTTAACCATATCCATATTTCACTTTGCACTACAATCTTCGCCAGTGGCTGAGTATAGCATTATCAAGAGCTTAGCTGAACATTATGTTTTGGCCAGAGTGCGTGGTCATGGGAAGGTGCAATGAATCAAAACCATCTGAAAGAGGCCAGAGAATTAAACCCTTCATTACTGTTGCTCACTGGGAGAACCGACATTGCTGTGGGGAGAAAGTGAAAAAGTGTTACTTAAGATTAAGGCATTTATTACACTCAGAGAACCCTACACTTTCTAAAGACTTAAACTCAATGACAGTTGTGCCAACATTAGCCTTTTCTAACACTACAGCCGCTGTGGTGTACTCAATAAAAATGTTTTTATATGAGAATATTAAATAGTTCACAACAATCCTGGGCAGAATGAACCTTTAAACCAGTGAGCTCCAAATAATAGAGAACTCTCTGCTGAACGTTTGTTTAGCAGAGTATACAATTTTAAACTATTCTTATTAGATAACATTCTAAAAAAACATGACCTTTAACAGTAAGTGGCGTATTGTATTACAGACTCTACTGCAGAGCTGAGAACAATGAAGTTCAGTTAATTACTGCAACTATTGTACTATATTGTATTTTTTATCATATTATCTTTGTGCTGTAGAGTTCATGTATCGGGATCAAAGGCTTTGGAAATGTGTGCTGTGTGAGTGTAAAACAAAAAGAGTCATTTGAAAATTCAATTCACCCGGTACTATATTGAAATCACATTAACACATTATTTGATGCTTTACTTTGTGAATTTAATTTATTTTTGAAAATACAGCCGTGGCCAAAAGTTTTGAGAATGACACAAATATTAATTTTCACAAAGTCTGCTGCTTTACTGTTTTTAGATCTTTTTGTCAGATGTTACTAACTGTTACTGAAGTATAATCACAAGCATTTCATAAGTGTCAATGGCTTTTATTGACAATTACATGAAGTTTATGCAAAGAGTCAATATTTGCAGTGTTGGCCCTTCTTTTTCAAGACCTCTGCAATTCGCCCTGGCATGCTGTCAATCAACTTCTGGGCCACATCCTGACTGATGGCAGCCCATTCTTGCATAATCAATGCTTGGAGTTTGTCAGAGTTTGTGGGTTTTTGTTTGTCCACCCGCCTCTTGAGGATTGACCACAAATTCTCAATGGGATTAAGGTCTGGGGAGTTTCCTGGCCATGGACCCAAAATGTCGATGTTTTGTTCCCCGAGCCACTTGGTTATCACTTTTGCCTGTTCTTGGATGGTTGGGAGACGTTGCTCTCTGAGGATGTTTTTGTACCATTCTTTATTCATGGCTGTGTTCTTAGGCAAAATTGTGAGTGAGCCCACTCCCTTGGCTGAGAAGCAATCCCAGACATGAGTGGTCTCAGGATGCTTTACTGTTGGCATGACACAGGACTGATGGTAGCGCTCACCTTTTCTTCTCCGGACAAGCTTTTTTCCAGATGCCCCAAACAATCGGAAAGGGGATTCATCAGAGAAAATGACATTACCCCAGTCCTCAGCAGTCCAATCCCTGTACTTTTTGCAGAATAGCAGTCTGTCCCTGATGTTTTTCCTGGAGAGAAGTGGCTTCTTTGCTGCCCTTCTTGACACTAGGCCATCCTCCAAAAGTCTTCGCCTTACTGTGCGTGCAGACGCACTCACACCTGCCTGCTGCCATTCCTGAGCAAGCTCTGCACTGATGGTGCCCCGATCCCACAGCTGAATCAATTTTAGGGGACGGCCCTGGTGCTTGCTGGACTTTCTTGGGCGCCCTGAAGCCTTCTTCACAACAGTTGAACCTCTCTCCTTGAAGGTCTTGATGATCTGATAAATGGTTGATTTAGGTGCAATCTTACTAGCAGCAATATCCTTGCCTGTGAATCCCTTTTTGTGCAAAGCAATGATGGCTGCACGTGTTTCCTTGCAGGTAACCATAGTTAACAGAGGAAGAACAATAATTTCAAGCACCACCCTCCTTTTAAAGCTTCCAGTCTGTTATTCTAACTCAATCAGCATGACAGAGTGATCTCCAGCCTTGTCCTCGTTACCACTCTCACCTGTGTTAATGAGAGAATCACTGACATGATGTCAGCTGGTCCTTTTGTGGAAGGGCTGAAATGCAGTGGACATGTTTTTTTGGGATTAAGTTCATTTTCAATGCAAAGAGGGACTTTGAAATTAATTGCAATTCATCTGATCACTCTTCATAACATTCTGGAGTATATGCAAATTGCCATCATAAAAACTGAGGCAGCAGAATTTGTAAAAAAATTAATATTTGTGTCATTCTCAAAACTTTTGGCCACGGCTGTACACTCATTTCAAATCTGATGACTGCAACACACTCCAAAAAAGTTGGGACAGTCCACTGTTTACCACTGTGTAACATCACCTTTTCTTTTAATAACACTTATTAAGCATTTGGGCACTGAAGACATCAGTTGATTAAGTTTGGCGGAATTTCCCCCCATTTATCCATTATGCATTTCTTCAGCTGCGCAACTGTACGGGGCATTCGTTGCCTTATTTTGGCTGCAGGACTGCAGGCAGGCCATGCTAGCACCCGCATTCTCTGCTTATGCAACCATGAGCTTGTAATCCGTGCAGAATGTGGTTTGGCGTTGTCCTGCTGGAAAATGCAGGGACGTCCCTGGAAAAGACGATGTCTAGATGGCAGCATATGTTGCTCCAAAATGTGTACATATCTTTCTGCATTAATGGTGCCCTCACAGATGTGCAAGTTGCCCATGCCATGGGCATTGACACACCCCCATACCATGACAGACGCTGGCTTTTGGACAGCTTGGATGGTCCTCTTTGGCCCAGAGAACACGATGGCTGTTTTGTCCACAAAACACGATTCCACTGTGCTACTGTCCATCTCAGATGAGAAGGAGCCCAGAGCAGTCGGCAGCACTTCTGGACAGTGCTTCTGCTTTGCATAGTAAAGCCTTAACTTGCATCTGTGGATGCAGCGGCGAATGGTGTTGACTGACAAAGGTTTACCAAAGTATTCCCGAGCCCATGTCAGGATATCCATTACAGACTCATGACGGTTTTTAAGACAGTGACGTCTGAGGGATCAGAGATCACGTGCATTCAGAAGTAGTTTTTGCCTTGCCCTTTACGCACCGAGATTTGACTGGATTCCTTGAATCTTTTAATTATATTGTGCACTGTAGAAGGTGAAATGCCCAAAATCCTACCGATTTGTCTTGGGGGAATGTTGTTCTCAAAGTGTTGGATTATTCGGTGACACATCTGTTGGCAGATTGGTGAGCCTCGACCCATCCTTGCTCTTGAAGGACTAGGCCTTTTTTGGAGGCTCCTTATATACTATGATTAGACGATTGCCTCACCTGTTTCACATCACCTTATTTCAACTTGTCATATCGCTATTAGTCCTAAATTGCCCCTGTCCCAACTTTTTTGGAACATGTTGCATGCATCAATTTTAAAATAAATGTTTATCTTCAAAAAACTATGCACTTGATTAGGTAAAACATCAAATACCTTTATACGTTTTTTTGTTTAAATACAAGTCAAAGTACATTTACAAATCACTCCTCTTTGTTTTTATTAGCATTTTCCATACTGTCCCAACTTTTTCGGAATTGGGGTTGTAATATACAATATCTGAATTGTAAATATGAATATACAAATAGATATGTACTTTACAGTGTACTGTACAATAAGGGGACCTTCAGTTCCAGTTCCTGAATTATTTGCTGATTTTCCTGTTGAAAGAAACCAGAACTAGGTGAACCTTGTATATGAGAAACATACACACCAATCAGCTATGACATTAAAATATAATCTCGTTACAACGGCACCTGGAAAGGGATATACAGATGCATCTCAATAAATTAGAATGTCCTGGAAAAGTTCATTTATTTCAGTAATTCAACTCAAATTGTGAAACTCGTGTATTAAATAAATTCAATGCACACAGACTGAAGTAGTTTAAGTCTTTGGTTCTTTTAATTGTGATGATTTTGGCTCACATTTAACAAAAACCCACCAATTCACTATCTCAACAAATTAGAATACTTCATAAGACCAATAAAGAAAACATTTTTAGTGAATTGTTGGCCTTCTGGAAAGTATGTTCATTTACTGTACATGTACTCAATACTTGGTAGGGGCTCCTTTTGCTTTAATTACTGCCTCAATTCGGCGTGGCATGAAGGTGATCAGTTTGTGGCACTGCTGAGGTGGTATGGAAGCCCAGGTTTCTTTGACAGTGGCCTTCAGCTCATCTGCATTTTTTGGTCTCTTGTTTCTCATTTTCCTCTTGACATAGATTCTCTATGGGGTTCAGGTGTGGTGAGTTTCCTGGCCAGTCAAGCACACCAACACCACAATTTGAGTTGAATTACTGAAATATATGAACTTTTCCATGACATTCTAATTTATTGAGATGCACCTGTACTGTATTAAGCAGTAAGTGAACAGTCAGTTCTCAAAGTTGATGTGTTGGAAGCAGGAAAAGAGGGCAAGCCTTAGAATCTGAGCGACTTAGAAAAGGGCTAAAAAAGGGCTAGAAAATTGTGATGGCTAGACTGCTGGGTCAGTGCATCTCCAAAACAGCAGGTCTTTTGGGGTGGGTGGTTAGTACCTACCAAAAGTGGTTCAAGGAAGGGCAACCAGTGAACAGGTGACAGGATCATGGGTGTCCAAGGCTCACTGATGTGCGTGGAGAGCGGAGGCTAGCCCATCTGGTCCGATCCTACAGAAGAACTTCTGTAGCACAAATTGTTGAAAATGTTAATGTTGGCTATAATAGAAAGGTGGCATTGCAGACTGGTCTGAGTGCCCATTCTGGAGCAATGGAATAAGGTGGCCTGGTCTAATGAATCACATTTTCGTTTATTTCACGTGGCCAGCCGGGTACTTGTGCGTCACTTACCCAAGGAAGAGATGGCAACGGGATGCACTGTGGGAGAAGGAAAGCCAGCAGAGGCAGTGTGATGCTCTGAGCAATGTTCTGCAGGGAAACCTTGGGTCCTTGCATTCATGTGGATGTTACTTTGACACATACCATCTACCTAAATATTGTTGCAGACCAAGTACACCCCTTCATGGAAACAATATGTCCTAATGGCAGTGGCCTCTTTCAGCAGGATAAGGCGTCCTGCCACACTGCAAAAAATTGCTCAAGAATTGCTTGAGGAACATGACAGAGAGTTGAAGGTGTTCAGTTGGTCTCCAAATTCCCCAGATCTTAATACGATCAAGCATCTGTGGGATGTACTGGACAAACAAGTCCAATCCATGGTGGCCCCACCTTGCAACTTACAGGACTTAAAGGATCTGCTGCTAAGGTCTTGGTGCCAGATACCACAGCACACCTTCAGAGCTCTTTTTAAGTCCATTCCTCGATGGGTCAGAGCTGTACAAGGGGGACCTACACACTGGCTGGCTAAAACCCAGCTAATTCCCAGCTGGAAACAAGGACCTTTGAGAACTTGGTGAACGGTGGGGGCTTCAGTGACAGGTGGAGCAACATGCTGGTTGGAGTACTGATTTGGTGGCATCAAAACCACAATGTGCGGATGCTAAAATGTGAACCTAATTTTCAGATTTTTTTTTTTTTATGGATAAAGGGAAGGCTTTGCCGTGCTAGTCCATTATACCAGAAAAGACCCATACACTTTACCCATGCACAAGCTGTTATACCAACAGATATCCTGCTCCAACAACATATTATTGACTGATTTTATATCCATATCCACTCACTACCAACTGATGTTGGTACTCACAATGTTGTCTGATTATACTGTTAGGCTGATTTGTAGGTACTAATGGTGCAGGATAATAAAATCTCAGAATTCCCAGGAAGTCAGGCCTCCTCTTGCTGTTTATGCACTTGCTTAATGCTCTGTTACTGATTAAACCACACTTTGTTGAAGGAAGGCAGCTTTGTTTGGACAGGTAAATCTGATGTGTTGCTTCATCCTGATGATTTCTGTGATGTATGTATTGTGCAATACTTATTATCAGATTGATCTAGATAAGACAGAAAACCACAAATCATCTTTGCATGGAGGTAATATGTTTCAGCTTCTGGTAAAGACAGAGGCTTATGTAAAATTAATTAAATAAACAGAAGGTCATACTATTGCATCTTTAAGGCTAAAATGAATAATTAAATGGGACGCTGACATTTCACATAGCAGATCTTTTTGCTGTTTCCAAAGCAGCTGTTCAAATGTTTAAATGTTCTTCCTACGACAAGACTTTTAAATTGCTAAATATGAAACAAATCAAATACACATTATGTGTTTGCAAAGGCATCTGTTTGATATTTCAGCAGGTTTCCTCCAACTTTTCAGCTGGGGAATATATTGCAATATTTAATATCATGTAAAAAAAAAAAAAAATATATATATATATATATATATATATATATATATATATATATATATATATATATATATATATATATATATATATATAAATATAGCACATTTTGTATAAGATGTGTCATAACCAATGGAAGACTTAGAAGCATCAATATGCAGAGAGAGTTTAGGTCTAGGCGTGCAATATCATTACAGTCAGCACACTCAAGGAAACAGTCAGGCGAGTAATAGCAGGCAAAAAGAAGCTAAAATAGCAAACCAGATAAGACAGTATATGAAAGTACTTAGCTTTTTGGAACAACAGAAATAGGAAAATATATGTCCTAATGAGACCAAAACAAGAGACTATCAATAATGTATAAGGAGTATAGCAATGAGTCTATCATAATTTCACTGCATTTTAAATATATATTTGCAGACTGAAATGAAGATGGACACAGTTGTTGTTTTATCCAGCTGTATTTACTCAGGGCAACTTATAACATCCAAGTGAAAGATATAACACCAACATGTCAGAATTCTTTTTTTTTAATTGAAAAACAGAATCACTGAGTTGGAAAAAGGATCACGCCCCTCCTAAAAATGACTTGTAAACTCAATCAGGTGTCTTCTCAATGGCATACAAAGCCATTTGACTTTCAACTGTGATCAGCCGTGGTCATTTTGATTAGCTCAGCATGAAAAGAGCTCTCCTGGAGCATTTTTCAGTCCTTGCTAGTGCAACTGAAGCAAACAATCAACTATGGGTGGCAAGGCACTGTCAAAAGATCTCTGGGATAAAGTTGTGGACAGGCATAAGTCAAAAAATTTTCAAAAGCTTTATCAATGCCTAGAAGCACAGTGAAGTCTATTATTAAGAAGTGGAAGGTATTTGGTACAACACAGACCCTCCCTGGATCAGGACGTCGCTCCAAACTGAATGAAAGAGCCAGGAGGAAACTGGTCAGAGAGGCTACCAGGAGGCCTACAGCAACTCTGAAGCAGTTGCAGGAATTTATGACAAAGAGGGGTCATTGTGTGCATGTGACAACAATATCACAAATTCTCTACAAATGTGGCTTGTATGGGAGGGTTGCAAGAAAAAAGCCACCCACGACTGAGCTTTGCCAGAACACACATTGAAGATTCTGAGGCCACATGGAAAAAGGTGTTATGGTCAGATGAGACTAAAATTGAATTATTTGGCCTCAACACCAAATGATATGTCTGGCGGAAATCCAATACAGCTCAACATCCAAATAACACTCCTACAGTAAAGCATGGAGGTGGTAATATCCTGTTATGGGGGTGTTTCTCTGCAGCAGGGAGTGGAGCACTTGTCAGGATAGAAGGAAAATGGATGGGGCAAAATACCGTCAAATTCTTGAAAAAAAATCTGCTGCCCTCTGCCAGAAAGTTGTCAATGGGAAGAAGGTTTACCTTCCAACATGACAATGACTCAAAGCTCACAGCAAAACTGACCACACAGACTTAAACCCCATTGCAAATCTGTGGAATGACTTGAAGACTGCAGTCCACAAACGGTCACCGTCAAATTTAACTGAACTTGAGCAGTTCTGCAAAGAAGAGTGGGCAAATATTGCAAAGTCAAGATGTGCAAAGTTAATAGAGACATATCCCAACAGAATAAAAGATGTAATTAAAAAAAATAAGGCAAATTAAAGAGAGGTGATCCTTTTTCCAACTCAGTGATTCTGGTTTTTTCTGACATGTTGGTGTTATATCTTTCACTTGGATGTTATAAATTGCACTGAGTAAATACAGCTGGATAAAACAAAAACTGTGTCTTTCTTCATTTCAGGCTGAAAAGTAACAAAATGTGATTATTTTAAAGGGTGGTGATTCTTTTGTACACCCACTGTGTGTGTGTGTGTGTGTGTGTGTGTGTGTGTGTGTGTGTATATATATATATATATATATATATATATATATATATATATATATATATATATATATATATATACACAGCAAAAAACAAACAAACAAAAAAAACATACGGTAACAACCTATTCCATAACTAATAGGTAACTACGCAGGAACTAAGCAGGAATAAATAAGTACTTAAAGCTGCAGTACTGAACTTTTGCCTCTCTATCGCCATCTCTATTTGAAACATAAAATTGCAAGTTACATGCAGAGTTATTTTTTTTAATGTGGGTTGTGTTTCGGCACTGTTCCTCTGCGCAGATGAATCTGATGGTTCAAGGTATACACAGCCTCACAATAATATCAGTGCTGTAGTGTATTTCGCCCTCCCACAATTATTACAAGTTAAAAAAAAACAAGCACAACACACTCACATATACTGTAGTTATGGTTCTGATGTAATCTCCTTTTCCATCTCTCCAATCATATTCTGCTCCCAGGTGATCAGAGATGAGTGGATAGTGTGTGTCCTCCCTACAAGCTTTGTTGCCGTTTGATGATTTTTATTTAAATAAATTCTGTTTTTGCTTTTCAAACTGAGTGGTTTCAGGCTCATGTATTGAGTCTGTTTACACTGAAGCCGTAACAGGCTATAATAATATTGGGCTTGTTTTTGAGGCTGCAGTTGCTTATTTATCTCGTGAGAATTGGTAACACTGAGGTATTTGTGTGTGTTAGCTCCAATACTTGACAACAGAGGTGGCGGTGGATACGGTTTTCTTGGAGTAGAGGTGAGTTGCTCTCTCTCATAGCTAGCAAAACAATAAGTGCAATTTACGACACTGACCATAGCAAAAAAAAAAAAAAAAACAACAACAAAAAAAAAAACAAAAAAAAAAAAACATGGGAAACTCGATTTATAGCTTAATCAAGCGAAAAAGTGTGCTAATGTTAGATAGCTACCTATTGAGCCACTGAAATGTCTTACCTGTTCAATAGAAAAAAAGCCATCTCTGCGTCAGTCTTCAAGCCCTTCAGATCTCCGAGTTTTCGCCACCTCTCAAAAGCCATGCCAATATTATTCTTGTTTTAGCACATTCTCTGTCGCTTTCCCTTTTTGACTGCAGGTTCTCCACAGTTCGAGGCTTCTTGGTTTTGACAACAGCGGTCAAATGATGGTTGCTGTTTAGAACTGTCCAGATTAAAGCAGCCATCTAGATGACAAGTTTAAATTCTAAGCAACTGTTGTAAAAGCAAGCTACAAACACTCCACCATCCTCAGCCCCCACACGCGACGATATAGTAGCCGAGTCTTCTTCTTTCTGTTTACGGACGTGACGTGACCACGCAAAGAGGAATGGTGTCACGAATGACGTCAACTGACATTTCCCGTGAAATCTAACCTGACAGCTCAATTTATAAATCATTATTATAAGCTTACCATTGTGAATTGGTAAGCTTATTATAATTTATTTTTGTTCATTTTTTAACCAAAAAAAGTTCTGTATGGCAGCTTTAATTAATACTTCTACACACCACAACTACACATCATTTGCTCATATGTGATAAGAGTAAACAATATGCTAATGTTAAAGTTTGTTCAGGTTATTAGTATTAAATTGTTTTAAGGATGAAGATTTTAATTTTTAAATTAATTTGTCAGCCCTGCTCTGTTATTACTGTGTAACAGCTCCAAGTTTTATGAATCACGTAGAGATGTTACTTTGCATGATACATTTTAACTGTAAGGACAGCAAATATGTTTTGGCCAGGCATAAACAATAAAGTGAAACCTTACTATTGCTATTACTATTGAATGAAATGTTACTGTATTGTTTTTTGGTTGTCTGGAACAGTATTATGAAGTGAAACACATGGAAAAGCATTACTAATGACTGTGTTAACAAAACAGTGTTACAGTTTCGTTGCTTATTTACATCACTTTTAAAGTATGTTAGTGGAGAATATGTGTTACTCATTGCTACATGACAACCTTGTACTTTTGTAGGTTATTGTTTTCCATTTCTTTCTTTAGACCTTGACTGGCTAAATAAAACATCGCACCAAAACTGTGCTCCTCGGCAGAGACCTATTTGTATGGACTATAATAAATCATATAGACATTTACATTTTAGACACTGAGGTATTGGAATAGGTTAAGGTATGTTAGGTAGTAGCTCTACAGGAAAAATGTAAGGTTTAGCTATTGGGAATTAATGTCGATGTGATCACTAATTAATCAGCAGTTAATATAATAGGGTCATATTTAGCTAATAGGAGAAATGTAGTAAATGTCGTTCTAAGTAGCTGATAGGAGTAACCTAAGGGTTAATGAAGAATTACTAATTATTCCTGCTTGGTTCTTGCATAGTTAACCATAAGTTATGGAGCAATATTATAGAGTTACCAACATAAATGTTACCAACAAAACATGTGATGCCCATTTACAAAACATTACACAGTCTTTTTTTTTGCAGATGTGTGGCTGAATAATGTATAGATTCTTATAAATATATAATCTACCACTGATTACCTACAGTACACAACTGCAGAACATTTCACTGAAAGTATACTGACCCATCATATAATCTGTAATGCATTTCATATATAATAACATTTATGTAAGTCTAATATATGAGGCTCTGAATATAAGATTAGCTTTGCTATCTCAATCAGTGCTAAAAGAAGACAGTACATAGCTTTTGGTGGTTCCTGGTCTAAAACCAATGACCGAAATACGAGTACTCTGAAATGAATGCTCTGTCAAGCGGAGATCCCTAGCCCTAAAATGAATTCTCAAACAATCGCTGCTGCCGGACATGTGATCCACTCAGATGTGCTAAATGTCATTAGAGGCGTAATCACCGCTGCTCCAGTCACACTGCATTAAGTGTGAATTGTGCATTAAGCAGAACAGAAAGGCAGCATGCTAATGCACCCATGGTGATCCTCTCGGTTGGAGAGGATTAACTGAACCGCATGTGTTATTATTGGAATCAAGCAAAACCCTCTTTAACTGCCAAAGCTCTATGCGTGTAAAGTAAGAAATGTTTCACGATTTTATGGGAACGTACAGAAAAAATCCTGGCAAGTTTACTCTCTGTTACCTATTTGTTCTTTACCTTATTCCTGACTAACCTCATTATCTCATATTAACCTTGGTTTGCCTTTGTTATTCAGACACCCTACTGTCCACTGAAGTCAATAAATCCAATATAGCAATTTAAGTGAGTCAACAACTGCCCCTGGAGCTGCTTCCCCCGTTAATTTGCTTTCCAGTAGTGCACAGAACCTCGCAAGACCCATGAGCAGGATGCTGAAACGCATAACAACAATCTTGCCGTTCTGATGGGCAGATAATTACATACACATGAATAATTAATATGACAACATGGAAAATGCAAGCAGACATTGTCCTGTCTCTTTGTTTGGTCCCAGTGCCATATATCTTGCAGCATTTTATATGACTTAAAGCAACTTAAAAAAAAAAAAAAAAAAGCCATTTGAACTCACTTTTCTGGTAAAAGGCCACAGAGAGAAGTAATATACTCAAGATTTTACCGAAGAGACATCGAATGACAACGACAGATTGCCTTTTTTGAGGTTAGTTGCTGTTCAAGATGACCTCACGTACCACTGGGGTCTTTGTAAACAGATTAACAGTTAATTACAGAAGAAATATGACCAGTCTGTTTTTTGGACGTTTACAACTAAACTAGTGAAAGAAAGCAGGTGTGTTTTAAAGATTCTGGGACAGGAAAAAGACAAGGGCGGTCAATTAAGCAACCTTAAATGTCATTTAAAAGACTTACCAAGTGCAACTGTGAACCTCCTTTCAAAGATATGATCTGAACCTTAGTATTGATGAGATGTTCTGCCTTTCCTCCTTGTCTGAGAACAGCTTGAGTGTTTTTTTTTCCTAACCAAGACCATTAGTCCTTTAATGGGTTTGCCAAGAGAAAAGAGGCAAAGACCTTGAAATTCCAGGCATTCTGTGAAGCTAAAAGCACAATTTAACCCTCTGAAAAACCTTTACAATCCAGTGCAAACTGGGTCTGATCCAAAACACACAGCAAAGAGACAGAAGACATTAGGTATGGTGTATAAAAGGCCACTCGAGACTATCATTAGGTAGTCCTTATCACATTACAGCTGAATCTTGCTCACTACACAGTTATGTACAATACTGTGTTAAAGAAATCAGTTGTGAGTCATGCATAAATCTCTGTTCAACTTTCATAAGCCATGTGTGTTAAATACTTATTTAATCCTTTTCTCTAAGCTAATGTCATCTCTTGAGAACTTCATGCTGGGTTTCCACTAATATTACTAAAGCTCAGTGTAGAAGAGTTATAAAATAATTCCGTAACCCCTTAAAGTCGCATCTTATTATTTAGATATTCAGCTTAAAGTGTATTATTCATTAACTGCTATGAAATGTTTGAAACATGTCCAATGAGTCTAGTATCCATAATGTCTTATCAATCAATGCATTTTAACATGTTCTATAGCATACACAAAACATTACAAGTCTATCCAACTTAGAACTCAGATACTCTACCAGAGCCTTTTATAGTGCATAATAATAATAGGGTTTCTTATGAACACATATTATAATGTGTATGTAACCTGACATTATTTATGTCATACAGTACACTTATGCTTAAATAAAGTGGCATGCCAGTAACTATAACTAGTAATGAGCATTTATACACACTGTTGCTAGGCATTATATGGTATAATATATGCTATATTTATAACACATTATTGGTGCATTTATGATGCATTTATCATACAGGGACAAATAGGAAAGGTAGAATAAGAGTGAGGAATGTACAGTGTCTCCAGGTTCCCTAGTTTGATTTTGAACTTGGTTAACTGTCTGTGTGGTGTTTGCAAGTTTTCCCCGTGTCCGTTCTCCGGTTTCCTCCCACCTCCCAAAAACATGCATGTATGGCCCCCTGCAATGGATTGGTGTCCCATCCAGAGTGTATTACCTTACTGCATCCAGTGTTCTCAGGTTAGGCTACGGATCCACCACAACCCTGACCAGGATAAAAAGGTTACTGAAGATAGATGAATGAATTAATGAATGAATGAATGAAGTGGGTCCTGGGGGTTAATTACCAACCATGCTCATGCACATTTTGATGGAAATTATACTTTTGGATGCAATGTTTCCTAAACTTATTGTGGTTTCACTGCAATTCATTCATACTCAGTCTTTTTCCTCAACATACATTATATATATATATATATATATATATATATATATATATATATATATATATATATATATATATATATATATATATATATATATATATATATATATATATATATATATATATATATATATATATATATATACACATATATAGGGATTCTAGGGAATTTTCACTTACAATTAATTAACGATGAGCACACTTGGCAGGATCTTATCACAAGCTGAATTTGTGTCAGGACATGTGGTAGATGTTAAGAAATGTTTTGGTGGTCTTCAGCACACTCAATCAAGGGCAATGTCAGCTATTGACCCCTGACATTCCTTTCATCTTGCTCACAGAGTGGCTGGTGCCTGGCCGAGCAATGTGCAAGCAACAGCCTGATCTAGTTATTTACTAAAACGACACTTAGTAGTAGCTAATAAAAACTGACTTAGCTCATCTGCGATGATGAGAGACAGCGCTTGTCATTGTCGTCTTGCCAGCAGCTGGGAAAGATGCAGTAGAAAGACAGGGGACGTCAATATCTGGGAGCTTAGGTAAGCAGATTTTACAGTGATGCAGGCCTTCATTTGTTTCTTGTCTGTTTGTTTTTGCATTTGTAGGTAAAATTGTGAACTGTAGTGATGGAGTTGATAATCCCAGGTTTATGACAGAACCTAGAAAAAGATCAGATGAGACAATCTTATCTGAGCTGACTGCAACAACAGAGAGAGAGAGAGAGAGAGAGAGAGAGAGAGAGAGAGAGAGAGAAAGACAGAGAGATGAGAAAATCTAGCTTGAAGGTGGGAGACACAGATAAATCCTGTCATAATAATTCAGCAGCCTAACACCCCCACACCATTGGAACATCACACCCCATCTAGATTATCATTGGTCCCTTTCTGCAAACCCGTCCCACTCCATATTTCCCATACTCTCGGCTGGAACTGGAGAGAGGGAGGGCTGAGTAATTTGGAGGCGGACCGACGTGCTAGATTTGCTCCTCCTGAGCACTTCAGGGGAAGCTGATGCTCCACGAGAGCCAGTGACACACTCGAAGTCGGACATGCTCGCACTCCAACTTCCCTGAGCAGTGCGCAGTGTGTGAGAGAAAGCCAGTGCAGGGAAACCTGAGCATTCACACCTAGCTTTTCTGTCTTTTCACTCTGCTGTTGGATGATGGAATTTTAACCATGTGGAAGGTAAGCAAGTAGAAGCCGATGCAGCAGAATTTTATTGGATTTACGTTTAGTGTATTGTGCCCAGGAGTTCCTGACTTGTAGGGAAAACACAGAAAATGTGTTTCTGTCTTATGGTTTTATGGTGTAATAAAATGAAGGTAACGAAAAGCATGACTGCTCTTGTAGGACCACTTTTAACTTTGAGTGAAACAGACATCTCAGGAAGCAGGTTCCACGAATAACAAATCTCTGCTGTCCTTAAGTTAAAAGCATTTGAGTGGAACCTCAGAAAGTCCACGCCGCAGTAATGTGAGCAGACTGAGCTGTTTTAGTGCTGTTGGATGTGTATGATGTGTCAGAGCCTGTAATGAAGTGCAAGCCTCCTGAGTCAGCTTGGGCTGACCTCTTTTTTATTTTTTCTTCACCTCAGATGCCCTCATTAGTTCTCTGTGCAAACCTATTGCAAACCTCCAGCCTTTAAAAGTTTGCATCGGTGTATGTCTGTCTGTCTGTGTGTGTGTGTGTGTGTGTGTGTGTGTGTGTGTGTGTGTGTGTGTGTGTGTGTGTGTGTGTGTGTGTGTGTGTGATTCAGGAATATGTTACTGATTACACCCTGGCCTCAGTAGCAGGCATTCAATACCACACAGTAATGCCGTGTTTGGTGGCTTATCAGACTTCAGCCTACAGTACGTACAGAAGAAAGGAGGAGGATTTTGTAACAGGCAAACAGTGCACTGCTTTGTTTCGTCAAACTGTCACACACTTCATGCAGCTGACAGTGACAGGAGCTGACACAGATCAAATCCGACCGTCTCTGGATCCAGTCCGATCAGATGAGCTTGTCTGCACTAGTGGATGTCAAGTTTTCACACAGTGCCATCTATTGTTATGGAGAAGTTTCGACACAGATTTTTTTTTTTTTTTTTTTTTTTTTTTTTCCAGAACTTGACTAAGGGAGTCAAAATCCCCCTTAAACATGTAAACCTGTCAGGGCATATGATAGCAGCACTGTGGTAGTTGTTATTCCCACTGTCTTCTCTCTGTGTCACTATTGTGTGTCTCATTCGTGTACCTTGTTAAGCACCGCAAGTGCCTGGCGAGCTCTTGAGGCCGAAGGATTGCTCTTGGCTACAGAATCATATGCTCTGCTCATAGCTTTGACCTGATGCAAGAGTGTGGCTTATTCTAGCACAAACTAGCTCTTTGTGACCTGAAATGAACTTTTCTAAAGCTAAAGCCGATCAAGTTTTCCCTCGAAGTTTAGCAGTTGTGTCAAAAACATAGTCTTTTCTCCTCTCTCAATGTGTACTTCCTTTGCTTATCTAATTAAAGCTACAGCAGCCAAATTCCAGGAGTGTTTTTGACCACTTCTCTACCAGTAAATGACTATAAACAAAATTGCTCATGCTCCATTGCTCAGCTCTCAGGTAGACATTCAGTGTAAGCGGAGCTGTTACACAGCAGCACAGAGGAGTCTGACTGGTTTCAGGTATTATTAAGTGTTGATATGTCTTTGATAAGTCACCTGTTTGTGTATAAGTGGTTCTTTGGCAGATGCACTATCTTTGTGCTGGACTGCATTTCTGCCACTAGAGGGCATCCGTAAAATCGCCCATTCACAGCAAATTATTTCTCATAAAAAAGTGGCTATATACCGTTCTTGATAGGAGGTATCTTCTAGCCTGGCATGATTCCATGATTGGAAATTTGTAAAAATGTGAATGGACCAATTTATTTAAAAGTGACGGTTAAGGTTCGGGTGGGTGGAGTTAGAAGTCAGCTTTTATTATGACTTAATTTTTTTATAGAGATTTTGTGTTTAACTATCCACACCCCCAACCCTGCAACGAATCCCCCCCGCAATTCCAAAAATATTCCAATTGGTAAAGGCCCTCTGTAAAAACAATGAGCAGTTGTGTGTGTGTGCGTGTGTGTATGTGAGTGTGTGTGTGTGTGTGAGGCTGAACATTGCTTAAACTACACGTTAGAGGAGGAGAATGCATTTTATATGCAATATCTATAGTTCAAGACATCCAACTAACACAATAAACACTAGTAATCTTATAGTAGCTAAGTAATCTGATCTCTGGATTGCAAAATCATAAGATCATATGAAAAAGTAAAAAAAAAGTTAACATTTGGGCCAAGTGGTGGGTTTAACAGACGTTCCTTGTCTTATTTAATCCACCAAAAGACCTGCTCGGGCTGTCAAACAAATGCAGGCTGTTGAGGAATTTAATCCTGTGTCTAATGCTGGAAGGAACAAGGCATCAGAGGTGATTTGTACGACCCTGAAGGCTGATGTTCTGACACGCCCAGGCATTGTGGTGTCTTTTAGAATGTAGAAAGCCTTGTCTGCTGTGTGTCAAATGATGTGTGTTTACTAGGAAATGTTTCAGAGGCTTATAGTTCCTGTGGGTAAATTTAAAGCTGAATCTAACTAGTTTTAGAACTACTAAAGGAGATTAGTGTTTGAGGCCGCATAATATGATTGACCTTTTTTTGTCATGAATAAACCTCTCTAATTTTAGTTTAACAATATAACAAAATTAAAAACTTATAAAAAAATTTATTTAGAATTATGGATAAGTGAACACTTCTTTTAAAATCATGAAAGCATGGCATCTCACGCACCTCCTTGTCAGTGGTAGAAGTTCTTAGCATTCATTTTGCAGTTTTATTTGGATGTCTGACAAGTTTGCTGGAATCCACTTTCTCATGTTATCTTCTGTAAAACTTTTATAAGCTCTGATGAAACTTGTCTTTTTGTTAACATTCGGTTGTTTGAGAATCATGGCTGATTTATTACTCGTACTGAATATCAATAATAGGTCTTTCTATTCCTGATATTTTATGTTGGAGCCAAAGCCGCAACATCAAAATCTATACGCAAGTACCTGTCACTAAGGTATGCAAGCATATAGAGGAATGAACAGTTGATAGATATGTAACAGATTGCAACGTATTCAGAGCACAGTCTGACTGTCTACATGTAGAGGCTGTGTTGAGTAAGAGGCAAAGCCTGGTATGCTGTTTTAAGGTACATCAGCTTAGCAAATATGCAGTATTGAAGAATGGATTTGTTGTCCAGATGACTTTCAGAGTAATAATAAAGCAGCTAGTACATGAAAGAGTAGAAAAATACCCACTCACTTATTGCATCAACATTCTTTCAATGGCTTGTATATAAGGGGGCAGAACAAAGCAACATAAAAGTCCTGCAAATACTAACAACAGCTATTGCTGTTCATCCTCACATTATGCTAGTCAGGGTTGTGACCTGTATCTCTGTAATAATTTAGCAGGGATCCATATAGAACCTTTAAAAAGTTTTTTATGTTTCTAGAGCCAACCCTTTTGGAAAAAGTCAACAATTGCAGCAATTGTATATTCAATTGTACTAGCTCTCATTTGGGTTCTTTGCTTTGTCCCTCTATGGCAGCCCTACAAAACATGATTTCTCTTTCAGAAAGGGCAAGTAGAAACCATTTTAAAAGGGATCTGAAGATCCCTTGATTATCTCTTTTTTTTCTCTACGAGTGCAATGATAAAAGCACCACATCATAGGTATAACTCTAGGTATAATCATCACAAATTATAGTAATAGCAAGGAATTGCCTTTTCTATTGATCTGAGATCAATGTTGCATTGTCCTCTTAGATTTCTCAATTTGATTATGCTGGACCAGTCTGAAAAGAATTACTGATGTGATTCATCAGGTGATCCATCCATTATTGTAGATTTTGAATATGCTTCATGTTTGTTTAGACATGTCAAAGGATATTTCTCAGTTCAAGGTGTTTTTACAGATGTTGTCTGCGTGTTACCGTTCAGGTTATGGCAGGTAATAACAGGTGCCGTCCACGTGGTAAAAAGCAAGACGAGACAGGAAGTGTGTAATTTCATGATTACAGCTCAGGTCATAATGGTAGCTGTAGTTTGTTTGATGTTGTATGAAATGTACTGTGTATTATATTTTTGGATTAAACAGCACACGCCTTACACACCCACGCATGGTCACACAGCTTGTGCCACTGTGTGTAGGTAACAAGAAAGGCTACTTGGTGCCTTAAAGTATAACTTTCTTTTGCATGAAAAAGTTACATTGTACAAATTTTAAATATTAACATATTTATAAAGCTATGTTGCAATTCCAGATTGTGTATATAAAATCCACCAGAGTAATTGCATTAAAAAAAAAGACACAAAAGAAAACATGTTTTATAGCAGAACATTTGTTAAACACATCAGGCCTGTAATATAGTCAACACATATAGTGCTGCTTGATTAGCTGGAGGTATTAGAAGGTGTGAATGAAATGTTGAATGCTGGTGTATACTATAACAGACATGTATTAGGTGACTTCATTCTTCATCTTAATGGTGTGTTGCACATTATCATTGACCTTTATACGTGTAAACAGATGCTCTGAGACATGTTCTTATTAACCTTTATAATCCTTCTGTCACAACATACTGTTAGCAAACATGTATCTAAATAATGCAGTACACCTGCACATACACAAGCACACAACATAAGCACAAGCACACAAGTGGTGATATTAACCTTGATACCTTCTTGTGTGCTTTCACACACATTCCAAGACCTTCAAACAATGTCACAGACTGATGTATACCATAGGTTTTGCAATAAACACCACTATCATAAATACATAATTTGCTTTCTTCTTCTCGTCTCATACACGTCAGACCACATGTACGCCATATGGAGCTATGCGCTTGGCAGATACAGTCAGAGCTCCAGGTAATCTCTGCAGTATGTATGGTAATGATACTCATGAATAACTAGAAAAGAGACACAGTTTGTTCACTGGTCCACTGTCTCGTGCTTTTATTGAGCTGTAGCCTATTGTAATTAATCACTTTAAAAACTTCTAATATTTAATGGTTGTACATTTGGGTATTTGTTTTCTTAATAAATATAAAGCACATTGTCATGCCAGTAGTGTGCAGAACTTGTCAGTGTAGATTGAACAGTCGTGTTGAACTACGTGTTGTAGACCTAATGTTTACTTGAGACAAATTTGAATTTGAGGTAAGTCACAGCTGGCTAAAGATATCCGTGTATGCTTGATTGCTAGGGTGGATGCATACTGTGTATGATTTTAGCTATATAATGTGTTTCCCTTTGCTTTTGCAGTATGTTATCTAGTTTTTGTAGCTACAATTTTGGTTTGTGTTTAGTTCCCTTTTCAACTTAAAGTTTATATTGGAATTTAAACTATTTTATTATGCTTGTCATATTATCTTTTGTTGTTCAAGATTACAAATTGATTATATAATTTGATAAATGACAATCTAATCATACAATATGCTGTTATTGCTACAAACTTGCTCTGCATTTTTGCTCGGTACCAGAATTCACCACTTGTTGGATCCTCCATGGGCACCATCTCCCCTGCCATTTAGCCAATTATAAAGTGGCCCTGTGACTACGTGCTGCTAGCATGACTGAGTGGTTCTCTCTCACCATACCATGCACTCTGACTAGTGAACTTTTCAAGATTCCACTAACTTTGAGGCTGGGCCGAGTTTTCCCTCTGTGTTATCTGCTCAAAGTATTCCACATCCTCCACTGTCCAAACTGTCTGGGCCGTGGATACATAATACTAGCAGGATGAGTGGCTTCCCACACATGTAGCCAGTGTCTGAAACCTCTGGAAGCTGAAGATAGGCACCAGCTATACACTCACTGTATCAGGATTGATCTTCAGGATGCTGGTGTCTGGATTGAACATCTTCTGCTCTGACTGCATGGTGATGTGAGTAGTCGAGATGGCTGCTTGGGTGTTAGATATAGACCCTGATTAGGAGTTGAATCTTATGCAAACAAGGCAGCATAAACAGCTGGCATCAACTTATAAATATAACAATAAGCCAATAAAGTAATGTGTGTCACTTTGTCATAAGTTTATTATATAATAGGATAAATGTCACAATTAGTTTAGAGCCAACCCATTACCCCTTTCTGGGTGTTGCGCGAAACTCTTGTAAGGCTCCGGTCACAATGGAATTCACTATAACTTACTTAGGATTGACAGCTAATGTTATCAGAAGCAATTCCTGTTATGCAATGACAGGACTAGTTCACAGGGTGAACTCACCCTAGACCACATATGCTTTTTAAGGTTTGCCTTCAAATGACAGACTTTCCAGTTCAAAGTTTTACCCTTTAGGTTCTCTATAGTGCCACAGATATTTTAGGGATGAATTCAAGCAGCCTTGGCTCCCCTGATGGCCAGAGGCATCAGGATACTGCTGTACCGGACAGATGGCTCTTGTGTGTCCCCACCAAGGAGCAATCAATTTTGGACACGTCTACCCCCCTTGCACACATTATGGCACTTAGAAAATAGTTCTTTAACACTGAAACAGGCCACAAAATTTGTCTGCATGAGGCTAGATTCACTAAGAAGACCTAGATTCACTAGCCGCCCTATCACCTCAATGTGTGGCAGACATTATTATGCTTGCCAATTAGGATCAGCCAGGTTGCTTTGTGCAGTACCAGCTCCTGATGAAGACGCTAGGATTGTTGATGACAGCTGCAGAAGTAGTTCCCTTTGGCTTGCTTTAATTATGAGCTTTTCAGAAGTGGGTTAACTTTGGAGTTAAGACAAACATCGCAAAGAGAGACATGTCCTTGTCCCAGCAAAAAAAGGCACATGCTTTAGCTTGCTAGAGATGCAAAGTTTTTCTAATGAAAGGGGTTCACTTCCATTATTGCGTTATGACTGGAAATATCTTATGGTTTAACAGGATATTAAAAAGCATTTTGAAGCCATTTTCCTCAGTTTGGTTTTGGTATACAAAGTGTTCATCAAGGGTTTTTGGCTCTCTGTTCTGATTGTGCAGCACTTCTAGGATTTACGTAGAACCTTTACGAGTTTTCCCCGAAGTACAAGGGTACTAGGGGTTGTATTATTATACTTGTAATAATACAATTATTATAACTCTTATTAGCTTATTATACTCTTGTAGGACAGTATAAAATCCTGTACTAACTGACTCATTATTAGGTTTATGTACAGCGCCCTCCACTAATATTGGCACCCTTGGTAAATATGAGCAAAGAAAGGCTGTGAAAAATTGTCTTTATTGTTTAAACTTTTGATCTTTTGTTCAAAAAATTCACAAAAATACTTTGCTCTCATGGATATCAATCAATTACAAACCAAACTCAGGTTTATCAAAAACAAAAACTTTGTTAAATGTATGTGTGCAACAATTATTGGCACCCCTATGAATTTATATGAAAAAATTATATTTGAAGTATATTCCCATAAATATTTAAAATAAAAAATAAAAAAATAAAAAATAAGTATACCTGACTATAGACTACAGGTGAATAGGAACAGGAAATTGTTCAACCAACCCTGTTTCACAGGGGTAGAAATATAAGGTAACACACAGGCCTTAGTCATTCATAACAATGGGTAAGACCAAGGAATATAGCTGTGATGTGCGGCAAAAGGTTGTTGAGCTTCACAAAATGGGAAGTGGCTATAAAAAAAATAGCACAAGCATTGAAAATCCCCATTTCCACCATCAGGGTAATAATGAAATAATGAAAAAGAAGTTCCAGTCAACTGGAAATGTTATGAATCAACCTGGAATTGGACGCGTGTCTATATTGTCTCAACACACTGTGAAGAGGATCGTTCAAGTGGCCAAAAAATCTCCAAGGATCACATCTGGAGAATTGCATACATTAGTTGCATCTTGGGGTCAGAAAGTCTCCAAAACTACAATCCAATGTCACCTACATCACCACAAGTTGTTTGGAAGGGTTTCAAGAAAAAAGCCTCTACTCTTGCCCAAAAACAAACTCAAGAGTCTTCAGTTTGCCAGACACTACTGGAACTTCAAATGGGATCGGGTTCTATGGTCAGATGAAACCAAAAAGCTCTATTTTGGTTTCATCTGACTATAGAACCCAGAGCTATTATCTTGGCAAAGGGAGGTAGCACAATGTATTGACTAAAAGGGTGCCAATATCTGGTGCACACCTATATTTAACAAAGATATTTTTTTGGATAAACCTGTGTTTTGTTTGCACTTGTTTGATATCCATGAGAGCAGAGTATTTTTGTGAATGTTTTGAACAAAAGATCAAAAGGTTAAACAATAAAGACAATTTCCACAGCCTTCTTTGCTCATATTTACCAAGTGTGCCAATATTAGTGGAGGGCACTGTATAATACAGTGTTTTATGTAATACCGTTATAGTTCAGTTTCATATTTGGATTCAAACCAGTAAAATATCATTTTCCCTTTTTCATTAAATAAGTACTGTACAGTTCTTATTAGTGTACTTCGTGACACATCCGCTTTTCACACTGTGCCGTTACTCCAGTTCTACATATGCAACACACACTGCCTCTAAATGTGTGTTAATTCCTTGCCTATTTTTTTTATTTGATATTTAGGTCACAACGTGCAGGTTAGGGAGCTATGGCAGATGTTGTACAGGCTAGATGTGACAGATTAAGGCTTTTTTTTTTCTTTTCAAATCTGGCTTGCCTTGTGCACATCCTCAAATCAACAGCCAATCCCATTAGTTGTGGCAGGCATGTTCAGTTAGAGCTGATTCCAGCATGAAAGTGTTTGTGATTAGTCACAGACACATCAGTCTGGGAGGGATGCAGAAGAGAGGTGCCTGCCTGTCAAAACAGTCCAGTAAAATGGCAAGTGCAGCAGAATAGAACAAATATACAGGACAACATTAATAGCTACAGTACACCAAAATAGCAGAACAGCATGAGCAGCATCAGGATTAATTAGATACTGTACATGTTGACAGTGCAAATGATGTGATTGTGAACATCAAGTGGGGTTTAAAGATATAATCCTAAACCCTAACGGCAATTACAAGAATGGACTTATAGTATGCCATAGATTCTGGGAGTAGATGTTGAAATGGAAAATTTGGAGTGTTGACACATTGTTGGCCTGATCTTTTTAATGTGTCTGGTTAAGATTTATATATTTCGATTTCGTTTTTAATCCAGTAAAAGTACTCTGAAAGGCACTACCATCCATGCATCCATTTTCCCGTGCCGCTTATCCTATGCAGGGTCGCAGGGGAGCCTGGAGACTATCCCAGGGAACTCGGGGCACAAGGTGGGGGACACCCTGGATTGGTTGCCAACCCATTGCAGGGAACAATCACACACACACTAGACAATTTGGAAATGCCAATCAGCCTACAATGCTTGTCTTTGGACTGGGGGAGGACACCGAAGTACCCAGAGGAAACCCCCAAAGCATGGGGAGAACATGCAAACTCCGCGCACAAAGGGCGGAGGCGGGATTCAAACCCCCAACCCCGGAGGTGCAAGGCAAGAGTGCTAACCACTAATGCAACCATGGTTACATATTTTAAAATGTGATTTTAGTCCCTAGGGGGTTGCTGGAATTTTAAGTCAGCGATAAGATACATATACTGTGACTAACAGTGAAACTGTGACACCATAACTACCCTAGTCATCATGTTTAATTTTCCAGATTCTGCTGTGTTGCATATGCGTTCATCAGCCATTAACTGTTTTTCCCCATTTCACATACAGCTTGGCTTCATTTGTAAGCAAAACTCCATATGTACACACTGATAATGTAAGATAGGTCAATGCCATCGACCTTCTTTGCACACTGCTTTCTGTAGCTTGCCATCAAAAACTACTCAGTGTGATAATTCTCCTTCTTTTCATAACACACAGCTCTCTACATTATTTATTTCTGACCTTAATAGATGCATTCATAATTTTCATTGAATGTAAACAAATTAGGAGCAAATGCATTCGAAACCAGTAGTTCATGTTTATTTATTATTTGTAAATATGTATTATGATTATGACATACTATATGCCTTAATGTCTCCACCTGGTGGTCACTCCTTGATCTTTACAGTAGTGTAATAGCTTCCTTTTATTTAACTTACTAAATGTAACTTATGAAACATATGGAAGACATACGGAGAGTAAAGGACTACATTACATTTTGTCCAGTTGTAACTTTAGGTCAAGAGAACTTCTAAAAGCTATTCTTTTTGCTCAGTTTCTGTAGTCAACAGTTATGTCGACTCAATCCTGCAAGGAGTCTTCTAGCAGTTTTACAACTCTAATATGGACAGGAAGCAAGGACATAAAATGAGTGGAATTTGCTGTGTGTTTATTAGACTAAGAGTATAATAAAGGGGTCAAAACAGGAGGAGGGTTATATAGAATATATAGCATAAAACAAATAAAAAGGCAGGATAGGGTGAAAACCTAAAAGAAACATGGAGACACATGCTTCACCAAGAATGGGCGAGAATCAAAGATTTTAAAAAAAGGAAACAAGAATAAAAATGTTGCAAAATAAAGCAAGTGGAACACAAAAAAGGTCAGTTAATGTACAAAGCATGGAAAGTCAAAGGAATCAAATGGTTTACACTCAAAGTGCACAAGACATTATTGAAATTCCCTTATAAATATTCTTGAACAAAAAGCCAGTGAGCTGCTTTTAGCATGTTTTAAGTTAAAGGCAATGACCAGGTATGAAATGTGTTTATCAGGCCTTTTAGTTCCACAGAGCTTGACAGACTAACAATTATATATGAAACATGGATATTAAGTGTAACTTTCAATATTTTAATCAGAATTTTTTCCATATTTAGAGGCTGAATAACTGAGAATAAATTTCCACCCTGGTATTAAAGGCATGCTTTCTAAATCCATTGAAACATTAAGTGCAGGATTTGCTCCACAGTTATATATTATCCTCTTTAGAAGGATAACTGGCTAAGCTCTGACTCATGGTTAGATCTTCCTATGTCCTATGATTCTGCCACATGTGAACAAGCAGTCAGAAAAGATTGCATGGCATTCAGGTTATCGTGAAGAAAAAAGGTCAAAAGCAGTTCATGTACAAGGCTTCTGATGGCTGCTTTAGAAAACCTGCTGTAGAGAAATGTGACTGGATTTATCTTATATAATACAAAATAATATGGATAATGTTAATGTCTCTGTATATACAGCACAACACAAATATGTGCCAGAAAGTCAAAATGCAAAATAATCTTACTTTGAGCAATTTAAATTCTTACTTGGTAACTTTATATTTTGGCCTAATGTCTAAAAACTGTGTTATGGGTATGTTTTCAAGTAGGCCTGTTTTATTTTATGAGTGCACATGACAGACTTTTTTTATGCTGTTAATCATTCATGGGCAATTAAATGTAACTAGAGTTATAGATAGCCCTAGATAGCAATAATGATTGCATCAAATCACCCAAGCTTGGCTTGGATAAAAATGTCTCCTAGTTTGGTGTCTCTCATTTGGCTGGATTCAGCAAGAATTGGGCTATAATTCACACCCACTAAGAAAGTGCAGTAATCACAGTCTGCTACAATATTGCTTAGGGTTGTCACGATACCATAAACATATCTTACAATACCACACAATATTGTGTTAATTCATAATTCAAATCTACAAACTGAACCAAATTTACAGAAATACATAGATATAAAGGAAAACAGACAAACCAAATTTTCCTCTCAATACATTATTAATGAGAATGAAAAACTGGCTGTTGGAAAAACTCAAGAAAAATCATACAACTGGCAAGTGACTAATTCAATGTGTCACATATTTCTTCCCTAATGCAATGAAATTATGCAAAAGGAAATTGTCCTCAGAGTACTAAGAATGAACACAACATTAGGAATAAATAATTGAATTTGGAAATGAACTCGCTTACGATCAAACGCGGCTAATTTTATAGGGTTCGTACAGATGCTTCATGATGACATTCCAGGACTTTTCAAGCACCACTTTTTTTGTTGTCCAGGACTATTCAAGAGATGTCATTCAAACATATTCTTTATTTTTCTTTTTAAATTCCAAAAAAAATATATGCAGTACTGTGCAAAAGTTTTAGGCATCCTGTTTTTTTTTTAGTACAAACTTTGTTATAGATTTTTTATTTCATGACTTCTACATTATCAAGTCAGTACAAAATTTTTTTTAGATTCCCAAACATTAGTTTTCTAGCACAAAATTAAATGTTACAGGAAAATGTTTGTATGTCATTAAAGAAAGCAGCATATTATGTAAGAGACACTTTTCAGACAAAAAACACAATGGAGGCTGCTGGGTTTCACTGCAAAAATAAGAAGCAAGTACGACAGTCAAAGTCTCCAGAAGAACTGTGGCTGGTTCTGCAAGATGCTCAATAAAACTTACCAGTTCATTTCCTTATAAAACTGCACAAATTGTACTGGAGACTATTTTTTTTGTCACACCAAATATTGACTTTGTTTCATTTACTACTGTTTACTGCTCTTTACGGTATTTTCTTTTTAATGTAGAAACATTTAATTTCATTATTTTGAAAGCACCTTTGCTCAACAACTTATAACATCCAAGTGAAAGATATAACACCAACATGTCAGAAAAAAAATTAAAAAATAAATTTAAAAAACAGAATCACTGAGTTGGAAAAAGGATTACCCCCTTGCTTTAATTTGCCTTATTTTTTTTTAAATTACAGCCTTTATTCTGTTGGGATATGTCTCTACTAACTTTGCACATCTAGACTTTGCAATATTTGCCCACTCTTCTTTGCAGAACTGCTCAAGTTCAGTTAAATTTGATGGTGACCGTTTGTGGACTGCAGTCTTCAAGTCATTCCACAGATTTTCAATGGGGTTTAAGTCTGGGCTCTGACTAGGCCATGCAAGGACATTCACCTTTTTCTCCTTCAACCACTTTTGACGGTGCCTAGCCACCTATAGTTGATTGTTTGCTTCAGTTGCACTACAAAATGCTCCAGGAAAGCTCTTTTATGCTGAGCTAATCAAAATGACCACAGCTGACCAAGGTGATTAGCTACACCTTATTGAGTTTACAATTCATTTTTAGGAGGGAGGTGATCCTTTTTCCAACTCAGTGATTCTGGTTTAAAAAAAATTTTTTCTTACATGTTGGTGTTATATCTTTCACTTGGATGTTATAAGTTAGACAGAGTAAATACAGCTGAATAAAACAAAAACTGTGTCCATTTTCATTTCAGGCTGAAAAGCAACAAAATGTGATTATTTTAAAGGGGGGTGATTCTTTACTATATATATATATATATATATATATATATATATATATATATATATATGCTGGACTAAATTTCCATGTACTGCAGTGGGGTGTCATATTTTAAGTGAAAGTGTTGTATTCATGTTCTATCATAAATAAACACTTAGTTATTTTGGGATTTTGTATTTATTGACTTTTTATAATTCAAGCACTTTTACAGCTCCTCTAGATATAAAATTGCTAAAAATAGCTATTTTCAAGGTTTTCCAGTACTTAAATTTCAAAAAGCCAAATTCAAGCACCTCAAGCACCTTGTACGAACCCTGATTTTAGTATTTACCACATACAACATTACATACGGTACTACCGTAATCGACGATACTACCGTTTAAAAAATATTATGGCATGGGCGGTATTTTGAAAATTTAATATTTAATATTACAATATTACCGTAGTATCAGTATACTGTGCAACCGTAGTAATGTTAGATTAGATGGTCACTGAATGTATTCTATTCTCCAGTCATTTTCTATTCACGAGGACGCAAAACGTGCTGAAAGCTACAGTAACGTTTAAATGTAAACTGTATTAGTTTAAAATGATTCCTTAAAAAGTGCAATCAAATCCCTTTGACACACTTATTTTTTACTCTACATGCCATTCCCATTAATTTCACAATTTTATGTCAATATGTGTTTATGAGCTCCTTCCTCTGCCACCTGTGGCCTAATTGTTCCACACTGTTGTCACACTGTTGTTAAATTCCCATTTAACTGAATCACTGCAAAATTGCAAAATAACACAGGAAATCCACACACACTTACTGCATGAGTTATGTGTGTGTGTGTGTGTGTGTGTGTGTGTGTGTGTGTGTGTGTGTGTGTGTGTGTGTGTGTGTGTGTACATGCCATCCTGAACTCCTGTTGTTTTTTCCTCTATGATTTAATCCCTCATTCATTCATAATGGGCAACGAGAGGGCAACTCTTTCATCCTCATTCTACACCTTCGCAACAGATTTCCATCAGTATGTTGTGTGTTTAAATGAACTATTCTCTATGCTGGAATGCACTTCCAGTTCTTCACATATCTTTGACTTTGTCAGTTCCTCTGTTCCCTACCACCCCCACCATGCACACACCTCTGGCTGCCCAAGCCACAGGGTGGAGGAAACTGACTTTCCTGGAATTGTCGGGATAAAGCTTATTTTTCCTGTTCGGAGGTGAAACAAGAGACAGGCCGAAACAGACATTAGACACAGCTACCATCCCAGAACTAAGCCAATTAGAATGGAAGTCAGTGTGTGCGTATGTGTATGTGCTGAATAGGGCTGAAATGATGCAAGCTGTTAGGCTGCTTTCGCCAAAGCTGTCTACATGAGGCTCTGTGTGTTGAGCCTCTCCCTACTTTCTCGATTTGGGTCGCTGGGCTTGATCATCAGGAGAGATGTCGCTGCTGCCTGGTCTCGGGAGAAATCCATTGGTGGGTACTGATAAAATGTGAAACGTATGTGTGTTTATAAGAGTCTCTGCAAATGTGTGCGCACTGTAGGCAGAAAGAGTAAATCATTTCTTTAAGGTGCCATCAGATTGAGGTGACTTATTACTTGTGCCTATTTTGTCTGTATAAAAATATTTTTCATCTCTGTTGCACATAAAGAACATTTCTATTTATTTTCAGGCTGGCTACGTTTTTTTTTTTTTTTTTTTTTTGGCTTTGTTATTGATTTATACTGGGGTTCAAGTTAAATTCAATATAATATATGTATTTAAAGCCCATTAAGGGAGCCTGAGGATTATCAAGATCATTCTTTGTTGTTTTTTATTTTTATTTTGTTTTAATAAGAAAAAATGTCACACAGAGGGTGGGTGTTGAAGGCCAGGATGGCTCATCTGAGATGTAGGTCAGTGACGCTAGCCTCGAAAAACAGTCTAAACAAGTGCATCTGTTTGAAATACACAATATATTAATGCTCTATGTATTTTTAACAGTCACAACTGAACACAAAATGAAATCCAGTGTGTGAGGGTCATAATGTAATTTATCTATTCTGGTGCGTGAGTCAGAGTAGACTGTTGAAACATTTTTGTGACTCATTTAAATATCAATGGCATGGTTAAGGGTTTCTGAAGAGCTCAAGCATCTGGTCTTATGTAGACATTGATGGTTTGGGGGGGGGGTGTCACTGATGAGAGAGGAAGTGTCATGGCTAATTAAAACCAATGTATTGGCTTATGTATTGTGTCTGTATTGTGTCTGACATGTCTCACATCTCAAAAAATGAGAATATCATGTAAAAGTCAATCAAGCACAGTAATACCATGGTCAGCAAACCAGTTACTAGTAGTTTTGGCACTGTGGGCAGGTGCCAAGTCCTGCTGGAAAAGGAAATCGGCATCTCCATAAAGCTTGTCAGCAGATGGAAGCATGAAGTGCTTTAAAATCTCCTGGTAGACGCTGCATTGACTCTCGATGTGAGAAAACACAGTGGACCAACACCAGCAGATGACATGGCACCCCAAATCATCACTGACTGTGGAAACTTCACACTGGACTTCAAGCAACGTGTATTCTGTGCCTCTCCACTATTCCTCTAGACTCTGGGACCTTGATTTCCAAATGAAATGCAAAATTTACTTTCATCTGAAAAGAGGACTTTGGACCACTGAGCAACAGTGTTTTGAGTAAAAAGGTGTTTTGAGTTAATTAGCTGATTAGAGCTCTTCTCAGGTCAACATTGCTGTATTATAAATTCTTTATTCTAATATTTTTGAAATACTGGATTTTTCCAGTAGTATCTCATTTCCATGAGAAAAAAAAGGCTTGAAATATTTCACTTTATGTGTAATGAATCTAGAATATATGAAAGTTTTTTTTAGATGCAACTGTATATAACATTTCCAATGAGAATATATATATATATATATATATATATATATATATATATATATATATATATATATATATATATATATATATATATATACACACACACACACACACACACACACACACACACACACACACACACACACACACACACACATTGGAAATGTTCAGCAGAATGAAAATATGCATCTTTAATGTCAATATATTTTGAGAGATAAGAGATATTTTTTATTATTTTTTTTTTTTGCTCACATGATGAATCTATAGGTTAATCTGTTTAAAACCAAAAATAAATCACTGAGAATTATATTATACTAGGGTGCTGGACTTTTTAAAAACACCCTATGAACTGAACTCTTTCACCTAAATCCTCTCCATATGTCTTCTTTCCCAGATAGCTGCCTGGCTCTCCCGGATTTTGCCATTCCCTCTTTGCTCCACCTAAAAAGGATGGAAAGCCTGGAGTCGGAGCTGACGTGCCCGATCTGCCTGGAGCTGTTTGAGGACCCTCTGCTTCTGCCCTGTGCCCACAGTCTGTGTTTCAACTGTGCTCGCCGCATCCTGGTCTCGCATTGCACCTCAGGTGAGCCAGCCGATGCCATCTGCGCCTTCCAGTGCCCCACGTGCCGTTATGCCATCTCACTGAGCCCACAGCGTGGCCTGGACGCACTCAAGCGCAACGTCACCCTCCAAAATATCATCGATCGTGTCCAAAGGGCTTCGACATCTGCCACTCTTCTTCTGTCCTCCAGCGGGCACAGTTCACCAGGTGACAGCCCTCTAGGTGCCATGACGACTGCCACTGCACCCTCCTCACCCACTGAGCTGGTGCAGTGCCAGTTTTGTGAGCAGGAACCACCACAGTGTGCTGTGAAGACCTGCGTAACATGTGAGGTGTCTTATTGCGAGGAGTGCCTGCGCGCCACCCACCCCAACAAAAAACCATTCACTGGACATCGCCTCATTGAACCTTTGCCTGACTCACACCTCAGAGGCCTGCAGTGCCTTGAACATGAGGAGGAGAAAGTGAACATGTACTGTGTCACAGATGAGCAGCTCATCTGCTCCCTCTGCAAGCTGGTGGGACGTCACCGTGACCACCAGGTGGCGGCGCTAAATGAGCGCTACGAGAAACTGAAGGTATGTTGGACAGCTTATTCTGGATGACTTTGTATGAGCTTTTGCTTAAACTGAAATTCACATTTTAAATTCATATTTGAATTCAAATTGACACAATGGTGACACGGGTAGTGTTGATCTCTCACAGCTCCAAGATCCCTGGTTCGATCCTGAGCTTAGATTACTGTCTGTGCTGAGTTTCTCTGCTTGTTCTCCCTACATCTGTGTGGGTTTGGTCTGGGTTCTCCAGTTTCCTCCCACCTCTTGAATACAAGCCAGAAGGTGGATTAGGCAAGATAAATTGCCCCAAGGTGTGGATGTGTATGGTTCCCTGGGAAGGACTAGTGACCCATCCAGGGTGTATTCTAGCCACACACCCAGTGTTCCCAGAATAGGCTTTGGATCCATTGCAAATGAATGAATGAATGAATCCATATTTAATCAGTTTTCAAAATCCAAAATGATTCACTTCATAAAATTAGTTTTCGATTATTCAATCAGAGGCTTGATTATGGTTCACATGATTGTTTAATGAATAAAAGCTTAAAGTTTGCAGCATTCATTTAGCTGAGTGCATTGATTTAGTGCATATAACTAAGATGTATTATTCAGTAATTTGCAGATTAACCAACAGCCAACTTATACTGTCCCTTCATCACAGTAAATACGACACTGTCATTTGTAGTGACTCTTTTTTTTTATCTCATGCAGTTTTTGACATCTGTTATTTGTTAGAATAAGGGCTCTTTTGTTAGACAGTGCTGTGATGTAGCCTCAGTTTCCTGAATGACACTGTCAGGTCATGGAGTTTATGTTTTATGGCTTGTTCCTTAAATGATGAGAAAAATAAAAGCAGTTGTGAAAGCAGAATGGCTTTGAAAAGAACATTAGTTTTAAGAACTAACAACTTAGGCATCATTATTCATATTAGTCAAAATAGTAAGATATAAATTACACAAGTATGAATGCACAAGGGTGTTAATGTTTAATATTAAAATGACCAACTTCCCAGGCTCTAAAAACAAAGCTAACTAAGCTAACATGAATGTTAGCACAGAGGTCTTGCTGTTTTGAGTGTTCCTAGAGATGAATAATTCTGCGGTTATAATAACTGGCCTTAGTTACTTTACATTAATGTAGTTACATGATTAATGAGAATATCAGGTACTAAAGCTACTGCTAGCCTAACTATAGAATATATAGCTAGGTAAAGCGAGAAATATAGGGCCAAGACGGTCCTGTGATTACAAACGAATAACTTTTATAAGCCAAATTGTATAACCATACAATTAATGTAATTAATTAAGTGTAATTTAGTTTATTAAATTTATGGGAAATATTCTAAAGATGTTCAGATGGTGCGAGTTATTATTTGGACAATGCAAACCTTAAAAGAGCCAGAGTTATTTCTCTAGTTTTCCAAAAGTATAATTCCCTAATTAAGGTCCTCACCTGGTTCATTCCCAAAAAATGGGAGCATGTAGGACACTTGTTGGGGATTGTGCTCAGACCAGCCATCTGTTCTTTTGTTTTTCAGAGATTACTCTCTTACCTTCTCTGACCTCAAAACACTCATTATGAGTGTAACTATGGTTCTGTGATTAAGTGGAAGACCGCCAAGGGCTGGAAATCTTGTTGTGTTTGTGCTTTGACCGAGAATTGAGTAAAAAAAGTTGTCACCCTGAGATGTATAATGCATCCCTTATAACTGAATGTCCTTTTTGCTCCATACTGCCAGAGGCTATGCTGAAAGCATTAGTGTAAGGTGAATACCTATATAGTCACAAGGAATGAGAAGATGTATCAGTGCAGCCAGTAAACAATGTAGAGCACACCAAAAGTAGCCGAACCTCATTAAGAATGAGAAAAAGTACAGGGTGACCAATACAAGGGTGTTGCACAGATCTCAGAAACATAGACGCACTGCCCAAGCATGACAATACAGATACAAAAGGATATACATCTTTTTAAAAGAGAAACACAGAAGACCCACATACAAAACAGTGTCCCTGGCCTCCAGCAAAGTAGTTCTTGAAACATTCTTTTGTCCTGATATGAGAGGCCAAACAGAAACACTTGGCCCATAAGTGAAAAATAAAGGAAAGTGTGTTCTTTAAAACAGAACCAGTCATGGGTCCTTACATGTGCCGTGCATAACATTTGAAATAGCCAGGAATGATAGAAATCATTTGAACACCAGACTTTTTTTTCACCTTAAAGCATTTTGAAAATGGGACCTTGAGGGTGAATCGGTTTCATAGTCTTGTGACCACTGCAAACCTTTGACTGTTGTGGGTTATGGACTACTCACACTCGTGCAATAGGGCAGTTGTGGAACGGAAACTGATAACAGTTCAGTGGTGAAGGCTTTGGGCTACTGATCAGAAGGTTGTTCTGATGTTCAAATCCTGTTGGTCCTTTGAGCAAGGCCTTTAACCCTCATCTGCTTAGTCACTATGGTTGTGACTCATTTGCCAAATGAGTAAATGTAAAACATTCCTGTTTCTGCTCATCTGCAGTAGTAGGGGCAGTACCCTGGGGCATGCATGTGTCATGTCAAGTGTGACACGTGCATGCAGTGGAGTCCCACAGCTCCTGGCAGAGGAAGATGAAAACTTCTGTTTTCATCTTCTGTTTTCTGGTGGCAAGACTTGGGGTCATATTCTGAGAACATGAAATTTAAGTAACAAAATGAAACTCTGAGACTCAAAAGCATTCATCCAGGGCCTCTTGGCCCAAGGATCTGGCCACATACTAGAAACAGATGTCTATGTTATGAGGTTATACATACCTCTGGCCGAGTGAATCGGGGAAAACCAAACATGACAATGCTAATGGTTACCCCAATTTGGTTGGCAGTGACAGTCATAGCTTGGAACACAAGATCAGTAAGGTCTGGCATTAATGGGTCTAATGATACTCCAAGGCAGGTGTGCAATGTCAGTGTGTGCCAGTGTTAGCCACATAATTCAGGGTTGCTGCCATTTTGTATAATGGTGACAGTAGCTCATCTGTGAGTCCCATATGGCAGTGATTTTTTTTTTTTTTTTTTGCCTTCACGTCACCCAAACTGTTATATGTTGGCATGGTTGCCAAACCAAACTGCCATGGTTTCAGTGATGAAGCCCAACTAGTGCAATATGTGATCTTTTCTTCTTTACTGATGGGTATTTATTTAACACTCAATAAACCAGTTTAAATTTCAACAGCTAATTTGATTTTGCAAGCAAATTAATAGACTACATAGAAACAACAGATGCATTGGACTTTACATGGTGATTTATACAGTTTGCTTAACTGTAGAGTCTGTTCAAGGTTGTTAATACACTAATCAGCTTCACCAGAGAAGGAAAAGTTCTGATAAAACCCAACAAGAGATGGTTAAGTTTCACAATAAGAAAAAAAAAAAAGTTCCACCTGCCTCACCTCACCACATTGCTTCTCATTTGCATCAATTCTGCTCACCCTTTTTACAAGCACAAGACCTCCTACTTAGTTTGACCTGATGTCATTATAACTCCTGACTGTGTAAGTCACCAAGACTCATTGCGAATGAATGACTTCCTGCCACTTTGTCGCATTATGTCACCGCATGTGACAACATGGGAAGGAGAACAACAAAAACAACAAGGCATGTTGGGTCAAATTATTCATCAATGCCAAACACAGATGTGCTCATTTTTGTTATTTTCAATATATATAGTACTGTGCAAGAGTTTTAGGCACCTTATTTTTTTAATACAAACTTTGTTATAGATTTTTTATTTTATGACTTCAACATTATCAAATCAGTACAAAAAACATTTTAGATTCCAAAACATTTTAAAATGAAATGCTACGGAAAAATTATTGTATGTCATTAAAAAAAGCAGCATATTACGTAAGAGACCACTTTTCAGACAAAAAACACAATGAAGGCTGCTGGGTTTTGCTGCAAAAAACAAGAAGCAAATACAAAAGTCAAAGTCTCCAGAAGAACTGTGGCTGGTTCTGCAAGATGCTCAATAAAACTTACCAGCTCATTTCCTTATAAAACTGCACAAATTGTACTGGAGACTATTTTTATTTTTATTTTTTTGTCATACCAAATATTGACTTTGTGAATGACTTCCTGCTGTTTACTGCCCTTTATGGTATTTATTTATTTTTTATTTTTTTAATGTAGAAAGATTTAAGTTCATTATTTTGAAGGCATCTTTGCTCTACAGCATTTCTTTGCATGTGCTTAAAACGTTTGCACAGTACTGTATGTATTTGCCAAACATTTAGTGCATCCCTAATATGAATTATTTCATATTCCATTATTACATACATTATGTTATATAGTATATTATAACATTTAGTAACATTACTTTCTGTACCATGTAAGTTCCATGTAAGGTTTGTCATGGTAAAAATATGAGTCATCAGCTTTATAATAATTTTAAATTTAATGGCAGAATTTCAACAAAATTAGGCAAAAAATACAGCTGAACTTCACCCACTAAAACTATAATCAACTAGTTTATTCACGCAGATTAATCAGTCTTGATAAATCCCATAGTAGAGACCTTACCATTATACCCTAAATGATTTTTTAAAAAAAAGTACTATGATTTGCTAAAATAGCATAATTATATGAAGATGTCATTTTTGCATATTTTTAAGCAGCAAATGAATCTATAATTATGCTATTTACTTCCATCATTTCCTTTAGTGTATTAACAAATATATATATATATATATATATATATATATATATATATATATATATATATATATATATATATATATATATATATATATATATATATATATATATACATACAAACACTCCCTACACACTTGTCCTTGTCGTGTTGAGATTTTATTACAATGACGCTTGGGAGGGAGGAAACCAAAAGGAAGTGGTCAAAAATAGAATGGTTTCTTCTTGGTGATCTCATGGTTTAGGTCACAGATTAATCCTGTGGCTGTGATTGCATTGTGATTTTAAATTTGTTATTTAATTTAATTTTATATGTGTCATCATATATTTGCTGTCATGTTGCCACTTCTCATTATCACAAAAAAAAATCTTATTTTTATGTTTTGAGATGTGCATAAGGCAGATGAAAAGCAAAATAGTTTACTGGAAATACTGGAAAATTAGGAGAGAAGCACAGCTATCTTTTCCTCACCATCTGGCCCAGCTCCATAAAACGTCAAGGAGAAAAGCTTCCTTCCTAAAATACAGACACACGCACACTCAAATTGAAAATGTCCATAATTTCAGGCAGTTTCCGATCCTACTCTTGTGAAATCATCAGTGTGAGCAGATTTTTCCAGGCATCAACAAGGCGACAATTTGTTAGTAATTTGAGGTTTTCATATGCTTTGTTCTGCAGCTTTGAGGCTTTGCAAACTGGATTTTCATAGATTTTTTTTTTTTTTTAATCTGTCTAAACAAATCCAATCCTATTTCCCTGTATTATCACACATCATTTTGGCCACCTCTCCCTCTTAGATGTATGTAGCTAGCATGGGTGCTGACAATTGCTGCTTGTCTCAAACATAATCAACATGTTTGTCTCAGACGAAGACAGCTGGGTAGTATTAGGACCGCACATACAGAATGTAGAGCAGCACACAGCATTCATTTTCACAAGAAACTAAAGTGGATAGGCACAGTCAGGAATGAGAGATCCAACCCACTGCCCTTTTGAAACAAACAAAAAATGGACCACATACAGTGTTAAAAGGAATAAAAACAGAAGTTGAATGAGGGACTGAGCGAAACAGGCAATTTGAGCTAATGGCAGCTCTTATGTCCTTTACTCGCCACACTGAGACATGACAATAAGATAAAATGAATTCAGTTCGAGGTTGAACTAAATTACGCATTTGAAAAACCTGCTTTAAATCAGGTAGATGACTGCTAGAAGGTTTCAAGTGTACTGACTTAATTAGAAGAATTGTTCTAAAAAAGTAAATGATTATATCATTATTTCACTGTGAATAACATCAATTTAGAGGCAGCCCTGTAAGAACTAGTTATTTATTTAATCTGGCTGTATTCTGGCTGTACTGTACATTTATCTTTCATTTTTTGTGTATTCGTGTCTTTCTTTAGCACCTTGGGTTTTCATTGTTAATTAGTGTGAGTGGTTGTGGTAATAGTAGAAGTAATAGTAATAGTAGATCATGACGGTCCTACAAGTGAATCTCAGACACGTGTATTCTTGTGGTCTAGCGTGAGTGTTTAATGTTAATTTTCCATTGTTCTCTGGTTGTATTGCTTAGTTTCCTACTTCTTTGTTCCCTATTTCCCTATTCCATTATGTTTTAGGTCATTTCAGGTTTGGACCTCTGTCTATCCACTTTAATTAATATTATGGATTTGTCTTGGTTTACTCTGTCTGGCTGATTTGATCCATGGGATTATGACCATAGTGCTTGAATAAATATAATGAAAAGGGTCCTTTTTGTTACACAGCATTCTTTTGCGATTTTAATTCCCTGTGATATTTCTCCTCCTGAAAGATGTATAACAATATTGTACATCAAAGGCATATCTTTAAAATTTACATTAAGCAACAATAAGATGCCATGGAAAAAAAGAAAAAGGTTTGTTCCTGGGCAAAGATATCTTACATAAGAGGCACTGCACATGATAGGTGGACACAATGTCAGAAGTGGGCTATTTTATCTGAATTTCACAGCTGAGTGGGCCAAGTTATTTTTTTATTTACTCAGTCTCCTTCTCTCTTTCGGTCATTCCAGTCACTATTTAAGACTATAGACAAGCATTCATGATGAGGAGATCTTGGGCAGAAAGAGAGTATCTGGAGGTCAGTGAGTTTTGACAGATTTCAGGGATTACATATGCTCAGTACATATACATCTAAGAAAATGTACCGTGCTCTTATTTTACAGCAAACATTGGACTCCAACCTCAGCAATTTGATCAAGAGGAGCAATGAGTTGGAATCACTAATGGGAAAGCTGATTCAGACCTGTCAGCATGTGGAGGTGAGTCTCATCTTTCAGCCTTTATTTGTCTTTATTTTTGTTCTTCATTTTATTTAATCTGGTGATAGTATTCAAGTCAATTTTATTAACATTCTGCATATTGCACAATGAAATGAGGTAGTGGGCCCATTCAGTGTAACATTATACAAGCACATTAAATGTGCTTGTGCTTGTGTCTGTATTGCAGTCTTTGTGTGGAACAACACAAGCTATATATACAGAATTAAGAGGCCTGGAATTATATGCATTATATGACGACTGAAAGACAAAAAGGTTTGATCACTGGTATCCCCCCCCCCCTTTTCCCCCTCAAGTAGACAAATACTTCTGTAAGTCACTCTGGATGCTAAATGCCATTAATGTAAATTTAAAAGAATTGGCATCACTGTGACATCCCTACCTGAGAGTATGTTTTTACTGAAGTTGTTTTCATTAAACAATTTCATCATTAAAACAAGCTGGTGATGCCTTAGTGTGTTGCATGTAAGCCCAAGTCACACTGAACATGTTTAATGTGTCTACTATAAAGAACCATGTTATGCACACAATTTTCTCTTATAACTATGGAATATTACAACCATCAAATTTAGAAATTAATAACTATAGAGCAGTAAACAGGAGTACATGAAACAAAGTCAATATTTGGTGTGACAAAAAAATTTAAATTAAAATAATACACTCCGGTACAATTTGTGTAGTTTTATAAGGAGATTAGCTGGTAAGTTTTATTGAGCATCTTGCAGAACCAAACACAGTTCTTCTGGAGACTTTGACTTTAGCACTCGCTTCTTATTTTTGCAGCAAAATCCAGCAGCCTTCATTGTGTTTTTTGTCTGAAAAGTGTCTCTTACATAATATGCTGCTTTCTTTAATGGCATACAAACATTTTTCTGTAACATTTAATTTTGTGCTAGAAAACTAATGTATGGGAATCTAAAATGTTTTTTGTTCTGACTTGATAATGTAGAAGTCATAAAATAAAAAATCTATAACAAAGTTTTACAAAAAAAAAAAGAAAGAAAAATAGGGTGCCTAAAACTTTTGCACAGTACTGTAAATGGGAATAAGTAAGTAGTCACATATGTGAAAATGTGCCATATGTTTTGATATAAGTTCAGAGGTATTAATAAAGAAAAAGAACACACAGAATGCAAGGATACTTCAGTGAACAATTAATAGAATATCTCACTTATGTGAATTTGTGAATGCTTTGCTATAAATATGAAAGTGGTTCTTGGGCATGTTCAGCAAATACGTTGAATATTAGTTTGATAGACATCTCTCAATACTGATAATAACAGTAATTTTCAACGCAAAGTGAAATGACATCTAGTCAAATCCACCTCTGAACTAAATTAACATCATGTTGGAACATGCTTGTCTAAAAGTGCCCCTGAAATGCTTTACAACTAAAAGAAATCATATGCTTCAAATCAGTGCCTGCCTTTATGCCTGTCTTTGGCTATGCTATCTAGGTGGGATGGCATACTCTATTCCCCTGTCAGTCACAGTGACACTGGCCAATCATGAGCATCTGTGAGCTCATGTGTGTAGAAAAGGGTAGATAGTGCTTTCCTCTGAGTGTGTTACACTGACCTGTGATTCTGGATGAGAAGCAGTTTAAAAAGATGAGGTTGGCTGGCTTCACATGTCTCAGAGGAAGCACGTGTTAGCCTTCAGCCTCCCTGGGTTGGTAGTTGGTAAATGAGTAATAAGTGAGGTTGAAGCCTTTCAAGATGGCATGGTGTTGCAGAGTCATTTTTGGTCATTTTTGCTACTTACTGCCGATGTATCATAGACCCAAGATAATAATCACACAAATTTGGCCAACAGACCAGGAAGTGCTTAAACTTTTATGAGAAGAAAGATCACATAGACAGGAGATGTGCATTTAGATGCGGGCTTTAAATATTTTACAATAAAAAGCAACCTACCACTTTCTATGGCTTTCTGGCTGCCTTTCAAAGTGGCCTTTTGTCAAACCGCATCTCCTCAGGGTTAAACAAATCACTTCTGGCTCTGTCGAGCACCATTTCATCACATTAACCACACTAAGGCTTAGTGATGACCTACATCTCTCTCTGACTCACTCTCATTGTATTTAGCTTTTTCCTATACGTGTGTGTGTGTGTTTGTGTGTGTGTGTGTGTGTGTGTGTGTGTGTGTGTGTGTGTGTGTGTGTGTGTGTGTGTGTGTGTGTCTTAAAAAAAAAGACACTCAATCTTGCTATAAAATCAAATTAGATGGCATGGGTCTACAGGATAAGCAAACAGTTCAAAAGGAATTAGGGACAAATTAGTGATTACAGTGTACAAATAGATTTATATAGTCTTATAAAACAGTACTTTATAACTCCTATTTTCAAAAGATTATCACAGTATTTCAATATTTATTTAACAAACCATTTTACTCCCAACTGGAGTCATTTAAAGGTTTTGCTTCTCATTAATAAACAAAGTAGACAAAGTTTCTGTGAAAGACACAGTGGGGGAAAATGAACACAACTCAGCAAAAACGCACTCTAAGGTGAAACAGTTGATGGTAGTGTTCAAAGGTCAAGGAGCTTAATTAGCGTGTTGAAAGAACTGAACCATGACTGAATAAGTTCTTTTACACAGTAAAAAAAAAAAAAAAACAGGCCCAGAGAGAAGCTATTACACCTCAAAGGTCTCACCAACCTTTAACAATCAAGTCTTTCATATCTCACCATATCATTTTACGCCACATGAAGACAAGCAGTGTAAAAATTTTTTTTTTTTAAATAAAAAATAAAAGCAGACATTGTAGGTTTCATGTGGTTTAGGTGTTCCCAGATGGGGAGGTATTCATTTTTACTGTTCCTAAAATTAGATAAACTTAAAACCTAAGAAACGCTTTTGTATAAGGAAGCACTGTCTATGAGAATGTCAACTACTTAACTAAATTCAACTAAATTTTATTATAGAATGTAAATTTGAATACATATACTGAAAACTATGCTTCTTCTCTCAAACTATTTTTTCAAGAAAAAACTATACAGAAGCATAAAATATAACCTTATTTCCTTGTCTTGAAAAAAACCCCAAGGTATTGTTTTGTACTATTTTATTATAACTATGCAGTATTATATTTTAACTAATATACTGCCTAACTAACTAGAAATATACTGCATATCGATATGAATTTCTCTCAAGACAGGTCACCTAAGACAAAAAAAACGTGTTCCATTATATCCGGTTTATTGAATAAAAAGAAAACCTTACCATTAGTTGATTCTCCAAAACATAATAACAGCTTCACACAGGAAAATACTCTTCACCCACTTACCATAGAGTAATCTAACACTTTACTCAGAAAGACTGATTTCTTAGAGCACTCAGAGTTTTATTTTCCCCTCATCATTTTATTATTATGTAATTGCAAGCATAGATAACTAAAAGAATTATTCTGAGACGTGTATTCTACAGTATGGTGTAAGTGACATGTTTGGCTGAGTAGTGGTATGTTTTGCCCAAAATACATTTCTGGGTGTGTGTTTTTATTAGGTGAACGCATCACGACAGGAAGGAAAGCTGATGGAAGAATGTGACATCTTGATCAGCATAATTCAGGAGAGGAGACAGATTATTGGTGCCAAAATCAAAGAGGGCAAGGCAAGTTAATCAGCAAGTTAACCTCATGACCTAAATCTCTCTGTAGATTAAATGTTAATTAGTACCTAAAACATACCGCATTTAAGTAAACTTGCCCACATATGGTATTACTGCTGACTTCACTTCCAGATTAAATAATCATAGACATTCACTTAATTCCATAAAAACTTAACATCACAATTTACTTATATTACTGTAATACATCAGAATTACATGCACATCGTACGGTAATAAAATAGTCTCACTATTGCAGATACGTCTTTTGTTTGGAATCCAATGAAATTTCTCTCACTCATTATAATTCCTACAGATTTTTCATGACATTATTCGGACTGATGGTAATTACTGGGCTAAAGTTAACACTTTTTGTCTGTAGACGGTTCGACTGCGTAAACTAGCACAACAAATTGCCAACTGCAAGCAGTGCATAGAGCGTTCGTCTGCTCTCATAACTCAAGCAGACCAGACGCTGAAAGAAACCGACCATGCTCGCTTCCTCCAGACTGCCAAGAGCATCTCAGAGCGGTGAGCAAAGAAACCACAAAATTTCAAGACAGAGATTTTTAATATGAACAGTACATCAACAGAAATGACACCAACACTCAGAAATGATACCCAAATATTAAAGATAAATAATACCAGGTACATTTATCCTTCTGCTATTTCAGAGTCTCGATGGCTACAGCCTCCTCTCAGGTCCTGATACCTGAGATTAATCTGACGGACACATTTGACACCTTCGCGCTGGATTTTACCAGAGAGAAGAAGATGCTAGAAAGTCTTGATTACCTCACAGGTAATTGCACATGTATCATTTTGTGCATAAAATGTATCATAGCATAAATTATTTATCAACACTCAGTTTATAGGAACACTTGCATATTCATGCACTTGGCAATCATGTTGAAGAAGTGCAATGCTTAAAATCATACAGATATTGGTCAAGAGCTCCAGTTAATATTCATATCAAACATCAGAATGGGGGAAAATGTGATCTCAGTGATGCTGACCGTGGCAGTTGTTGGTGCCCGACAGGCTAGGTTGAATATCTCAGAAACTGCTAATCTCCTGGGATTTTTATGCATAACAGTCTCTGTAGTTTATACAGAATGGTGTTAAAAACAAAGAACATCCAACAAGCACCAGTTATGTAGGTGGAAATGGCTTGTTGATGAGAGATGTCAGAGGAGAATCGCCAGATTTTTTCAAGCCAGCAGAAAGGCTATAGCAACTCAAACCACTTTTTACAGCCATAAAATGCACAACATGTCAAACCTTGAGGTGAATGGGCTCCACAAGAAGAGTACCACATCAGATTCCAGTCCTGTCATCCAAGAACTGGAATCTGAGATTCACCTGTGAAGATTGAAAAAAATGGTCGTCTGGTCTTTTTCCAACAATCAACTGTCCAGTTTCGATACTCAAACCTCAAACATGTGCAGCTGTTCCTATGAAAGTGGCTGGTGAGTGTGTGTACAATACAAGTGAGGGTATGATATTTGAACACATTAAACACATTTTTATTTGTCGGTATAATTTCATATACTCATACATTCATTTCATATTTCATATTTTACATTGGGGAAAATACTACAAATAAACAAAAACCAACTTTTCATGGCATACAATTTAAAAGTTAAAAGTTGATAAATATGTCTTTTCCTCTTTTAAAGATGTTGCCATGTGAACATCAGAGCAAATTGTGGGGTAACAGTGTAAGATAACAACACTGTGGGAAAACTAAAAAGTTCATCTTCTTTAACTAAGGCTAACTGTTCCTAAGATCTCAGAAATACTCAGATCATTTACATCATACTTACATCATACTTACATTATATTTACATCAATTACATCTCCAATTTTCAAAAGGGTCAAAATGACTGTCTTGGCCATTCTAGTGTTTCTTGCTTTCTTTTTTAACACAAACTGACTGATTATACTTGCAACATAAAAGTTGCCCCTTTAGATTTTAACAAGTCAAGAGGTGGAAAAAGGGGTTTAGTTTAGATTATAACCGTCTTATCAACTACAGTTCCCAGAATACAGCATGGCCCACAAATATGGCCGCCAAGGACTACAACGCACCGCCATCACAGACACTCTCACGTTTACATTCACCCGCGTACTGATTGCACTCAACTGGACTCTATTACACGTGCACACTATATAAGAACCATCACTGATTTTCTTGCCTTGCTGTTCATTAATCGCTTGACCTTTGCCTGAACCTTGACTCTGTTTTTGGATTATGGTAGACCTGTCTACCTGCACTTGCATCCTCGCCTGCATTCCCGAAAATAACAAATCCTCAAATGTGGAACAAAGCGAATTAGCGCTGTTTTCATTTGAACTTCAGTTGAACCCTTGAAAGCGTGACTGATACAAAACAAAAGGGTGAGCTGTTCTCTGTTCTCTTTGGAATAAATAACTAAAATGTCTGAATGCAATAACTAAATAGCAGTCCCATTGTCTGTGTGCTTTTTCCCTTTGCTCTGTGGTCTTCGTTTCTGACTGTTGGCATATCCCATTTAATCTCAGTAAGGATGCAACTATGTAGCATTATTGAAGTAGCATATATGGCACAGACTGAACTTAATAATAATGCCAACAAGGAAGCAGTAAAAGATGGCAATAACTTAAATGTTACAACTACAGGAGTTTTTTGTTTACTCTAAAAGTAAAAGCATGATAAAATAGTTTACGCAAAGCAAAGACGTTTTGCATAGCAGCATACTGATGATGCACAAACATTTGAAAGAAAAGCACCTCAAAGCTCCTGCTTGAGAAGAAACACTGTACAATTTGACGATACTATGTAATCAAAGCTGCTTGATAAAGTTGTGATAGTTCAGTGAAAGAAGGTAAATATGTGAAATACTAGCTTAATAGTTTAATGAGGCCTAAGTTTAGCATGTTTTAATGGTAAGGCAATGTGTACGTGGAGGCTACTGATTTAGTACCATTTGGATAAAGAGATAGCAAAACAAAACCCAAAAAATTGTTTTTCTAATTAAAAAAATATATATTTTCTAATTTGTTATTATTTAATATTGATTCCAATTATCTGCTGTAATTGGAACAAAAATAATCAATATATTAGTTGGTTATCCAAAAAAATAGAAATAGTTGTTTGCATCTCTAATTAGACAGTCCCTCCAGGGTTTTGTGATTTTGCGACTGCAGAAATTAATGCAAAATCAACTCGCAATATTCACAAGAGCTTGCAATTTTTCATAATTACTGCAGATATTCCGCAGATTTGGGCCAAGATGTGTCATGTGACGTCATCACAACGTGTCATGTGACATCATCACAACGAACATTCAGCCAAAGCCCTCTTCGATTCACGTGTGTTGAACATGAGTACCGCTAAAAGATCTCATTTACCAACAAACATCAGCGCGAAAGGCCGTGCAAAACAATTTAGTGCAATTGCAATTTCGCCAATTCAAGTAATTTTCTGCAAAAAAGCACCAAAAACTCCACAAATTGAATCACAAATTTTGAAAAATCAAGCATTTTTGGCCACAACAGTCACAAAAAAAAAAACCTCCACGAAATCCTGTACAGACTGATTAGATGACTCTAGTCGTGATGTAAAATCATACACTCATAATTTACACCACACTCAGATGAGATGAGGATGCTCCAATGTTTTACTCTTCTGTTATTCTGGCTATATTCAGTTCCTTGTTCAGACTCACTAAGCCAGTCACAAGAAATCTGTACGCATTGCATGCGTAAAAATCAGTAGCAGTAGTAATCATGTGCTACAGTAAAGTGAACATGACAAGGAAGAGTGTAGCCTGGCTTTTAAGTCAAATGAGTTGCAGTTCCTTCATAAAATACACACCATACAGCTCAAGGGCAATCAAAGGAGAACAAGTGGAGAGCAAGGAGTGAGACTCAATTAAGGATCATCAGTCTTCAGACACTCCAAGTTAAATGACGCTTTTATGTGCAATGACAAAGTGCTCCAGGTTTATAGATAAAACCAAGTTAATGGAGGTATAATTAATTTAATTCTATCACTGGAAGTAAAATCACATTTTTGTTTAATACTTAAAAGACCAATCATTTCAGCTTGTTACTGTCAAGTCAAAATAACCCAAATATCATCATTGTGGCATAAATGACTTTTTCCTTTTTTTCATAGAACAATGTGCATATGTCATCTTGTGTTGTTTCTCTCCATGTAAAGTTTTAAAATGTGTCATAATGTTAAAGCAAAATCCTCTTTGCTGTTGTTTTTTCCCCCTTCATTATTATTCCAGCACCCAGTCCTCCAGGTATCCGAGAGGAGCTTTGCACAGCGTCCTATGACACCATAACTGTGCACTGGACATCTGATGATGAGTTCTCTGTAGTTTCTTATGAGCTTCAGTACACCATCTTTACTGGCCAGTCAAATATTGTCAGTAAGTAAGACATGAAATTCTTGAAATGTATATAAGAACTAAAACTAAAGAGCATGGCATCATAATGTAACATGTCTTTCCATACAATGTAGGCATCTCATCCCATATCCAATATGAATAACAGTGCCATTAATACCAAGTCTGAATGAAATGAATCTCAAAAATAGGATCAATGCTTAACATTGTCAGAATCACTGGAGCAGCATCTGCATTATCACTGTTCATTACACCCTTAAGATAAACTTCAACGTGGAGAGAGGAGTGGATTGAATTGCAAAGCTTTAATACAGCTTTCTCTAGAAATTTCAGTCTAAATATTTAAGATTAGATTAAACAAATTCTTCATTCAGCTGCATATTATATTACACCACTGGGAAAGTAGGTCACATATACTGTATATTTTTTTTTGCTTTTGCTTTAATGGAAGGTTTTCACTTTGATATCACATTGTCCCAGTCACAGTCCACTACGTTTTTTTAATTAGGCCTACTGGTTGACTAGCCTTTTGCAACCTCTCACATAAACTATATTTTTAAAATATCAAAAACATTTAAAAGTAAGAAAGAAATTTAAGAAGAACTCAAAAATAATTGCATCTTCATGACTTTGTGGTTATTCATCATTTCTTTTCTCAGGATATATTCAATATTATTTTTTTGCAAGTTTCCACCTTGAGTTTGACACTTGGTCTAGAGCACATGTCGAAAAACCAACCCTGAGACGTTAAATAAATTTGACACTTTGATGCCACGCATTTTACGTGTGGGTGTGAACACTCCCGTTGACAGCCACTGATTTAGACACAGGTGAAAAAACGTCCCGGTGTGAACAAGCCTTAAGACGAACAGTGAAACATATCTCACTTCCCTATCCAGGTCTCTGCAACTCTGCTGACAGCTGGATGATTGTGCCCAATATCAAGCAGAACCACTACACCGTCCATGGCCTGCAGAGTGGCACCAAGTACATCTTCATTGTCAAGGCCATTAATCAGGCAGGAAGTCGCAGCAGTGAGCCTGGAACACTCAAAACCAACAGTAAGACCATACACAATGTCTTTTTGGTGTAAGAAATGACTTCAAACAATCAATTTTGGAAGACAAGTAAATGTGCTGGGCTTGTGTTAGACCTGTGTTAAGACAGTTTACTGTTTGTTCACATGGACATATACAAATCCAGTCTTCTTGAATTATTACAACCAGAATAGGTCCTAGTATTAATTATTAGAATTATTACTATACTAGGGTACTAGAATGATTTCAAGCTATTTTTAATAAACAGTAGTTTTATGACATACTGTACATAATAGTGTAGTTAATTAGTTGCATGTATTTGTATATACAAGATATAATTTCAAATATTGGTGTTTTTGGCACATTTTTAAGAAGAAAATCGAGTATGCATATACGGCATCAGCTTGTCCTTTAGGTACTGTTCAATATTTAGAAACTGGATGTACCATTAACCCAGGCTATATCTTTTGAATTTATAGTATACTTTGAATTTTTTTTAAATACCCAATATTTATTATCGTCATCCCAATTATCAGAAATATAAAAAATATATATTTAAGGAAACGGAAAAGATAAGTAACTCCTTCACTTTCTTGTGGATTCCCTTGATGGTAGGTATGTGTGCACAGATGTGAGTGCAAATACAAAATGTAACAGGGACTAAACTCAACTTTTACAATTCATATCACTCAGAACTTTGTTTGAAACAGGACATTTGTAGTTTCCCATCTATATTAAGGAGGAATCCAGTAATCACTGTTATTCATATCATGGGTGGAAAAAGACAGCCAGGTACATAGAAGGGTAATCTATTTTCATGAAATGGAAAACTGGACAAAGAGTCATGAACTGGATGAGATGGAATTAACAAACAATCAAACAATAAAGTCTCAAACAGAACACTTGCATACAAGACACACAGTGGGTTTAAATGCACAAACTAATGAGGGGGAAAACGAGGAACACATGAGTATACTCACGGAAGTGCAAAGTAGAGAAAGGAAAAACAAGAGCACATGGTGAGAGTTTGAGAGTAAACTTCATTCTAAGAATTTGTGAAAAGTTCTAAGTAGTCAGGATGCCTTGCATTAAATCAAAATTTCCACACCATTGGAATTAAACCTTTGCAATGGAAGAGAAGTTGAATTGTCAGAATGTCAGTACCACTGCACACCGCACTTTATATAGCTGCATCAGTCACTTTATATTATGGAACTCGTTTTTGCTGCCAAAATTGCTGCTTTATTTGTGCTGCTCATTACACAATAGCTTACAGTTTACAGTCCATGTTCTGTGTATTTATTGTCCTGTGTATTTACTGTCCTGCGTATTTATTGTTTTGTTCTGTTTATTTATTGTTTTGCACTTGTCTCAAGCTGTTGTGTATTTGCACATTATGTAGTCTTGCGTACTGTTCCGTGTTGCACCATGGTCCTGAAGAAACCTCATTTCGTTCCAATGTATACAAGCTATATACAGGAATGACAGTAAAAACCCACTTGACTTGACTTGACTTGAGATGCATCAGAACAAAACTGTTGCTTGGCAACAGAGGGTGGCTTTTGCATGCATTCATACTAACTATAATGCTAAATCCCTAAACTGTGACCATGAGCACTAGGTAACTTGGAGAGCACTTCAACAAAGAAAATAAATGCTACTGAGTTACCAGGAGAGAGAAGGCAGGCTTTACCAGGCAGTTTGGATCTATGAAGAAAAATTATCACAAATGTTTTTGATTGATATTTGTACTACTGGTGCAGCCTTTTCACTGCCCCAACGCCCTTGCATGTAGGGCAAGAGCCTGAACTGGAGCAGACAGATAGATAAATGGGAGAGGGATGAGATAGGTGGGAATTAATTAAAGCACATATCTACACCTCCAGATATTCTTTTGGTCACTATTGGCCAAAGTATGCTCAGGACCCACACCATCACTGGGCTCAGAATCATTGTCAATAACTGTCTATGCATATTGTCACTGCTGATGAAGTGTTATGGATTTCTCAGTGAAATGGGCTGAAAAACATCAATACAAAAGAAGATAAAATTCTAGGGGCCATTTTACTCTATTTAAACACCTGGCACAACAGTCACTGATTCTACATGAATCCACAGTCTAAGCTACACAGAAATCAACCTTGCTTCTTCATACCACTCTGTGTCACCATTGGTGGTGCTGTTGCGCTTAAAATCCACCTTAAAAATAGTTAAAAGAAAATAATCGTATGTAGATGGCAAGAATGAAACCTTATACTGGTGTATTTTTATCTTTGAAAGACAGGGGGCTTAGCCCTGCTAGCTCATTTATATCAGCTGGTCCTGCTGCAATCCCTTGTGATGTTTGCAAATTTTTCTCCACATTTGTGTGACTCCCTCAAACTTTTTAGAAATAGCACAACATCCTTTAAATCCTTTAAATCAGTTACAGTGGGTATAGAAAAGAATCACCCCCCTTTAAAATAATCACACTTTGTTGCTTTTCAGCCTAAAATGAAGACAGACACAGTTTTTGTTTTATCCAGCTGTATTTACTCAGTGCAACTTATAACATCCAATTGAAAGATATAACACCAACATGTCAGAAATTTTTTGTTTTTTAAATAAAATAATAAAAACAATCAGAAGGAGAAAAAGGTGAATGTCCTTGCATGGCCTAGTCAGAGCCCAGACTTAAACCCCATTGAAAATCTGTGGAATGACTTGAAGACTGCAGTCCACAAACGGTCACCATCAAATTTAACTGAACTTGAGCAGTTCTGCAAAGAAGAGTGGGCAAATATTGAAAGTTATTAAAGGGAAAATATTAAAGTCTAGATGTGCAAAGTTAGTAGAGACATATCCCAACAGACTAAAGGCTGTATTTAAAGCAAAAGGTGGTTCAACAAAATGGGGGGTGATCCTTTTTCCAACTCAGTGATTCTGTTTTTTAATTATTTTTTTTCTGACATGTTGGTGTTATATCTTTCACTTAGATGTTATAAGTTGCACTGAGTAAATACAGCTGGATAAAACAAAAACTGTGTCCATCTTCATTTCAGGCTGAAAAGCAACAAAATGTGATTTATTTAAAGGGGGGTGATTCTTTTCTATACCCACTGTACATTTTCTGAGGTTAACAGTAAAGATATATTTGATATAGTTGGCATTTGACCATGGTTTGTTGGTGTAAACAAAAAACAGTTATTCGATTTCAGAACTGAACACAGAACAGAACACAAAGTTATTTTCTCCCATCCACTGAACCCACCCATGTATACTCTGTAATATACATTTTTTAAATATATCTTATTATATGTTGTGTTGCTTATTCCCCAGGTCAGCCATTTAAGCTTGACCCAAAGTCAGCACACAGGAAGCTAAAAGTGTCCCATGACAACCTGACGGTGGAGCGTGACGAGATATCCTCAAAGAAGGGCCACGGTCAGGAGCGCTTCAGCAGCCAAAGCAGCTATGGTGTCATAGGAAACGTGTACATCGACAGTGGCCGCCATTATTGGGAGGCACTAATTGGAGGGAGCACTTGGTTAGTCAATTTTCTTTAAGTTCTTAGTGATGGATGTCCTATTAACTCTTAACCTCAATCATCAAGATTGCAAGGTTTATGTAAAGCAAGGGTTTTTTTTTTTGGTAAAGCTGCCTTGTGACAGTGTCTATTCTTAAAAGTGCAAAATAAATAAAACCTAATATAACCTAATATAGTTTATGAAATACACAAACAAAGCCTAAGAGCAGGTTTGTTCAGAAGTAACGTAGGAGGGATTTTATATTTTTAATGCTGGAATTGTAACAAGATACCATTAAAAGTTGTATGCGATTAAATTGGTAGTAACCGTTTTTGTTACACTTTCACAAGTGTTTTGAACTTTCCTGAACTGCATTTTAATTTTTCACTAGTGAATAATAGTTGCTTTGAAGTGATATTAAAATTTTAAATTGAAGTGGTAATTATATCTGCCACACATAATACACAAGGCCAATGTGATAAATGTGTGGCAGACATAATTACCACTTCAATTTACAAAGCAACTTCATCAAATGATCTTCATTTGAGTGATGCCTTGTGGGCCAGGCCTGATATATACAACTGCAATGCATGTGACATTAACTAAATTATTTTATGAAGCACAATTTAGAATAGATAAACAAACATAATCATATGAAGGACTGAACCTTATTTTTCATGTTCCTTAGAGGAATTCAGCTTCAGTTTCAAATTTCACATTTAGATCAAGATGTTAAAACTAACTACAAATTAATCTTACAGAGCAAAAAGTTTATAAGACTAGATGGCAGTTGAAGACAACTGGAAAAAAGACTAGTTGATGTTTTTACAATCTTCAACTGTTCAGTTTCATTGAGCCCATGTTCACTGGAGCCTCAGATTCCTGTTCTTGATTGACAGGAGTGGAACCCACTCCAGTCACCAAACTAATAGTTGAAATTAATTCATTAAATTTATTCGTTTTCTGCTCACCACAGATGTAAAAGAGTGGTTATTTGAGTATATTTAGGAACAGTCTGGCCATTCTCTTCTGCCCTCTCTCATCAACAAGGCATTTCTACCCACAGAACTGCCAGTTATTATGTTTATTGCACAATTCTGTGTAAACTCTAGAGATCAGCAGTTTCTGAAATACTCAATACTCATACTAGCACATCTGGCACCAAAAACCTGGCAATAGTCAAAGTCACGGAGATCACACATTTTCCTCCTTTTTTCTGATGTTTGATGTAAACATTAACTGAAGCTCTTGACCTGTATCTGCATGATTTTATGCATTGTGGTGCTTCCACATGATTGGCTGATTGGATAATCGCATGAATGTGCAGATGAACAGGTGCTCCTATTAAAGTTCTGATTCAGCTTTATATGCACAGCTGATGTCCCAAATGTCTTGTTTCTTTGTAGACTGTGTATAATACATGGAACCTTTACTACTGCTACCTTTATATATAATAAATAATTTACATATTAAGTAAATGTTGCCACAATGGAGCATATGGGTATGAAGACAATAAAATTGACCTGACTTCCCAAATGGACTTTTTTTGTCTCAGGTATGCTGTAGGCATAGCATATAAGTCAGCACCCAAGCATGAGTGGATTGGGAAGAACCCTTTGTCATGGGTGCTGTGCCGTTGCAACAATTCCTGGGTGGTGCGCCACAACAGCAAAGAGATGGCCATTGACCCCTCACCACACCTGAGACGAGTCGGCGTGCTCCTGGACTATGATGCCGGCTCTCTGGCTTTCTATGATGCCGTGAGCTCTCAGCACCTCCATACCTTCCAAATCACCTTCACCCAGCCGGTTTGCCCTGTATTTAATGTCTGGAACAAATGTCTTACAGTCTTAACAGGACTCCCTATCCCAGACCATCTGGAAGGTGTAGAGGCTTTCGACTGAGGCTGTGGTGCTTCTTTCTAAATAAAAGAGTGGACCTTGGGCTGCTTAGGTTTGCTTTCAGCTCTGGCCATGACCTTGTTGGCCACATCATATTTCCAGTTCATTAAGGTTTTTTTTTTTTTTTTTTTTTTTTTTAAAGCATGCACAGAAAGTTTTGACAGAAATTCCACCTTTATATGAAAAAGTAAAGGTTTCATAACCCCTGAATTCAAATGACAAAATATTTTTTACCTTTGGTCTTAGTGTTTAATAAGCAGTGAAAGTAAGAAGACCACAATAAATTGATATCAGGTATTTTGGAGGAATTTTGCACATGTCTATATGTTATGTCTATATTTATGAAAAGGGGAAGATCACATTATAGTCTTATAATTTGGTGCAATTATGTGATTAGGTTTCTTAGTGCAATCTCAATTGATATGCAAATATTAAAAATAGTGAACGATGGACTAGTTTTACTTTATAAAAAGGACATTTCAACAATGCAGTAGGACTGATTACATGTATACATAAAACGTTTTCCATTTTAGGTCAAATGAATGCTTGCTTGACTTTTGTCTAATTATGACTGTTGTGGTTTGCCTGTTTTTTAGCATATACACCTGTTTTATGTTCCTGAACACATTAGCAGTAAATCAGTTCACAACTGTATTTTAGATACACAATCTATGTTGTGCTCAAAAAAAATTACACAACTTGTATTGTGTATTGTATTTGCATTTGAGGAAGGTTGCCTGTCATTCGATTCTGTCAGACTTTTTTAATGTATTATTAGCAGTGGTGGAACTAAGTTCATTTACTGACCTAACATAGCTCATTAAATCAATATTAAATCAAAAATGTATCTTCCTGCACAGATTCCATACACTTCTACACTTTCCTGTTAGAAATTATTAATGTATCTATTAGTTTTATGTAAAATTTTTAAAGAATAGAACATTTCAAGTCTATTTTGAGGTTTAAACATATATGTACATATGATAATCTGGCAGTTTATAACCTTACCTTTTTATAGTGTATAGAAATTGCCGGGTTCTAGGTGCAGAGGGTTGTTTTATAGTCTTGTATCACAGCTTCTATCTTTGTAGCATGTTTTAAAAACAGTTAATGTATTAGCCACTTGTTGGTATTGTGTTTTCAGTTTCATTTCACAAAAGCAAAACAAGGATTTCTTAAAGAGGCTTAATCTAACTACTGATTTGCAGTGAAGCTGCCATTATCCACAGAAAATCCTAAAAAAAAGGGAAGCACTTTCACAGAAATGCAATATCATCACGGAATTGGAAACACTATGGGCTAGATAATTGCAGCTCAAGACACAACTTGATGTGGCCATAAAAATATGCTCACATTGTATCTGAAAGTAGCATTCAGTGCTGTAGCTCATCACACGAGCCTGGAACAACATGAAGCATGAAGTACAATCTGCAGTTTAAATGCTGGTGGAAATGATCAACCATTGTTGTCTAAAAACTCTGGACTAAAGATAATTTGCTCATAAATTAAATAAAGATTCACACTAAACAGTGTGGAAAACATTAAAATGTCAATTTATTCTAAATTGATTTAAATGAAAATATACCTGTGTACAGAATAATACCTCTGTACAATGGATATAAAAAGTCTACACACCCCTGTTAAAATGGCAAGTTTTTGTGAAGTAAAAAAACCCCAAAATAAATCGTCAGAAATTTTTCCACCCTCAATGTGAAATTACAACGTATAAAAATTAAGTGAAGAACTATCAAACTTTTTTAGGAAATAAAGGGGAAAAAAACTTACAATAACCTAGTTGCATAAGTGAATCATTCTTCAGATAAGTTAGAATGCAGCAGCACGCCTTGTTTTCCAGCCTAAAAGGACCCAAGTCACACCCCTCTTCGTCTCCCTCCACTGGCTTCCTGTAGCCGCCTACATCAAGTACAAGTCTTTGTCTGGAACAGCACACCCCTACCTCAACACTCTCCTTGAGGTTTATGTTCCTTACATGCAAACTGCAAGCAGTTAACGACTGACACCTGGTAGTGCCTACTCAGCGAACCAGTTGGTCCCTTTCCAGAAACTTCTAAATGACTGTCCCTCAGTGGTGGCCAACCTCTTCCATGAACAATTAACTAACCCCTAACTTGGATTTTTTTTTGTGAGAAAGGGCTTCCGTCTAGCCACCCTACCCCAAAGCCCAGACATGTGAAGAATATGAGAGATTGTTGTCACATGCAGAGAGTAATCAGTACTTGTCAGATATTCCTATAGCTCCTTTAATGTTGCCGTATGTCTCTTGGCTGTCTCCCTGGTAAGTTTTTTTTTGTCCTTTAAGAAATGTTGGAGAGATGTCCTGTTCTGTTCTTGTCACTGTGGTGCTCCATTTTCTCTATTTGTTGATGATGGCCTTTACGGTGCTGCATGGTACAGGGTTTTCCCTACCACAGAAAGGCTTAGCCACAGCACTTAAGTGTCTTAAGCCAAATGAAAGTAAAAAGGCCTTTAGGTGACATATCAGAATGAATGTAAAAACAACAGTGAGAGCTCTATGTGCTGAGAAAAAAACAGAGATGTGGCTTGGTCTCAAACGGTAATCTAACAACAGGAATTAGCTGCCAATCAACAATCATTTTTTGGACAAACGTTTTTGTGATTGCTGTGTGACAGATGATCATCGTTGAGCTAAATAAACAGCTGATGGGATAAGTCTCTGTACCGTCACCTTGGGCTGGTAGTTACAGCCATTGACTCAGATAAGCAAGTAGCAAGCCATTGATAAGGTAAGCCTCACCAAAGAATAAATGAAGTATAAACTTTTTTGTTAGGGAGTAATTCTTGTGGAAATCAACAGTAGCGATAGCAGACAGTGAAAATATATAACTAATGTAGCCTATTTTACAACTAAAGAAATCGCTAACCTAGCTAACTTACATAGATAGTCATGTACTGAATTAAGTTACGTTAGCCAGCAAAGCTAGTTAGTTGACGTTACATAAAGATACCTCGACTGAACTAAAGTTAGTATCTAATGTGGCTTGGTAGCTAAACAAAGGTAGGCTGTGTTCACACGTAACATCTTTTTCTGATGAAAACCAATGGTCAAAGTGTTTGTTTTATTAAAAATATTTATTAAAAACATGGTCCCCTCCCCCCACCGGCACCAAACACATCTAATGTTTTGGAAATTCTTTTATACTCCTCTCTTGATTGATACCTTTCAACAAGTGAGATACCATGCAAGGTCTTTGTGGACCATGGCTTCAGCAGTCGGATGAAGCCAAGAAGATGTGAAAAAAATCCTACAGAAACAGTTGATCTTGATTTGGGGTTAATCAGAATAATTTCATTGATTACAGGTGCATGATGATTTTGAACATGAGATTGAATGTGATTGGTTCATTCTGAACACAGCCACATTTCCAAATATAAAAGGGTGTGCACACTTATGCAATCAGGTTATTGTAACTCTTATATTTTTCCTATTTTCCCTAAATCTCTCTGATTGATTTTTGCTTAATTTTTATACATTGTATTGTTGTAATTTCACATTGAGGGTGGAAAAGGTTCTGACATGATTTATCCTGGTTCCATTTTTTTTTTTTACATCACAAAAACCTGCCATTTTAACAGGAGTGTGTAGACTTTTTATAACCATTGTGTATTACAGTTGCAATCAAAATTATTCAACTCCCATTGCAAGTCAAAATTTACAGACTTTCATCTGTTTGCAATAAATAAATCAAACAAAAGCAATTGAAATAGCTCAACACAATGAATGCTTCAAGTGGTTCCCCAAATTCAACTAAAAATGCAACTTATAATGACTTCTCCAGTCTCAAAATTATTCAATTTGATGGCAAGCATTTTTAGTATTTAGTAGACCACCCTTTTGCTGTTATGACCTGCTGCAATTGAGATGCATAGCCATACACCAGCTTCTGGTAGCATTCCTGAGGAATCTTAGCCCATTCCTCATGAACAATGGCCTCCAGTAATATTCTTCAGTAATATTCTTGGGTTTGCATGCTGCAACCGCCTTCTTCAAATCCCACCAAAGATTTTCTATGGGGTTCAAGTCAGATGACTGTGATGGCCACTGTAGAATCTTCCAGGACTTCCTCTGCAACCAAGCCTTGGTGGAATTTGAGGTGTGCTTGGGATCAATGTCCTGTTGGAAGGTCCAATGACGCCCAAGCTTTAGCTTCCTGACAGACGGCATGACATTTTCTTCTAGGATTTCTTGATACTTCAATGAATCCACCTTGCCTTCCACACACTGCAGGTTTCCAGTGCAAGAGGATGCAAAGCAACCCCAGAGCATCACTGAGCCACCACCATGCTTGACTGTGGGCAGAGTGTTCTTTTCAGTGTATGTTTAACTCCAGACATACCGCTGATCCATCATGCTGAAAAGTAAAAATGTTTTATTTCATCGGTCCACAGAACAGAATCCCAAAAGTAATGTGGTTTATTTATATGATTTTGAGCATATTGGAGCCAACTTTTGTGCTTTTGGGTCAGTAATGGTGTACATCTTGGAGTTCTGGCATGGAAACCTGTGTATAGTACGCACCATACTGTGCTCAATGAAACCTCAGTGCCTGTTGCCACCAAGTCTTGCTGCAGGTCTTTTGCAGTCACTCAAGGGTTTTTCACAACCTGCCTTCTCAGAAATTTGGTTGCAGCTGTTGATAGCTTCCTTTTTCTGCCTTATCCAGGTAGTGTAACCACTGTTCCCTTAACTTTGAACTTGCAAACTATGCTTCCAATGGTGTCTCTAGGAACATTCAGTGCCTTCGCTATCTTTTTGTATTCTGTTCCTTGTTTGTGAAGGGCGATGTTCTCTTCTCTTAACTTTTTGGGCCATTGTTTTGACTTATTTCTAACATGCAGTCAAACATGACACTGAACAAACCCCTAGCCAGTTCAGGTATCTCGTATTTTCTGTCCCTAGCCAGTTCAGGTATTTCATGTGTTCCAGGTCAAGCACACCTGGTGCAACTAACGAAGCCCTTGATTAGTTGCATCAAGTGTGCTTGAGACAACACCTGTTTTGCATATTTGTGCTGTTGTGAGGGATTCTGTTCAGGGGGTTGAATAATTTTGAGAGTGGAGAAGTCATTATAAGTTGCATTTTCAGTTGGAAACCACTTGAAGCATTCATTGTGTTGAACTATTTCAATTGCTTTTGTTTGATTTGTTCATTGCAAACAGCTGAAAGTGATTGCAACTGTACTTTGTAATTAAACTGTTTTCCATTTTATTTGTGGTAGACTGGTAGCTTCCATAACATTTAAAAATTTTTAAAAAGTCCTGTTTAATGTGTGTGGTTTTTTTTTTTTAACGTTTGAGGCAAACTGAGTTAGAGGATGTGTTAAACCTTTGAACAGGATTATCTGTGTAAATTGTTATTATTTCATCTTCTGGGAAACATGTAAATATCTTATGTAGCTTCTGAAGGGCACTACTAAAGGAAAAAAATAAGATCTTTAAACAAAATAACAGATTATACCAATCATCCTGTTCAAAAGTTTACATCCCCCTGGCTCTTAATGTTGTGTGTTACCTTCTTGAGCATCAGTGAATGTTTGCACCTTTTGTAATAGTTGTGTACAGTGGGTACAACTGGGTAGTGCAACTGAATCAAACAATCAACTATGGGTTGCAAGGCACTGTCAAAAGATCTTCTTGATAAAGTTGTGGACAGGCACAAGTCAGGAGATGGATACAAAAAAATTCAAAGGCTTTATCAATGGCTAGAAGCACAGTGAAGTCTATTATTAAGAAGTGGAAGGTATTTGGTGCAATACAGACCCTCCCTGGATCAGGACATCGCTCCAAACTGGATGAAAGAGCCAGGAGGAAACTGGTCAGAGAGCCTACCAAGAGGCCTACAGCAACTCTGAAGCAGTTGCAGGAATTTATGACAAAGAGTGGTCATTGTGTGCATGTGACAACAATATCATAAATTCTCCAAAAATGTGGCTTGTATGGGAGGGTTACAAGAAAAAAGCCACTCCTCAAGAAAGGCCACATGCAGTCACGACTGAGCTTTGCCAAAAACACACCTTGTATATTCTGAGGCCACATGGAAAAAGGTGTTCAGGTCAGATGAGATTAAAATTGAATTATGTGGCCTCAACACCAAACAATATGTCTGGCGGAACTCCAATACAGCTCACCATCCGAGTAACACCACTCCTACAGTAAAGCATGGTGGTGGTAATATCCTGTTATTGGGGTGTTTCTCTGTAGCAGGGACTGGAGCACTTGTCAGGATAGAAGGAAAAATGGATGGGGCAAAATACCATCATATTCTTTAGGAAATTCTCCTGCCCTCTGCCAGAAAGTTGTCAATGGGAAGAAGGTTTACCTTCCAACAAGACAATGGCCCAAAGCACACAGCAAAACTGACCACACAGTGGTTGAAGAAGAAAAAGGTGAATGTACTTGTATGGCCTAGTCAGAGCCCAGACTTAAACCCCATTGAAAATCTGTGGAATGACTTGAAGATGTTCACAAACGGTCACCATTAAATTTAACTGAACTTGAGCAGTTCTGCAAAGAAGAGTGGGCAAATATTGCAAAGTCTAGATGTACAAAGTTAGTGGAGACATATCCCAACAGACTAAAGGCTGTAATTAAAGCAAAAGGTGGTTCAACAAAATACTGACACAAGGGGGTGATCCTTTTCCAACTCAGTGATTCTGTTGGTGTTATATCTTTCACTTGGATGTTATAAGTTGCACTGAGTAAATACAATTGGATAAAACAAAAACTGTGTCTTTCTTCATTTCAGGCTGAAAAGCAACAAAATGTGATTATTTTAAAGGGAGGTGATTCTTTTCTATACCCACTGTATGAGTCCCTCAGTTGTCCTCAGTGTGAAAAGATGGACCTCATCATCATATAGCCACTGTTGGAATGGGGTCAAATATGCAGAAGATGTTGGAATGGGGTCAAATATGCAGAAGATGTTGGAAAAGTAAAGAATGTGCAGGACCTGGAGGATTTTTCTAAAGAACAGTGGGCAGTTTAACTGCTCAGGACAAACAAGGGACTCATGAACAACTATCACAAAACATAAAAACAGTCATTGATCATTCAGGTAACAGCACACAGTATTAAGATCCAAGCATATGTAAACTTTTGAACTGGTTCATTTGTGTAAATTCAGTTATTATTGTGTCTTGTGGACTATATGTAAACATGTGATGTGAAATAGCTTATTTGGGGCAGTAAATATGAGCAAAGAAGCCTATGAAAAATTTTCTTTATTGTTTAACCTTTTGATCTTTTGTTTAAAAAAATCACAAAAATACTCTGCTCTCATGGATATCAAACAATTGCAAACACCACACAGGTTTATCAAAAAAAATATCTTTGTTAAATATAGGTGTGCAACAATTATTGGCACCCCTATGAATTCATATGAGAAACATATATTTGAAGTATATTCTAACTGACATTTTACTTTTTTTCACCACAAGTTGTTTGGAAAGGTTTCAAGAAAAAAGCCTCTACTCTCATCCAAAAACAAACTCAAGCGTCTTCAGTTTTTTTTTCCCCTCTCACATGTTCCAATATTTTTGATCACTTGAAAAATAGGTTCAAAAGGTGCTATGTTCTCAGTTCTTAGTTTTCTAGCACAAAATTAAATGTTACAGAAAAATGTTTGTATGTCATTAAAGAAAGCAGCATATTACGTAAGAGACACTTTTCAGACAAAAAACACAATGAAGGCTGCTGGGTTTTGCTTCAAAAATAAGAAGCAAGTGCGGAAGTCAAAGTCTCCAGAAGAACTGTGGCTGGTTCTGCAAGATGCTCAATAAAACTTACCAGCTCATTTCCTTTTAAAATTGCACAAATTGTACCGGAGACTACTATTTTTATTTTTTGTCACACCGAATATTGACTTTTTTTAATTTACTACTCTTTACTGCTCTTTATGGTATTTTTTTTAATGTAGAAACATTAATTTAATTTAATTTCATTATTTTTAAGGCATCTTTGCTCTACAGCATTTCTTTGGATGTGCCTAAAACTTTTGCACAGTACTGTATCTTTCATGAAGCTCCTGACATACAGCTCTTGTGCTGATGTTGCTTTCAGAGCCAGTTTCGAACTCTGTAGTGAGTGTTGCAGCAGAGGATAGGCAATTTTTACATGCTATGTGCTTCACTTGGTGGCCCTGCTCTGTGAGTTTGCATGGTCTACTACTTCATGGATGAGCCGTTACTGCTCTTAGAGGCTTCCAATTCACAATAATACACTGCTGTGAAAAAGTATTTGTGTGATTTATTTTGTTTTTGTGTATATCTCATAGTAGTTGTTCCACAAATTAAAACAAAATCTAAGATAAAACAAAGGCAACCTGAGTAAACACAAAATACAGTTTTTAAATGTGTGAAAATGTATTTGCCCTCATAGTTACTAATTCCCCAAATCTATGAAACTGCATTCATAATGGGGTTCAGCTGGACTAGACACAACCAGGCCTGATTACTACAAACCCTGTTCAATCAAATCAACACTTACATAGAACTTTTTCAACAGCATGAAGTTGGTAAAAGGTCTTACCCAGTAACACACTATGCCAAAATTGAAAGAAATTCCAGAAATGATGAGGAAGAAGGTGATTGAAAAGCATCAGCCTGGGAAGGGTTACAAAGCTATGTCAAAGGCTCTGGGACTCCATAGGACCATAGTGAGAGCCATCATCTCCAAATGGAAAAACTCAGCACAGTAGTGTTTCTCAGATGTGGCCGACCTTCCAAAATTCCTCCAAGAGCACAGCAACGACTCATCCAGAAAGTCACAAAAGAGCCAAGGACAACATCAGAGGAACTACAGGCCTCTCTTGCATCAATAAACGTCACTGTTCATGACTCCACTATCAGAAAGACACTGGGCAAAAATGGCATCCATGGAAGAATGGTGAGGTGAAAACCACTGCTAACCCAGAAGAACATTAAAGCTTGTATGAATGTTGCCAAAACACACCTTGATGATCCTCAAACCTTTTGGGAGAATGTTCTGTGGACTGATGAGTCGAAAGTGGAACTGTTTGAAAGACAGGGGTCCCGTTACATCTGGCGTAAACCAAACACAGAATTCCACAAAAACATCATACCTACGGTCAAGCATGGTGGTGGAAGTCTGATGGTGTGGGGATGCTTTGCTACGTCAGGGCCTGGGCAACTTGCAGTAATTGAGGGAAACATGAATACTGCTCTCCACCAGAAAATCCTAAAGGAGAATGTCCTGTCTTCTCAAACGCTTGAAACTCAAACGTAACTAGATTATGCAGCAAGACAGTGATCCAGAGTATAAGAGTAAGTCCTAGTCGGAGAAGTAAGTGAAAAACTGATCTCCAGTTATAGTAAGCATTTGGTTGCAGTTATTTCTGCTAAAGGTGGCACAACCAGATTTTAAGTTCAAGGGGGCAATTAGTTTTTCACATTGGGGATAGGTGTTGGATAACTTTTTGCTTCAATGAAATACAGAAATGAAAACTGTATTGTGTGTTTACTCAGGGTGCCTTTGTTTTATGTTATATTTTGTTTGAAGATCTAAAACTATTTAGTATGAGATATACACAAAAACAGAAGAAATCAGGATGGGGTAAATACTTTTTCGCAGCACAGTAGCACTTGCAGTTGTCCAGGGCAGATCTAGCAGGGCAGAAATTTCAAGAACTGACTTATTGCAAAGGTGGCATCCTATGACAATGCCATGTTTAAAGTAACTGAGCTCTTCAGTCTGACCCATTCTACTGCCAATGTTTGTCTATGAAGATTGCATGGCTATGTGCTTGATTTTATGCACCTGTTAGCAGGGTGGGTATGACTGAAACACCTGAACTCAATAATTAGAAGGGGTGGTCCACATACTTTTGGCCATATAGTGTATATGTTTAAAATGTATAGTGCAATAAAACATATTTTTGGTTTCTCAAATTGTACCCCAGTGCTTTTAAAAACACAACTTGTAATAAAGTATCATACAAGGTTTTTACAGGCTTAAAGTGGGCTTAAATATCTTTTAAATGTAAATTACATTTCATTGCAATATACAGTACACTGCATGGAACTATAAATGCTGACTTCAGGCTTTAAGTGAAGAGACTTACAACTTAGTGCTTGGTGTACGCAATAGTAGATTATTTGTTGTAAATTAAACCTCCACATCCTATTTGATTAAAAAATAGGACACTTTTCGCACAATTATTCACACAGTGTTCTTTGTGAATAACCCAACACTATCACTCAAATATTGTTATATATCTACCCAGTACTGGGTTCCAAATAAAAACTCCAACTGGGTTGCATTTAACCCAGTACTTTTTAGAGTTGGATCATCTAAGCCTGTATTCATCCATATTCCGCCTCAGGTATGGAAAGTTTCCAATGTTGTAATACCAGAAAAACTGAAGCAACATTCAGCAAACCAGTTTGGGAGAGTTGCTGCACATTGTTTCTCAATATGTATAACAATATCTCAAACCAGCTGTATTTCATATTCATCTATATCCAGTTACATATAATACATCATCAGTACTGCTGGATGTTAGGCAGTAATCAGTTAATAGCTTTATTAGTAAAATAAAATAACTATCATAATTCTAAATGCTTAAATTTGGCATGCAGAGGCGAATTATTAACAATAGTCATTATTGCAAGCTATGTTATACAAATATGTAGATAGAAGCCTGGTAGGGTGTGTAAGTAATCTAATATTTCACTACCTACACTAATGTGGATGAGGTAAGGAATCAAAACAACCTATAGCAGTAAATGAGACTGCTATATGTTTCAGTTTCTGGCCAAAAGACAGCTCCATGTTGTCACTGATGGATGGATGGATGGGTGGATAGATGGATGGACTGATTGATTGATTAATTGATTAATTGGCTGATTGGTTCTTTGGTTCATTGGTTGATTGAGTCATTGTGACAACATAATGACATTGAATACAGCCACAAAGTTGCAACTATAAAGAATGGCAACTGTCCCAATAGTAGTTACTGTACTGGAATCATATCAAAATGTGATGAATTTCTTATTTATTAGATAAGAAATCTTGCAGGTTACATTGACACTCTCCAAATGAGAGAAGAGCAAATCCCAGCAAGAGTCAATTTAGTGTGCACACATGAGAGAAAATAAAAGCTGAGAGAAAATGAAATCTGAAGGCATCAAAGGGAGGCAGCCTTTTACGACTGCACATTGCAAGATTTCAATGTGGTAATCTTCATTATGTCTGCCATCAATCCATCACTTTTTCTCTCTACTTATATTTTAAATATTGAAATAACACAAATAACATTTTTAGCCTTAAACAAGAAACACTAAGAAGAATATGTCAACTGGATTGACAGACGAGTAGTTTGAAACAGGGATGAATCACTATGGGTCGACACAAAACACTCAAGACTGCAGAAATGTCTACCATTTATTTATAACACTAATAAAGAACCACCACATTTAACTATGAGTGTAAATTTCGCTTAACATTTTATCATATTATAAGACACGATACATAAGAAAAAAACATCCACCCCTAGCTATAAAGAACAAGTCTTTAATTAGCTGGACATTAATTACTATTGAATATTATTGATTTTTATAGTTTTTACTATTCTATACTGCTTTATCTGCACTCCTGAGCCCAGACAGTACTTTAGTCAATTTGCTGTTCTCTTCATCCTTTATATTTTATGTGGTGTATTTAATGTCTATTTTTCATTTATTGCCTTTTCCTACACGAGCTATTCAGAAATTGTTGTATTTCTTCATTTCTCGTTTGTTATTTAGGTTTAGATGATCAGCTAATGTCACTAGTTTATGGAAGAGTAAGACCCGAGTAATCCATCCATTGCTAATCTCAGCTATGTTTTCAGGAAGTTAATCAGTCAAAGGGGAAAAAACAATCCTTTCATCGAAGTCTTTCTTTGAGACCCTACTAATCACCTAGATAGTGAGTCGAACTGCAAATGACCTAATCTCTCACTTTATCTGAATTCATCATAAATCTGTAATGAGGTTTACTCCATTAGAGGCTGACTCTATTAGAGTCCTGCAACTGAGAATGCATGGCACTCACATATGGTGTATATAATAAATGTAGATGTAATGGTGTTGTTGGCAGTGTGTATTGATTTTACACAACTATGACTCCAGGGGGCACTGATGCACCAAAGATTTCCACATTTGCTGGACGATTTGTGTATAAAAAAAACAGGCTTCACTGAACAAGCATGTTCTAACAGCACCCATACAGTAAAACAAGCACCACATTTGTGAATAGTACCAATCATGGTTGAAAGGAGGTGAGTTCAAATCCCAGGACTGTCTGAAAGCCACTTTTGAGTCCTTGAGAAAGGCAGTTATTTTTTTAATGCCTTCACCAAATGATGGAAATATACAGTGCATCCGGAAAGTATTCACAGCGCTTCCCTTTTCCCACATTTTGTTATGTTACAGCCTTATTCCAAAATGAATTAAATTCATTATTGTTCTCAAAATTCTACAAACAATACCCCATAATGACAACGTGAAAGACGTTTGTTTGAAATCTTTGCAAATTTATTAAAAATAAAAAATGAAAAAATCACATGTACATAAATATTCACAGCATTTGCCATGACACTCAAAATTGAGCTCAAGTGCATCCTGTTTCCACTGATCATCCTTGAGATATTTCTACAACTTGACTGGAGTCCACCTGTGGTAAATTCAGTTGATTGGACATGATTTGGAAAAGCACACACCTGTCTATATAAGGTCCCACAGTTAACAGTGCATATCAGAGCACAAACCAAGCCATGAAGTCCAAGGAATTGTCTGTAGACCTCCGAGACAGGATTCTATCGAGGCACAGATCTGGGGAAGGGTACAGAAAAATTTCTGCAGCATTGGAGGTCCCAATGAGCACAGTGGCCTCCATCATCCATAAATAGAAGAAGTTTGGAACTACCAGGAGTGGGCCACCTGACCAAACTAAGCGATCAGGGGAGAAGGGCCTTAGCCAGGGAGGTGACCAAGAACCCGATGGTCACTCTGACAGTCACTCTGGGGATGTTTTTCAACGGCAGGAACTGGGAGACTAGTCAGGATCGAGGGAAAGATGAATGCAGCAATGTACAGAGACATCCTTGATGAAAACCTGCTCCAGATTGCTCTGGACCTCAGACTGGGGCGAAGGTTCATCTTCCAACAGGACAACAACCCTAAGCACACAGCCAAGAAAACAAAGGAGTGGCTACAGGACAACTCTGTGAATCTCCTTGAGTGGCCCAGCCAGAGCCCAGACTTGAACCTGATTGAACATCTCTGGAGAGATCTGAAAATGGCTGTGCACTGACGCTCCCCATTCAACCTGATGGAGCTTGATAGGTCTTGCAAAGAAGAATAGGAGAAACTGCCCAAAAATAGGTGTGCCAAGCTTGTAGCATCATAGTCAAAAAGACTTGAGGCTGTAATTGCTGCCAAAGGTGCTTCAACAAAGTATTGAGCAAAGGCTGTGAATACTTATGTAAATGTGATTTTTTTTCGTTTTTTATTTTTAATAAATTTGCAAAGATTTCAAACAAACTTCTTTCATGTTGTCATTATGGGGTACTGTTTGTAGAATTTTGAGGAAAATAATGAATTTTATCCATTCTGGAATAAGGCTGTAACATAACAAAATGTGGGAAAAGTGAAACGCTGTGAATACTTTCCGGATGCACTGTACTATGTAAAATGTAATATATTGTAATGTCTTCCCAAGGCATATTCTAAGAAATATCACTATTTATATTTGTTGCTTTGAAGTATGTCGCTGTTATTCCCTTAATAGAAGTTGTCAGGATGTCATCTGAATCAAGGCTTGTGTGGTTAATGAGAAGTGTTAGCCATAGCATCCAGCAAGTGGAGCTTTGTGTTCACATTCGAAAATAACACACCGTATCTAGAGCAGCCTTGTTGTTTCAAACGACAGCCCCTCAAACAATGATTTATGAATTATTCAAAGCTTTTTAGAAATCTTCTTCCATTTTGATGAAGAGCCCTAGTTTTCTATATAAGGATTCTTTGTAGTGCACTGGCTACCCTGGAGAGGACTCAAAACTATGGTCTTGAACTCTCAGCTATTCTTTTTGGAATGCTGAAGTTCTTTTTGGAGCAGGCCTTGGGATTTGGACTATAAATTCTTTGTTTTTTGCCTTAATCATAGAAAAATATTTATATTATATAAGGTCATATGTAAGAAACTGGTAAGGAAAAGAATATTAAAAGGCAAAAAACCCTCCTGATTATTAATCCTGAATATTCTGGAGAAAAAAAAAATGAAGGAAAGAAAATTATTAACCATCCAATTATCACTTATTCTGCCAAAAAAGAGCATGCTTTTGCCATCCTGGACAATTTTTTAATCCAATATTCAATAACACTCTCTCTGAAAAGGCTGCCAGAAGGTTCACCGCTCTGTGGCACTGTTGCAAGAGAATTGAGGAATTATTATTGAATGTTTAGTGAATTGAGAAATGACTATTTTATTGGAACAATCTATATCTAATATAATTGGAAAAGGCCAAAATCTTCATCACTCTAATTAGGCACTTACAGAACACCATATTTCTATTTTACAGTTAATATTAGTACTATCTATGAACTTATCTATAAGCTTAATGAGTTTACCTGACTTAAACACTCGTGTAGAGTCCCAGTAGAATCCGGGCAATACCAATTAATAAGTTCCACAAAGTTCCATATTTAATACTTATTCTGTATACATAAGCATTACAGTATATTGCTCAGAACCTTGCTCTGAATCTGAATACTGCATGCCACTGCAGGTTTCACAAAGTTTTGAGTCTGTTCAGAGTTCCATTTTCACACTATCCTACAAACTGGGGTATGGGTACAATCATATTTTTACAACACTGGCAAACACTGTCTGGCAAGTGTATTGGCTGGGACTACAAAAAGACTACAGATGCTAGCAGATGTTGAAAGACTTCAGCCAGATCATAGGAAGCTGGTAAAAGTAGAGAGAGGAGAAGGTGCCAATGAATGTTTTTTGCCTTCATCACAATTTTTTTTTCTTAGAGTTTCCATTTATTTATTTACTTGCAATCTGTTATGATCTAATTATGATCTGTTAACCTTTGATAATGGCAACATGCTAATGAATTTGCTAGGCGGGTTTAGTTTTTTTTTTTTTTTTTTTTTTTTTAACACACTACAGTGGGTATAGAAAAGAATCACCCCCCTTTAAAATAATCACATTTTGTTGCTTTTCAGCCTGAAATGAAGACGGACACAGTTTTTGTTTTTTTCCAGCTGTTTTTACTCAGTGCAACTTATAACATCAATAATCTTTCAATAAGGTTCCACCTGCACTCCCTAAGCAGGTTCTAATCACTGGCACCCAATCCTGAACACCTGATTCTAATTTTATGGATTTAAATGCATGGGTGTACTTAAAATGTCAATTTATGTGTCATTTGATAGCGTGTATCACCTTTATTAACAAGCACTGTTTCAGACGATCAAATGTTTGTTAAGTGATCAGTATGAGGTGCCTCACTAACCTAACTCATCTTCACTAAATTGCCCCTAAGCAATTGAGCAAATAACCAGAAGTTCTGCATTCCCTTGTTCCATCAATTACTCCCCTTTAGACCTAAAAGTCAAATTCACATGAGTACACATGCTGGCACAATGTGTGCAGTTTACATCTAAATGACACTACATGCTGCTCTTTTGTTACCATCATCACCATAACTTACTTTTTTGGGGCATCACGTAATACTTGACTGACTACAATATTAAAGGCAAAAACAAACTGAAGAGTAAAAGGACACATTAATGTAAATAGTTCCTGATTGAATACTTGAACACTATTTACTGTTTCAAATAAGATGGGCCCTTATCTCACACATTTAAGTGTTTTACCTACCACTAGTCTTTTCATTCCTCTTGCACTGCTCGTTCTGACTGGTCAACTTCTTGTCCTTTTGGCAAGACCAAATATGTCCCCACAAGCCAATTTAAGGCAAACCCACCTGCTAAGTGCCCACTTAATCCACCATAAGATTCCTTCAGCATTGAGTTAAGCAGCAGTCAGCAATTTTGCCTGACTTTGTTCCTTGGCATTAAACATTCAGCACATAACACCAACATCCCCATGAGAGAGAGCACCCTCCACAACAAGGTGAACAAAGAGAGGTGGAATGTATAATGCAAGTGCTTAAGAATAGATTAAAACAGACAGGTGAAGAGGAGGAGAAAAAGTAATCTGGGAAAATGGGAAAGGAATGAGACTCAAGACCAAAGAGGAGGAGGAGGAGGAGAGGCAAAGTAACAAGATAAGAGGAAGCATGAGAGAAAAGTAAAACGAAGCAGAGCAACAAGGAAAAAAACTAACAAATGGGGAGACTCTAGAGGAAATGTCAAGAGCTGCAAGGCTCCAGGCAAAGTCAAGATTAAAGAAAAGAGGAAGCAGAGAGCAATGAATGTGTTGTGTAGGTGGGGGAGGTGGATGGTCTTTCAGCAGGATGCAAGAGAATCACAGCCTATTAAAATGAACAGCTTATTATCTTGTTAGTCGCATCAGGGAGAATGAGGAATGATAGAGGTTGGTCTCCTGATGCTTTCCTCACACAAAAACATGCCTCTGATATTCTGATAAGGGCAAATATTTACTAACTGTCATATGTTCATGTCTCTTGTGGCTTATTTCAAAAATGTTATCAGGTCGGCTGCTGTCATTTGATTAGTTATTTCTCAAAAGCGTTAAACACGATGTCCTTGGTGTCTGTGCAATAACAATAACAGTACTTCTCTGTGAATTTTTCTAATTCTGCTTTCAAAGGAGACAACAATAAGAGATTGCGACAAGCTAATGAAGTGGGATTTCTTTAAATGTTTTTCTAAACAACAGAGATGTAATGCATTGATTTATTTGATACAAAGCTCTTGAGTCGATGTTTGCATATCGAACAATACAACTAGATAATAAAGGAGGCTCTTTATAATAAAATATTACTTATATTATGTGGGGTGTAAGAAACATTTCAATTTAATCAAGCCTATACTCCCTCTCCTAAAAAGGTAGTATCCTCTTTATCTCAAAAAAGGAGGGGCAACAGGGGTTTAAAAAAAAACATGCTTCTCCTAAGTGTGCTGTTTATCATCAGCTAATATGCTAGCATAAAGTATTTGCTTGGGAAATGCAGCAATGGTTACAATCAGCTGCTGGGAACTGCAAGATTCCCCCAAATCTTCTGGTGTATCTTCTAGCTTCCTGGTAAGAAACGGCACTGATACCTGTAACCTGAGTGACCCTTCTGTGTCACCCAGTAGACCTAAACCAAACATAAAGCAATGTACGCACACACACAAACAGGTCTCTCTTGTTGCATTCAGATAAGTAAACTAGCTAAGCTAGTTAAGTGCTAGCTAAGTGCTTCAAACATGCCCCCTTGAGAGTCACACCAGGAAAAGCTTGGCCAGAGATGTTTAATTAGTCATGCTTAAATTTGTTACATTCTAATACACAGCATTTGTTTTGGTATATGTTGCTAAGATTCTGAATAGATTACAATTATTGTAGCTGTAGTATATTGCTGAATGTTTTAATCAATTGAAAAGGAAACCTAAAAAAATATATTCAGGCAATGCTTATTGTTGCTGTATTGAAAATGTTTTGTATCCAGACACCACCATTTCATATGGTATGATATGGTATTGTATTGTATTATATACTATCATATCAAATTTTAATTTTGTCCCCGATGTATGGTCAAACCTTGCTGCAGAGTTTGAGGAGGAGATGATGAGGCTGACTTCATAGTGATTATCAGCTTAAATCTTTAAAAAATAATAATTAATTAATTAATTAATTAAAATGGTCACATCAATATGTTTGTACAAACATATAGGTATTCATACTAGCCAAGTTACAAATAGTTAAAGTCTGAGTGAGGGGCAAGGATAACAGGTGTTTGTTAAAAGTACAATGCTTTTTGTCTATCCTCAACCTGAGATAGGGTCAATTTCCTTTTAGATTTGTACAACTCATCCACCAAAATTGGTTATATGCAGGCAGATTTTTATTTCATTTCAATATTAATCCAAGGTCTGATGGTACTGAACCCTAGCAAATCTGTCAAGAACACTAAGAACTATGGTAGTCTATGGAAGTCCATAGGTCAGGGATTCATATGTTCAATATCCGTGGATCAGAAGTGTACCAAGCTTCTCTGATTGATCTGATAATGATGGCCATTCTGTTCGCCTTCCTCAAAGCAGACCATTTTATTGAAGTGAAAACTGCAACATGAGGAAAATCTTTGAGAATTAGGCAGGACAAAGGGATTAAAGCAGGTACAATAAAGTTGAAACATACAAACTAAAAAAAAAAAAAAACTCTAGGCTTGGCTTCCACTTTGTCTAACAAGTGTGTTAGTGTGATATAGAAACATATGTTTCTGTGTTTTCACCTTTGGAGAACTAACAAGTCACTTTTACAGGCAGAGAAAAAAAGATAGAGCTGAGAAAAATAAATGGATGGTGTCGCACAGCTTATATTATACAGTCACAAGATGTTTGTCACATGTTTGTGAACAGCGTGAAGTGTCTGCCTTCCAAGATATTATTCTAATTCATATTACGACATGATTTAATCATTCAAGTCTATAAGACATTTCTTTAGAAGCCCATATTAGTAACAATTCAGAAGGAATTAAGGGAACAGTACTCAATGCATGCATTAAATCTTTAGTATGGATGCTGTTATTGTGAGTGAAAACCCTACTTTCAGCCCTACATAGATGTCTATTTCAATGTTTGGTGGTTTGATTCATAATAGATTCTTGAAATTATTGTTACTAAGTCTGTCCAAGTTTGTATATGACAACCACTACTATGAGAATAATTGCAAACAATATGCAAACTGTTTGGTGTACCTCTTAGAGCTACAATGATTAGTCAAAATAATCAATTACTTTGATTATTAAAAATGTGGATTTTTATATTCAATGCGTCATTGACTTAACCAACAGTAACATGTTACAATGTAAGAGCACAAAGGCCTCTATTCCTTGGCAGAATGCTATACAATAGTAAAGCCATTGGGAGCAGCAGCGGTGCTGCTACGATCATGCCACGTAGCACAATATTGTTTCAGGCAGCCCAATATGGATTATTTTCCTACAGCAACACGCCTAGTCATGTTTTATTCCTTACAAAGTGTTCGAAGCTGGGTGTGACAGTGGAAATGAGATGTGCCCTTTCAAATGCACCTCCTGACTTTTTGAAAAGCTGTGTAGCAATGCAAGCTGATCTTTCCCACTAGACTCTTAATTCAGTGCAAGATTTTTTTTATATTCAAATGTTACAGACTATAAATCTGGAATATTAAAATGTATGGAAATGTAGAAAAAAGAAAATGTATGGTGTCCATTTGTCTGTTTGAGAGCTATGTTCACAATCCCCTGTGACGTTTTGGCATGACTAAAAAAGTCTCCCTGTCTTGCCCAGAATAGTGCTATTTTCTCAGGAAGGATCTACAGACTCTGGAAGCAGCTGGACCAGTTGTGAATTTTTGGAGAAAAGCTATAATTGGGTGGGTTAGCTCATGGTTCTACTTTACCATCAATTTACAATAAGAAATCCCCTAAAGCAATGCAGTGTTCAAAAAATAGAACAGAAATGCTTATCTGGCACATTTGGATTAGATAATGTCAGGAATGGGACGAACTAATGAGACGTGCTGTATGTGATTTTGTGGGTTTATCTATGTGACATCTGCAGAAAGGCAAATACTTGGAATATGAGCACTGAGGTAAAAACCTCAGTACCCTAATATTATCCCACCTACATTCAAATTTAGTTCAATTCAGTTTTATTTTTATAGCGCTTTTAACAATGGACGTTGTCCCAAAGCAGCTTTACAGAAATATAGTTCAGGATATAGATTTTCAATGTATGAATTTATCCCTAATGAGCAAGCCAGAGGCAAAGGTGGCAAGGAAAAACTCCCTGTGACGATGAGGAAGAAACCTTGAGAGGACCAAATTTACTGTTGGAACTGTATAAAAAAGCCCAATTTTCTCACGATCTAACCTTCTTCTTTTCCTTTCGGCTGTTCCCTTCAGGGGTCGCCACAGCGAATCATTTGCCTCCATCTAGCCCTATCCCCTGCATCCTCTTCTCTCAGACCGACTACCTTCATGTCCTCCTTCACTACATCCATAAACCTCCTCTTTGGTCTTCCTCTCAGCCTCCTGCCTGGCAGCTCTAACCTCAGCATCCTTTTACTGATATATTCACTCTCCCTCCTCTGAACATGTCCAAACCATCTCAACCTGGCCTCTCTAACTTTGTCTCCAAAACATCTCACCTGTGCTGTCCCTCTGATGTACTCATTCCTGATCCTATCCATCCTCGTCACTCCCAAAGAGAACCTCAACATCTTCAGCTCTGCTACCTCTAACTCTTCCTCCTGTCTTTTCCTCAGTGCAACTGTCTCCAAACCATACAACATTGCTGGTCTCACTACTGTCCTGTACACCTTTCCTTTCATTCTTGCTGGTACTCTTTTATCACACAACAGACCTGACACTTTTCTCCACCCATTCCAACCTGCCTGCACACGCTTCTTCACCTCTTTTCCACACTCCCCATTGTTCTGGACTGTTGACCCTAAGTACTTAAAATCCTGCACCTTCTTTACCTCTTCTCCCTGTAACGTCACTGTTCCACTTGGATCCCTCTCATTCACACACATGTATTCTGTCTTGCTGCGACTAACCTTCATTCCTCTTCTCTCCAGAGCAAACCTCCACCTCTCTAGACTTTCCTCCACCTGCTCCCTGCTCTCACTACAGATCACAATGTCATCTGCAAACATCATAGTCCATGGAGATTCCTGTCTGACCTCATCTGTCAGCCTGTCCATCACCACTGCAAACAAGAAGGGGCTCAGAGCCGATCCTTGAGGCAGTCCCACTTTCACCGTGAACTCCTCTGTCACACCTACCGCACACCTTACCACTGTCCTACTGCTCTCATACATATACATACACCACTCTAACATACTTCTCTGCCACTCCAGACCTCCTCATACAATACCACAGCTCCTCTCTTGGCACCCTGTCATATGCTTTCTCTAAATCTACAAAGACACAATGCAGCTCTTTCTGACCCTCTCTGTACTTCTCCATCAACATTCTCAAAGCAAATATTGCATCTGTAGTGCTCTTTCTTGGCTTGAAACCATACTGCTGCTCACAAATGCTCACTTCTCCCCTTAGCCTTGCTTCCACTACTCTTTCCCACAACTTCATTGTATGGCTCATCAGCTTAATACCTCTGTAGTTTCCACAACTCTGCACATCTCCCTTGTTCTTAAAAATCGGCACCAAAACACTTCTCCTCCATTCCTCAGGCATCCTCTCACTCTCTAAGACCTCGTTGAACAACCTAGTTAAAAAGTCTACTGCCATCTCTCCTAGACACTTCCATGCCTCCACTGGTATGTCATCAGGACCCACCACCTTTCCTCTCTTTATCCTCTTCAAAGCTCTCCTAACTTCACCCTTGCTAATCCTTTCTACTTCCTGCTCAACAATATTTGCCTCTACTACTCTTCTCTCTCTGTCATTTTCCTCATTCATCAGTTCCTCAAAGTACTCCTTCCATCTTTCCCTCACCCTCCTGTCACCTGTCAACGCATTTCCATCTCTATCTTTAATCACTCTAACCTGCTGCACATCCTTTCCATCTCTATCCCTCTGCCGCGCCAACCGATACAAATCCCTCTCACCTTCCTTACTATCTAACCTTGCATACATGTCCTCATAAGCTTTCTGTTTGGCCTTTGCCACCTCTATCTTAACCTTACGCTGGATCTCCCTATATTCCTGTCTACTTTCCTCTGTCCTCTCACTGTCCCACTTCTTCCTAGCTAACCCCTTCCTCTGGATACTCTCCTGAACTTCCTCATTCCACCACCAAGTCTCCTTGTCTTCTTTCCTCCTTCCAGATGACACACCTAGCACCTTCCTACCTGTCTCCCTGATCACTTTGGCTGTAGTAGTCCAGTCATCTGGAAGCACCTCCTGACCACCTAAAGCCTGTCTCAACTCCTCCCTGAAAACCACACAGCACTCTTCCTTTTCCAACTTCCACCACTTTGTCTTCTGCTCTGCCTTTGCTCTCTTCATCTTCCTCACCACCAGAGTCATCTTACACACCACCATCCTATGCTGTCTAGCTACACTCTCTCCTACCACTACTTTGCAATCAGTAATCTCCATCAGATTACAGTGTCTACATAAGATATAGTCAACCTGTGTGCTCCTGCCACCACTCTTATATGTCACCCTGTGTTCCTGCCTCTTCTGAAAGTGCGTGTTCACCACAGCCATCTCCATACTTTTAGCAAAGTCTACCAACCTCTGTCCTTCTGGGTTCCTTACCTGAAGACCAAACCTGCCCATCACTTCCTCATCCCCACTATTCCCTTCACCAACATGTCCATTAAAGTCTGCCCCTATCACCACTCTCTCACCTCTGGGAACAGTCTGCATCACTTCCTCAAGCTTGCTCCAGAATCTGTCTTTCTCCTCTTGCTCACAACCTACATGTGGAGCGTAAGCACTAACAACATTCAACATCACACCTTCAATTTCCAGCTTCAGACTCATCAACCTATCTGACACTCTCTTTACCTCCAGAACATTCTTCACAAACTCCTCCTTCAGGATCACTCTTACTCCATTTCTCTTCCTGTCCACACCATGATAAAACAGTTTAAACCCTGCTCCAATGCTTCTAGCCTTGCTCCCTTTCCACCTGGTCTCCTGGACACACAGAATGTCGACTTTCCTCCTCTGCATCATATCTACCAGATCTCTGCCTTTACCTGTCATTGTACCAACATTCAAAGTCCCTACTTTCAGTCCTAAACTCCTGCCTTTCCTCTTCTCTCTCTGCCTATGGACACGCCTTCCTCCTCTAACACACCTTCCTCCTCTCCTTCTTCGACCAACAGTAGCCCAATTTCCACCAGTGCCCTGTAGGTCAACAGCACCGATGGCGGTCGTTGTTAACCCGGGCCCCGACCGATCCGGTATGGAAGTCATGTTAGTGATTCGCATATTGAATTTGGCAAACGTTTTACGTTGGATGCCCTTCCTGACACAACCCTCTCTATTTATCCGGGCTTGGGACCGGCACAAAAAGTACACTGGCCTGTGACCTCCACCAATGTCTTTTTTTGTTGTTGTTTTATGTTTGTTTGTCTTTATCTTAACAAAATAATTTCATTTCAATTGTTCATACTTTAAAAACGTCTATACATACAGATCATATTCATGCACATGCAGGGCAACACGTCACATTTACCTGCCATACATCACATAGAAAAAGATAGCATATGTTCTTTTGGCACATGATGCTTTTATAAATCACTGTATTTAAGAGCCCACAATAGTAGGCACTCACTGCATCTAATAAGAGACGTGTATCACACTGCTGCTGTGCAAAAATAAGTGTTGAAAAATTGTACCAATGGCTGGGTTTGTTAGTTTAGTCGAGTGTAAAACTCAACACTCAGCGTGACCTGCATGCTTCAAGTCTGCACCACATGGAACATTCAATTCTGTGCTTTTTTTGCACTGTTTAATAAATATAACACAAAAAGTCTATACTGACCATCTCTATAGAGTATTATACAAATGTATTAGCACTACAAATGATTACATAAAGTTCATACAATCTGTATTTTAACTGCCAGAGTGTCTACGGCAGTACAATATGGCCTGAAATATAACCTATGTAATTAATTATAGTATAAGTAGCTCCATTTGGAGCTAGAAACCTGAGTTCTATTACTGCTAGAAGGAGCAGAAAAAATACACGTTGTGTGTGTGTCAACCAATAATAATAATAATAATAATAATAATAATATTATTATTATTATTATTATTATTATTATTATTATTATTATTATTAAGCTTAATTTGTATAGCGCCTTTCCAGACCTCAAGGACGTCTCACAATAAAAGACAATAACAATACAGGAAAACAGTCAAACATATGGGTCATATGGACAGTCGACATTTGCCCAGTCCAGAACAAACAACAATGCAGTTGAACAGTTATAATAAATCTTACAACAATCAAATACATAACAAGGGACGGACACTAACGTCATGTAGACAGCACAGAAAGTGTAAGCAGTATAAACAGACAAACACAATGAGTAATACATGAAGAAGATCATTATGACTGATAATATTGGGTGAACAAATGGGTTTTGAGCTGAGTTTTAAATTCAGATATAAAGGTAGTTTTCCGAATTGCCAGGGGGAGTGAGTTCCATAGCTTAGATGCCACAACAGAAAAAAACCTGCCGCCCACTGATGAGAGGCAAAATCTGGGAACAAGGAGAAGTTCGCACCCAGAAGATAGGAGTGAGCGAGTGCAATAGCCTAGTCTAAGGCTGGCCACACACTCGAAGATTTTAAGCCCGATTTGCACCTTCCCCAACAATCGGGGGTTGCCTGATTCAAGGCTTGTTGCTACTGACTGTTTGTCCAAAAATTCCTCAATTGTGTGGTGTCATTATAATTATTTTACTGCTCTGGATCGAGTCGGAGCCTCCCCGATCCCAAATCATAAATATCAAACATGTTTTGATCGGACTGCTGGAGGCGGGATACCCGCAATAGCCAATGAGAGCGAGCAAGCGTCACCAACCGGGTGTTGCGTGCTTTTATAGCAGAAACATGGCAGCCACAAACATGCCACAAAAGTGGTGTATGGTTCCACAACAGAGACAACCGAATAATTTTTTAATAGTATGTTGAGCCTAGGACGCTGCGCTCTCTGGATCTTGGATCTTTTTTATAAAAAAAAATCGTCTAGTGTGTCCCTGGCAATACTAAATGTTAGCATGTTTAAAAAAGTAAAAGCAAAGTGACGTAAATAATGCTAAACAGATCATTGTAATAATAGAAAAACCCAAACACTGCAGTGCTTTACTTTTTATATTTGCCACGATTTTTTATTGTGCCAAAGTATCAAATATCCTATTTAAAATCATATCTAAGAAATGATGAGAAAGAGAGTACTGATGCTCCCAAGTGGCGCAACAGAAAAGCTTTCGCCATATCGCCAAGAGAAAATGAGTTTGAATTCCAACAGTGCCACAGAGATCTGTAACCATGTGTCAAGAGAGCAAAAGAGAAAAAAGCCGTGCTCTCAGGGTGGGAGGGATGGCATTGCTGTCTTCGCCATGTCAAACAGAGCAACAGTAGCCAACTGTGGGTGTGTGTGAGCTCATGTATGCAGAAGAGGGTAGATAGTGCTTTCCTCCAATAGTGTTACGTTGCCCTGTGATGAAGCATGAGCAGCAGTTAGATAAGTTGCAGAGGTTGGTTTCACTAGTCTGACATAAAAAAGAAAGAAAGACAGCTGGCAGTGCAGTGGCACAGTGAGTTGCTGACTCACAGCTCCAGGGTCCCAGGTTCAAACTTGAGCTTGGTTACTGTCTGTGTGGAGTTTAGCATGTTCTCCCCATGCCAGCATTGGTTTCCTCCAGGTTCTCCGGTTTCCTCCCACCTCCCAAAAACATGCCAGTAGGTGGACAGGCTAAAATAAATAATGTATGTGTTCATGATGACCTGTGATGGACTGGCATCCCATGCAGGGTTTGTGCCTGCCTCATGCTCAGTGATATCATCATTATCTGTGCATATTCATTCCCCACAAAAAAAAAAAAAAGTTCTATTCACTTAGCAGAGTTTTGAAGATGCTTCTTGTATTTGCATAACCTGGTGATATAACACACACACACACACACACACACACACACACACACACACACACACACACATATCTTTTCATGGGACAACACTGACACTTTGCTACAATGTAAAGTAGTGAGTGTACAGCTTGTATAACAGTGTAAATTTGCTGTCCCCTCAAAATAACTCAACACACAGCCATTAATGTCTAAACCGCTGGCAACAAAAGTGAGTACACTCCTAAGTGAAAATGTTCAAATTGGGCCCAATTAGCCATTTTCCCTCCCTGGTGTCATGTGACTCGTTAGTGTTCCAAGGTCTCAGGTGTGAATGGGGAGCAGGTGTGTTAAGTTTGGTGTTATCGCTCTCACACTCTCTCATACTGGTCACTGGAAGTTCAACATGGCACCTCATGGCAAAGAACTCTCTGAGGATCTGAAAAAAAGAATTGTTGCTCTACATGAAGATGGCCTAGGCTATAAGAAGATTGCCAACACCCTGAAACTGAGCTGCAGCATGGTGGCCAAGACCATACAGCAGTTTAACAGGACAGGATCCACTCAGAACAGGCCTCACCATGGTCGACCAAAGAAGTTGAGTGCACGTGCTCAGCATCATATCCAGAGGTTGGCTTTGCAGAATAGACGTATGAGTGCTGCCAGCATTGCTGCAGAGGTTGAAGGAATGGGGGGTCAGCCTGTCAGTACTCAGACCATACGCCGCACACTGCATCAAATTGGTCTGCATGGCTGTCGTCCCAGAAGGAAGCCTCTTCTAAAGATGATGCACAAGAAAGCCCGCAAACAGTTTGCTGAAGACAAGGAGACTAAGGACATGGATTACTGGAACCATGACCTCTGCTCTGATGAGACCAAGATAAACTTATTTGGTTCAGATGGTGTCAAGCGTGTGTTGCGGCAACCAGGTGAGGAGTACAAAGACAAGTGTGTCTTGCCTATAGTCAAGCATGGTGGTGGGAGTGTCATGATCTGGGGCTGCATGAGTTCTGCCGGCACTGGGGAGCTACAGTTCATTGAGGGAACTATGAATGCCAACATGTACAGTGACATACTGAAGCAGAGCATGATCCCCTCCCTTCGGAAACTGGGCCGCAGGGCAGTATTCCAACATGATAATGACCCCAAGTACACCTCCAAGATGACCACTGCCTTGCTAAAGAAGCTGAGGGTAAAGGTGATGGACTGGCCAAGCATGTCTCCAGACCTAAACCCTATTGAGCATCTGTGGGGCATCCTCAAACTGAAGGTGGAGGAGCGCAAGGTCTCTAACATCCACCAGCTCTGTGATGTCATCATGGAGGAGTGGAAGAGGACTCCAATGGCAACCTGTGAAGCTCTGGTGAACTCCATCCCCAACAGGGTTAAGGCAGTGCTGGAAAATAATGGTGGCCACACAAAATATTGAAACTTTGGGCCCAATTTGGACATTTTCGCTTAGGGTTGTACTCACTTTTGTTGCCAGTGGTTTAGACATTAATGGCTGTGTGTTGAGTTATTTTGAGGGGACAGCAAATTTACACTGTTATACAAGCTGTACACTCACTACTTTGCATTGTAGCAAAGTGTCATTTCTTCAGTGTTGTCCCATGAAAAGATATAATAAAATATTTACAAAAATGTGAGGGGTGTACTCACTTTTGTGAGATACCGTATATGTGTGTGTGTCAGTTCAGAGAGATGTATGGAGAAAGTAAATTAAAGCAGGTATTTAGGCAACTAATGGTGAACAATAAGCATGGAATCAGCTCACATTAATTGGGACAAAGAGCTATTCTCTGGCTATTGCAAAAGGTGGCCTTTGGGAGTGAGGGGGTGGGAGTATGGGGGCATAACAAGAGACAGACCACTACATCCCCAATGCAATTACAGTTCAGCTCCTTTAAAATGAGACAGCTGATTGCAGGACAGCATTCTCCCCCTGTCTGTGGGTAGTGTATTACTTTCTGTGTATGTAGAAGGGAGAGTGTGATTAATACAGTGTCAGAAGGCAACCAAAAACAACACAATTTCTCAGAATCATATTACTCGATGTAAGCAATTTTAAGCATACAGACTTATTTTCCTGTGGCTACACTTACATTAAATTAGTTTACTGTGATGAGTAATAAGTGCTTGGTGTGCAAATGTACTGAACTTTTCTTTTTCCCCCTTAATCCAAACAGACCATCATATCTTAAAGAAAGGTTGTAATTTAAAGTCATCTGATAAAACATATAACTAGTCAGACAGTTGTTTTACAATGCATGTATTGCAGTGTCTTATTATCACAGTTATTTTAAGAAGTGTAATAAAAATACTGCCTTCTGTGTACGAAGATTCTGAACAGACCTCAGTGGCTCGGGTGTTTACTTGGCTCCAAAACCACTTTGATTTTTCTCTTTTGGACTGGTTATTGATACAAGAATAACATAACATGCTTACTGTAAGATCCCCATTACAAATCAGGTCTATGTGGTGTGAAGTTTTGTCCTACAGCTACTCTGAACTCTCTTCACAAAGCAACTGAGCAAATTTTAGTCAGTGACCACAAGTATTTATTTGAAGTAAAGCAGCATCTGCCTGCATGATTTCTGATCTATATGGAAATCAGAATTTCGGTCTACACTGAAATCAGAATTGTAATGTTACTTATTAAAAGAGCTTAGTCCAAGCAGCAAGAGCAAGGTTTGAGTCTCAAGAATGTTGCCTACAAATGCATAAGTAGTGGCTGAGCCTTGAGTTAAGAAAATAGGGTTGCTATCTCTCTTATTTTATCTCATAGCAATTCAGGAAAAGACCCCAGTAAACCCAGTCTGTTTACTAAATTTGCTAACTCAGTCAAGAAACATTTTTAAACATCACATTTTTAACCCAAACATACTTTTTAGCCAGTACTATAGCCAGTTCAGACATTGAGTAAAATTTTTGTAATCAATACTGTGCTCACCAGACACTTTAATAGGAATACCTGTACCACTGCACATTCATGCAATTATCTAATGTGGCATGTGGCAGTGGCACAATGCACAAAATCATGCAGATACAGGTCAGGAGATTCAGTTAATGTTCACATCAAGCATAAGAATAGGTGATCTCAGTGTCTTTCACCATGGCATGGTTGTTGGTGCCAGATGGGCCAGTTTAGGTATTTCAGAAGCATATAACAGTCTCTAGAATTTACACAGAATTGTGCAAAAAACAACCAGTAGTTTTGCAGGCGGGAATGCCTTTTTGATGAAAGAGGTCAGGAGAATTGCCAGACTGGTACGAGTGGACAGGAAGTCTGGGGTAATGCAAATAACCACTCTTTACAACCACGGTGAGTAGAAAAGTATCTCAGAACACACAACATGTCAGATGATTAAGGCAAATGAACAACAGCAGAAGACCACAATCAGCCAGTCATTTTAATGTTCACATCAGACTTGTGGAAAAAATATGGTTCTTCTTCTGTCAGCCAAGAACAGGAATCTGAGGCTACAGTTGGCACAGACACACCAAAACTGGGCACCTGAAGATTGGAAAAATATCAACAGGTCTTTTTCCATCTTCAAAACTATACAAAGTGCTGTGCATGAAGATCCCACAAGATCAACAGTTTCTGAAATACTCAAACCAGCCTGTCTTGCACCAACAAACCTGCCACAGTCATAGAGCACATTTTTTTCCGCAGTCTGATGTGAACATTAAAATGACTGGCTGATTGGATAATTGCATGAATGAGCAGGTGTACAGGTTTTCCTATTAATGTGGCCAGTGAGTGTATACTGGGCTCAAAAAATTAGAATATCGTGGAAAAGTTAATTTTTTCCCGTAATTTAATTCAAAAAGTGGAACTTTCATATATTCTAGATTCATTACACATAAAGTGAAATATTTCAAACCTTTTTTGTTTTAATCTTGATGATTACAGCTTACAGCTCATGGAAATGAGATACTGGAAAAATCCAGTATCTCAAAAATATTAGAATAAAGAATTTATAATACAGCAATGTCGACCTGAGAAGAGCTCTAAACAGCTAATTAACTCAAAACACCTTTTTACTCAAAACACCGTTGCTCAGTGGTCCAAAGTCCTCTTTTCAGATTAAAGTAAATTTTGCATTTCATTTGGAAATCAAGGTCCCAGAGTCTGGAGGAAGAGTGGAGAGGCACAGAATCCAAGTTGCTTGAAGTGCAGTGTGAAGTTTCCACAGTCAGTGATGATTTGGGGTGCCATGTCATCTGCTGGTGTTGGTCCACTGTGTCTTCTCAAGTCGAGAGTCAATGCATCTGTCTACCAGGAGATTTTAGAGCACTTCATGCTTCCATCTGCTGACAAGTCTTGAAATATTTCACTGGTCCTGGAGGAACTTGTTTCATTTCACTGTGTACTGTACCAACTGTATATGGTTGAAATGACAATAAAAGCCACTTGATTTTATGTGTAATCCATCTAGAATATATGAAAGTTCCTCTTTTTTAATTAAATTACCGGGAAAAAATTAACTTTTCCATGATATTCTAATTTTTTGAGATGCACCTGTATACTTCTGGACTAATCATTTCTATGAATGGTCAATTTTGAGAGCATCGGTTCTAATCCACTTAATAAGGCAGTTCACTGTATAATCAGAAAGAAAATACAGTTAATATATGCTACTATGATGAACAGCTGCACAGACACAAATATAGTTCACAGTGATAGTTTCTCAAGTCTGAAGAACTCAAGTTAAAAACAGCTCTACCAAAAGTGTGGGTTGGAAACTGGCAGCTAAATCATTTTCTCACCATAAACAAAACCTCATGCCCTTTTCACAAATGGTTCATTGTTAAATTATTGCCTATTAATGGATTTCCTCACAACAAAAGTGAGTTTATGGGTGAGAGAACATGACAGCATGCAAGAAATGTGTAAAAAGGAAAGACAACAAAGGTAGGTAGTGTTTCTCAGTAGCAGGGATCAGACAAGTCACGCAAAATCACTCAGAGAAGAGCAATTAGTGGTACTTGATTTACCTTTAATCACTAAGCACTTTGACTTGATAGTCGTCTGTGGCCTAAAGTATTTCGTGTCTTAGAAGCTTAGCTTAGTCTGTAGAGAACACTGACTTATGTTTTAAGCTCATAAGGAAGTAGAGTGGCAGCCATCTTTATTTCATCATTCTAACATAATGTTGGTATTGCCAAACTTAACCTCAGTATCATAATAGCATGGTGAGATTGTAGAGGAACAAAGTACTTTACCTTTAGTTCAACTGAATGTTATTCATATACATTATTCACATTGGAACAAAGAAGCGTTATAGAAATCAGAATATACAAACCATGTTGGTGTAATACGGACAGTTTACACAAGCCAGTTAGCACAATACGGGCTGTTTGCAATGAGGTAAGTTTATGAGCGCAAAGGTTATGAGTGATTAAGTTTGGAGTGAGGGGTGGGCTTAGTTTTCTACAAATATACTGAGATACAGTTCCCAAATTGTCCAAGAAACACATAACATTGCAAAATCACCACACAATCAACCAAAATCCAACAACACAAAACAACACCACAACATTATTACAACACAAAACCAAATCCGACAAGACAAACAGAAATGTTAACTCCCAATAAACACAATTCCTCACAGTAATTAAATAAGGTGGCTAATTCTGTTTCTATTTTTTTTTATTCATGCTGCACACAATCCAGCCATCAAAGAAACATGGAGCCTTTATTGAAATAAAATGGGAAATGTCTGTATGGGACCAGGAGCTGGCCCAACAAACTATTTCTATGGCTTTCTAGGAAAAGTCAAACGCTCTGGACACTTTTTGATTTCTTTTAACTTCTTAACTAGGATCTATGAATCCTAGTTAACAATATCATCCCAACATTTTAAAACTACAGTGTGCTCAAGGCGTGAATGGAGTTTGATCTTGTTTCTTCTTCTCCTTGTTTCTATTCTTCCTCGCACTATTTTCCACGTATAAGAAGGCTTTGCTGTTATCCGCTCGGCTTGATCCCTGTGCTAGTTAGTTACACACAGAGGAGGAAGCCCTGGAGGGATGTGGGATAGGAGTGTGCACTAGTGTGAAGCAACCTCTTACCAAATTGCAATGTCACCTCTTGATGAAATGAGAATACGTGAAAATAAATGATATATTCATTCACACTGGAAAGCCATTCAGTTACATACAATTATCAGGAGCTTGTTTAAGCCAGTGCTAATTTAAGGATGAACATGCATTAAACCAGTAGATTATATATGAAGGCAAATTGTGACATGTTGGGTGTGTCAAGGATAGCATGTCTTCACATGGGAAAATCTAATTTTATTATACAAGGATTTCACAATGTTCTTCAGAGAGGACTGGAAAGAGTTTAAGCAATCCGTCTGCCTATGTTAACCCTTGAGGAAATAAAAGTTTATTGCTATGTTGTGTTTTATTCTGATCAATAATTAGGGAACAATCCTCAATCCACTAGCTATAATTCTTTAAAAAAAAAATCTTCTGGGCTGTCTCTCTCTATAAGGAGAGTACAAATATGACCTTTCCCATAGTCACTAACTCTTGGCCGTTGCACATAAACACCCATTCACACATTCAGACACAAAAAACATAGGTACTGTTAAAAATGCTCCTTTGATCTCATAAAGACCATGTATGTTTCAGTGTCTCACACTCAAATGTGATGATGAAGGAGAAAAAGACAGCCACAGGCTATGGCTCCTCACCACTTTAGTAAAGACCTGGCTTATTTACTCTTATTGTCCACTGTAACCACACGTCGCAACATGCATAATGATTAACATGAACCTTGGCTGCACGAGACTTTGTGTCTTCAAATCCACTCTGTTTTTTTGTCCCATATTCACTGTGTCAGCATTAGAGGATTGCCTAAGTTCCAGGATGTCACCGCTTTCATCCTCCTCTTAGTGACCAGACTCTAAGCAAAACTATTGTTACGAAAACTGAAAAACTGGTCTGAGATCAATATAAAGGAACTGCTCTGACATCTAGAGCTCTGAGGATGCCTTGAGGGGATTTGAAAGTGTCACCATGTCAAGTGAAGGCAGATTAAATTGACAATGGCCCATTAGTGAGCTCAAAAGAAGGTAGGCTGTTGCAGGCTGGACCTCACACTGAGGTACCTCTGTATAACCACTGAGAAGGGTGACAGCTGACACCAGCTTTAAAAGGAAAGGGTCAATTAGGAGGTTAATCCTTGTAAAGATGGTTAGAAGATAAAAGAGAGTAGGGAGAAAGCTGGACATGCCGAAGAGATGTCAATGAGAAGTCAATCACTTTGTTTTGTAATAGTGTGTTAACAAAACCTATTTTGATACAACAGGTAGTTTGATGCAAAATGTCTAGAACACAGCAATAATGTTTATTATAGAGACTGAAATGTTTGTGTGATTGATGAGATGTGAAAAAATTCCAATCAAGTATGATACCCTGTGACAGGGTTGTGCTATAAGTAATGAATAAAACACTTTGTTGAACAGTATATTGTTATAGGAATATAATAAAAACAGGGTGGTGTGATGCATACATGAAGAAAGTAATAGTTTGGGTAATGGCCACATATTGCACAAGTAACCAGAATGATTAATTTTTTAGCTAAAACTCAAACATTCAAACAATCATTAATAGCTAATCAGTTCAAGAATAACAGAAAGCATCTTCTGAAAAGATGCTTGTATGCTTTAGCCTAGAAAACCAGATGGCTTAGGGAAGGCGTTAGAGCTGAAACAGGAGAGAGGAACAGAGGGAGAGAGCTGGTGCCAAACAGTGGGTTACTTCATCCCATAAACCCATAATCAAATTGCTCTCTGTGTTTCATAACGCATTGAGCCTCTGATTTTCTCTCTGGGCTGAACCATGTCCTGATAATCAGAGATGATAGTCTACCCTCAGCATGACCTGCATGCGGAGGCCTTGTTTGCAGTGAAGCTAGGACAGCCCTGGTTAATACAAAGAGATACATAAAAAACAAACTCTTCTGGTTGCATGGTCTTCTGGTTTGCACATTGCTAGTACAGTCTGCTTGCCCCCCTCAATCTCATCCCTCAATGAAAAAGTATCAACATAGGACCACAGCTGACCAGATGTTATTAAGCTGTGTGAGGCCATGATGCTATTATGAGTAAATCGGGTACAGCAGTGTTGCTAGGATTTTTATACACTGTGTTTTTACTGGCCACTTTATTTCACAAACCTACCTTAAGACCACCTTTTTGTATAATTTTTGTTATTCTCCCTCTAGCTATTAATCAGTATTAGTTTCTGACTGCAGCACTGCTGTTGGTTGCTCTCAACCAAGGTGTTTAATTGCTGTATCTACAGTAATGCTGTAGCACTTGATATACACTATATGGCCAAAAGTTTGGGGACACCTGACCATCACATCCATATGTATGCCTTCCCCAAACTGTTGCCACAAATTTTAAAGCGCACATTTGTCTAGAATGTCTTTGTATGCTGTAGCATTACAATTTCCATGCACTGGAACTAATGGGCCCAAACATGTTCCAGCATGACAATGCCCCCGTGCACACCGGTTCATGAAGACATGGTTTGCCAAGGTTGCTGTGGAAGTGGCCTGCACAGAGCCATGATCTCAACCCCACTGAACACCTTTGGGACAAACTGGAATGCCGACTGTACACCAACCTCCTCTCTTGACATCAGCGCCTGACCTCACTAATGCTCTTGTGGCTGAATGGGCAAATCCCCACAGCCACGCTCCAAAACTAGTGGAAAGCCTTCCTAGAAGAGTGGAGGTTATAACCTCAAAGGAGGGATTAAATCTGGAATGGGATCTTCAAAAAGCTCATATGGGTGTGATTGTCAGGTGTCCACAAAAGTTTGGTTACATGGTATACTTATACCAATGCCACACACTTGGTAAGCCTTGGCCTCTAAGTATAGTGCACTATAATAATAATAGTATAATACACTTTGGGAGTTACTTTTATGATGTACTTAACATTGTTAATTTAATCTGTCTTCAAGCATACTGACCTATATTTTGCCAATTTGGTACCACACACATTTATCCAAACAATAATAGTTTGTTAATTTCATGTCAATCACTAAAGTTAGGTAAATCTTTTGAAATTGTTTTACCTTGTTTTCCTTTCTATATACTATCAAATGAGAATGTCCAAGAACACACAAGGGGCTTTTCAAGGTCTTTTATCCCCTTGGCAACCATCAATAATAAGGTAGAGTACACTAATACAGCTAAAACTTCCTACCAAGAAGGGAACAGAAAGTGGAAATGGAGTCCAGACTTTGCTGTGCATCTCAGTAAATTGATTTGTTTAAGCCCTTTTAATATAGGAATACAGGAGAAAGCAAAGCCAGCTCCTATAGGCCACTGAATTATATTTCTTTTCATTGAAGACAACTGATGAGACTGCCACATGTGGTGGAGCCGATGCTTTTGGAAGAATTTGGGAAAAGATACCAAACTCCTGGAATGTCATGCAAGAGGCATGAGAAATCATGAACAGGTGGAGGCGATCATTAAGGTCTCACATGTTCAGGTGGATGAGACAGCAGAGAAAATCCTTTTTCACTGGATGGTATTATTTTTGAAACACTATGTATTTATTGATACAGTTGATAGAGTTGTAATGTTGTCCCTCACTTTTTATGCCGTTTTATGCATCTCATTGATTTTTTTATGTCAGTCATCTATGTAAACACTATTATATAGAAAGATATGTTATAAGACATGGTAGCATTTTCTGCATTCGTTGAGGCCTAGTGTTTTCCCACCCTGTAATCTTTTCTTCCCTAAGAAATGTATCTCATGAGGAACCTTTTCTGATTTTTGATTTAAGCAACTGTGTATGTAAAAAGTGTATTTAGGTAAGGTCATTATTTTATATTTTATTTTTACAAACGTTACTACAAGTGAAGTGTGTTCTGAGTGGTATTTCAGGTATCCCATTCCAGCATTATTAGCATATAGCAACATCTTTGTTTCAAGAAAAACAGTAAGTGGGACTTCTATTGGAAGAGTAACTGTTAATTTTTAGCTCGACCAGTGAAATTTAGCTGGCTTGTTTGATTGTTTGTTTTTTTAAATAAAATATCTGAGGTCTAAGATGGCCTGTGTATTTCATGGCACAGCTCAAGGATCAGAGTAAAAGCTACTTTCACTAAAGGCAGCTTTATACTCTACTATTTTTAATATACTATTTTAAAGCATAATCTGACATGCTCAACCCATTAGCCACTTTAGTACCACTGTGACCAAAGACATCTGATGACAAAGTTCTGGCCATGTCAGAAATGTTTACCTAAAATCCACTGCTTCGTAGCTTGTTTTAAAACCGCCTATAGGAGGGCAGCATAGGATGATGTAAAATTCACAGGATACAAATACTGCTGTGGCAATGGAGTAACTAGATGAAACATTCTAATGAACAGAAAAATATCCTTTTACCTCAAGCTCGCTTTGAAGAATGTTTCCGTTTATGCACTTTCCTTTAATCTAGCTTTAGTCTGTCATTAGAGGATCTTCATTGTATAATCTGACGTGTTATCGCAGTCAGTTATAGAACTGAGCCAAGATATTATTTGAATCATATCATCTCATACAGCGTGACATGTAATAATCTTAAAATGCCACTATAATCGCAGTCTAAAGCCGGTTTAAGTAACAAAGAGAGTGTGTAGATATGAGTGTGATGCATGAGCATGCTGCTGTCTGGACCTCCCTTTTCTCCCTTCTCCCTGTTCAAACTCAGTGAGACAGATCTAAACACTTCAAACAGTGGCTCAGTATCAACTTTAAAATAAATGTATTTGTACATTGACTTTAGAAGCTATCTAACCTTTCTGCAATGAAAGTACTGATATACCTTTTCTGGTCTCCGTTACTAAACACTTCAAACATCTACTGGCCTTTTTATATTTTCACCATCCTACCCTCTTATTGGTATAAGGATCAGGTGGGCAGATATTAATTCATTTTTATGTTTGCTCCAAATTTTTGTCATTTTAGATGTTTCATTATTATTATTATTATTTTATTTAATGTGCCAACTGTTGTGGTGAGCAGTGCGTTTTACATTTTACATGACATCATTTCAGCAAAACTGTCTTTTTTTACATTTCCATTATATGTTTAATAGTCAACCACAGCTTCTAAGTACGGTGTTTTAAGTGTAATGAAGTGATAAATCTCCTAATCTCTGTAGGCGCTGAACACATTAAGGCTTGTCTCCTCCTCATCCTCCTCCCCTCAGCAACCTCTGTTTGTGCTCAGCCATGTGGGATGGAGCTTACATAAGAAATTTAGCCTTAACTTCTTGGGAAGGAGGACTCCATAACACAAGACATGTCTAAAGGAGAACATACACTTTCAGCTTTTACTCTGAAGAAGAAGAAGTCATGACATGGCTACTTTATCCAAATTAACCTAATTTCATTAATTAAGTCGATGGAAGCTTGAGTCTTTCTACTCACCTGTACGGAAAGGACAAGGGGGTGTATTTATTGTTTTATTTTATTTTTTTGTTAATTTCTCATTTTGGAGGTCGTTTATTTCACTTCAGGAGAGGTAAAAGGAACACGAGGAGAAAGCAACAAGTGTTTGTTAGGAACATTTTTACCTCAGAAAACCAATTTTCCTCACGCCACACGAAGACTCTGACATGACAGCATTCAGGCTATATTTTCAGTCAGTTGTTTCAAAGTGAAAAATATTACTTCACTTTCATTACATTTAATGAGAATTTTTATTTTTTTTTAAAAATGCCTAAATTGGAAACCAAATTATTAATTCGTTCGCTCGCGCTGCTGGCGTTAACCTGCGTCGAAGCCAAAGACTCGGAAGAAAAAGCTAACGGTTTGCGCGCGCTCAACGTCACGGCCGCGCGATATCCGCGCGCGCCGCCGCCTATGTGCACGGGACCCACAGAGGTCCGGGACGCGTTCAAGTACATAAACGCAGCCGTGTCGTGTCTCGTCTTTGTAGCGGGGCTCGTGGGCAACTCGGCGCTCCTGCGCATCATCTACGCGAACGAGCGCATGCGCAACGGGCCCAACCTGCTCATCGCGAGCCTGGCGCTCGGTGACCTCGTGCACGTCGTAATAGGCATCCCCATTAACGTGTACAAGGTGAGTACTGTTTATTATTTACCCTGTAAACTCATTACTCAGTAATTACTTAGATAATGATGTGTCGTGTACTTTTTGTAGACAAAGTAAGGATATGTTTATTCATTTTTGTTCTTAATACTTTTTGCAAAGATTTAGCCCGTCATATATTTAATTCTTCAGGAATTAATTACTCATTCACTCTTAAAATCTTACATCATGAAAATACAAATATTCATGATGCGGTTTTGAATTTGTTACTAACTCTTTAATTATTTATACCAAATATTGTAGTATATCCATTTTTAAAAAAAAATCAGTAACAACCCCAAAGCTGTCATGTTTCCTTATAGAAAAAAAGATCACATCATTGACTCATATAAACATTTAAACAGCAGAATACAGTGCCCTCCACTAATATTGGCACCCTTGGTAAATATGAGCAAAGAAGCCTGTGAAAAATTGTCTATATAATATATGCTTTCTATATGCTTTTTATATATATGCTTTCTGGCAGAGGCAGTCAGGTTTTCATTTAATATCTGTTGATATTTGATAGAGTGCATGATGCCATGTATCCTAACAAAATGTCCAGGTCCTCTGGCAGAAAAACAGCCCCAAAACATTAAAGAGCCACCACCATATTTAACCATGGGCATGAGGTACTTTTCCATATCACTACTTCTCTGTGTGCACCAAAACCACCTCTGATGTTTATTGGCAAAAAGCTCTATTTTGGTTTCATCTAACCATAGAACCCAATCCCATTTGAAGTTCCAGTAGTGTCTGGCAAACTGAAGACGCTTGAGTTTGTTTTTGGATGAGAGTAGAGACTTTTTTCTTGAAACCCTTCCAAACAACTTGTGGTGATGTAGGTGACTTCGGATTGTAGTTTTGGCGACTTTCTGTCCCCGAGACGCAACAAACTTCTGCAACCTCGAACCATCCTCTTCACAGTGCATTGAGACAATATAGACACACGTCCAATTCCAGGTTGATTCATAACATTTCCAGTTGACAGGAACTTCTTAATTATTGCCCTGATGGTGGAAATGGGCATTTTCAATGCTTGTGCTATTTTCTTATAGCCACTTCCCATTTTGTGAAGCTCAACAACCTTTTGTCGCACATCACAGCTATATTCCTTGGTCTTACCTATTGTTATGAATGACTAAGGGAATTTGGCCTATGTGTCACCTCATATTTATACCCCTGTGAAACAGGAAGTCATAGTTGAACAATTTCCTGTTCCTAGTCACCCAGGTGTACTAAAAAAATGTAAAATATCATTGGGAATATACTTCAAATATATTTTTCTCATATGAATTCATATGGGTGCCAATAATTGTTGCACACCTATATTTAACAAATATACAGTATATATATATATATATATATATATATATATATATATATATATATATATATATATATATATATATATATATATATATATATATATTAAACAAAGTGAATCTTCAAAAATTTTACTATTTTATCACAAAATACAAGATAGACCCATCTATCTCATGGAATAATGGCATGATATCATGAAACCCAAAATGCCATGAAACTGGCATCTTTCTTCTATGCCACATTACCCAGATAGCCCAGCAGTACAAGAGGAAATCAAGATTTCCAGGTCTCTATTTAGACCTAGCAGAGGTCTTTAGTAAAAACTAAATCATATGAATTGCCTCCACATCATCCCTGGGACTGTGCAATGAATAGTTTACTTGGTGCATCACATCAGTGCAGTCATATCCTATCCCCTACAAACTGAGACTGAAGATGGTACTGTGGTTATTGTGAACATTTTTCATGGTACACTTTATTATATTATTATGCTGAGGTGAAAAGCAGGGTTTGTTTATTCATTTATATGTTATGGACTAATTAAATATATTTTTAATTATTCATTTGTTTTATAATGTCAGATATGATCAAATGCCACTCTACATGCTTCTTTATATAGCTTGGTATTATGGATGTTTAGCATGGTATCATGTTATCTCAGTGTGTTCGTATTGGTATGGTGTGAGCTGCAAAGGCCTGTCTAATATTGAACGTATTGCATTATATGAAAGATTGAATATGAATTAAGATTTGGAAGTTTTGCTATTCCAAACAAAAAAAGCTGTGTACAACTATGGAAAGTAAAACTTCTGGTCAAAGAAATACATCTATATAATTTATATATTTTTAAGTTCACTTGTTATTTCTAGTAAGGCTTTTTCATTGACATTTCAAATCAACCAAACTGTAATTCCCTCTTTTAGCTTCTGGCTGAAGACTGGCCTTTTGGTGTTGGAGTCTGCAAACTGGTTCCTTTTGTGCAGAAGGCATCAGTTGGCATCACAGTCTTGAGTTTGTGTGCATTAAGCATAGACAGGTACATCTTATTTGCAAATAATTCAGTTTTGTTTCATTTAGAGCACGTTGAGATGCATGTAGAACATATTTGTAATTTACAGATACATCTAATTATAGATGTACAGTACAGTAATTATGCTGTACCACAATGGTTTTGCTATTTATTATCAATGCATGAGCTATTGTATAACAATACTGACTATGAAGTTTAGAAATTCAGTGACAATTGGGCAAAGGCATTCCAGTTACTTTGAATTACCACTATTATACATGGGTATTGTTCAAAATCGTGTACTGTGACAGTACCTACTGAATTCGATTCAGTACTTACACTACCTACTGCTCGGCCGTTGATACCGTCTGTATTGATTAGTATGAATATAATCTGGACGTACTATATCCGCCATGTTGGCATTGTCATGTGACCTACAAAGAGCTGACGTGCTGCCTTCTGCCATTTTTGATTCAGACAGCTGTTCCTCACCAATCCCACTGCCTTATGCGATAGCGCAGTGTGCATTGCTTCCATACTGCAGAATCTTGGCAGAAGCAGTAGGTCATCCGGGTATTTCTAACCTACTCTTTTATGAATACTAAGAATTCGGACATACTACTCCTTTGGCTTACTGCTTTTCACATACAGGTGCATCTCAATAAATAAGAATGTCATGGAAAAGTTAATTTATTTCAGTAATTCAACTCAAATTGTGAAACTCGTGTATTAAATAAATTCAGTGCACACACACTGAAGTAGTTTAAGTCTTTGGTTCTTTTAATTGTGATGATTTTGGCTCACATTTAACAAAAACCCACCAATTCACTATCTCAACAAATTAGAATATGGTGACATGCCAATCAGCTAATCAACTCAAAACACCTGCAAAGGTTTCCTGAGCCTTCAAAATGGTCTCTCAGTTTGATTCACTAGGTAAGCCACAAACATTCACTGCCAAAGAAGCTGGCTGTTCACAGAGTGCTGTATCCAAGAATGTTAACAGAAAGTTGAGTGGAAGGATAAAGTGTGGAAGAAAAAGATGCACAACCAACCGAGAGAACCGCAGCCTTATTAGGATTGTCAGGCAAAATCAATTCAAGAATTTGAGTGAACTTCACAAGGAATGGACTGAGGCTGGGGTCAAAGCATCAAGAGCCACCACACACAGACGTGTCAAGGAATTTGGCTACAGTTGTCGTATTCCTCTTGTTAAGCCACTCCTGAACCACAGACAACGTCAGAGGCGTCTTACCTGGGCTAAGGAGAAGAAGAACTGGACTGTTGCCCAGTGGTCCAAAGTCCTCTTTTCAGATGAGAGCAAGTTTTGTATTTCATTTGGAAACCAAGGTCCTAGAGTCTGGAGGAAGGGTGGAGAAGCTCATAGCCCAAGTTGCTTAAAGTCCAGTGTTAAGTTTCCACAGTCTGTGATGATTTGGGGTGCAATGTCATCTGCTGGTGTTGGTCCATTGTGTTTCTTGAAAACCAAAGTCACTGCACCCGTTTACCAAGAAATTTTGGGGTACTTCATGCTTCCTTCTGCTGACCAGCTTTTTGAAGATGCTGATTTCATTTTCCAGCAGGATTTGGCACCTGCCCACACTGCCAAAAGCACCAAAAGTTGGTTAAATGACCATGGTGTTGGTGTGCTTGACTGGCCAGCAAACTCACCACACCTGAACCCCATAGAGAATCTATGGGGTATTGTCAAGAGGAAAATGAGAAACAAGAGACCAAAAAATGCAGATGAGCTGAAGGCCACTGTCAAAGAAACCTGGGCTTCCATACCACCTCAGCAGTGCCACAAACTGATCACCTCCATGCCACGCCGAATTGAGGCAGTAATTAAAGCAAAAGGAGCCCCTACCAAGTATTGAGTACATGTACAGCAAATGAACATACTTTCCAGAAGGCCAACAATTCACTAAAAATGTTTTTTTTTATTGGTCTTATGAAGTATTCTAATTTGTTGAGATAGTGAATTTGTGGGTTTTTGTTAAATGTGAGCCAAAATCATCACAATTAAAAGAACCATAGACTTAAACTACTTCAGTCTGTGTGCATTGAATTTATTTAATACGCGAGTTTCACAATTTGAGTTGAATTACTGAAATAAATGAACGTTTCCACGACATTCTAATTTATTGAGATGCACCTGTACTGTATAGTTGGGTAGTAGGGATATTCGGATGCAGCCATGGTCTAGTATTCTCTAGTATGGTGGTCACCAATCCTCTTCCTTGAGTTCTACCTTCCTGCATGTTTCATATCCAACCAAAATCTAACAGACTTGTTATATATATATATATATATATAACATTTGTGTGTGTGTATATATATTACATGGAAAGACAATAAGAAATATAAATACAGTCCAGATGATATTATTGTGCAGTATGAATATAGTGCTGAATTGGGGGATGTAAAAAAAATTCACGTAATTAAAAAAAAAAAAATCGCCTGTCTGACTTTCACAAGGTACCGTGCGGTAGCATCTTGGAACCGCATCAAAGGAATCGGAGTGCCCAAGTGCACGACCATCGAGATCATAGTGATATGGTTGCTCTCCATCATTCTGGCAGTGCCTGAGGTCATCGCCTTTGACATGATCATGATGGATTATAAAGGAGATCACTTGAGGATCTGCCTGCTGCATCCCATGCAAAAGAGCCAGTTCATGAAGGTCAGTGTGGTGTGTGTGTGTGTGTGTGTGTGTGTGTGTGTGTGTGTGTGTGTGTGTGTGTTTATCAAATGTACAAAGCCTGTCGCATCTCCTAAAATGGTTTTGAATCTAAGTCAGCATTCAGAATTCAAGAGCATTAAAGGTTAGATGTCTGTATCTTGCCATTAGTCTGCACAGGAATATATGCATACTTACGTGTGCACACACACACGCACACACACACACACACACACACACACACACACACACACACACACACACACAGTATTTTTGCACATTGAATTTAAAACATGTCATGAATTGACTGCAGAATTTATAATGGAGTAACTATGTGAGGTCTGATTCAAATGGACAGCCATTAAATTATTACATACTTAACCTTTAAGGTTTGTTCAAGTCAGATTGACTAATTTTAATGCACAGTTTTACAAAATGACTCATGATGTGCTTGGGTCAATTTCTCTAATGGGCAATCATTATTGAAAACCATATTTATTTGAGATTACTGAGATTTTCAGATTGTGTTTATTTTATAATAAGCAGGTGAATCCATTTTACTAAATATTTATATTTCTTTAAAAAAAATAGTTTAAAACAAGACATATTGGCAAATTTATGATGATGTCTTTGGTCAGTGAGTACAGTAAATGCTAATTACCAGAACACAAATTAACGTATTTTTCAGTCAAGAATCCTTTTGATGCTTATTATTAATGTGGTGTGTTTTATCTGTTCTCAGTTTTATAAGTCAGCAAAAGATTGGTGGCTCTTCAGCTTTTACTTCTGCATGCCACTGGCCTGCACTGCCATCTTCTACTCCCTCATGACCTGTGAAATGCTGCGAAAGAAGGACAGTGTGCAGATTGCTCTGAACGACCACTTGAAACACGTTGGTGCACTTTATGACTGTTCATGACCTCTGAATCCAGTGCCCTAAAACCCTAAAGCCCCAATCAGCAAGTGGCAGTTTGATGCAACCTGAGTTGTACGCAACAACACTTGCAAAATGTCTTTGAAAATATTGAGACCATTAAAATGCATGTTTTTATCCTCTCTAACAGCAACTAAGAGGAGCCTCGTTTAGAGAAGCATTGTTTAGGGTTTAGGCCACTGCTGATTGGAGCTTGAATATAATAATCGTGCTACCAAAAGGTGTTAACTTTTTAATCAGGTACTAGCTATGAATGGGTGATACAACTTATTCTCTTCTCAAGTCTGTGCCAAATTATAGTTCAAATAAATGCTTAATTATTAGCACAATACGGTCCATCCAGGATTTCGTGATTTTTCTATTGCAGAAATTAACGTAAAATCAAGTAAACTCCACAGTATTCAGAGGAGCTTGAAATTTTTCAAAATTAAGATTTGGGCCAAGACACGTCATGTGAGCCTCTTTGATTCAACATGAGTACAGCTAAAAGGTCTCATTTACCAACAAACATCACCGCGAAAGATCATTTCAAATTGCAAAACAATTTCGTACAATTGCAATTTAGTAGCACACAAACAAAAGCACAAAAACTCAGCAAGTTGTATCGCAAATTTTGAAAACAAAAGGCCACAGCAAAATCAAGAATTTTTTGCCTCAACAATCACAAAAAACTCTGTGCTTCCTCAAGAATATTGTTATAGGAAAATAATCAGTGATGTGAAGTGGAAGGCCATTACCATGCTAAAGTTGATTGTTTCCCAATAACAAAAGATCGCAAAGACTTTTATTCTTCTTGTACTTTATTAATCAAAGAACAACACCTCATACTATTCATTCATTTATACAAACAATTTAGTTTGTGTTATCCTTTGCGTTATAGTAGATCTAAACAGCTGTTCCTCCACCCGCCTCTCTTTTTTCACTCTACTGATGTTAATAAGACAAAGAAATTACAGCTTCTCATGCAATGGGGAAACCATAAAATCCTCCATCTTGAAAACTTTCTCATGGCAGACTGTTACAAAACACTGACACTGGAGACTCCTTCCAAAATGTCGTAACAGGAAGCATCAACATATCAGCGATTGCACATTTGTTTGTTCTTTAAATCCGTTAATGTCTACCATAAACGAACAAGAACAAGCACAATAACAACGAAAAACCTTGCAGCCAAAACTATTGTCTGAGCTGCTGTTACAGAAATTAATTAACACTTTCTCCCAATCAGAATAAAACATTCAACAGTGCTGTGATATAATATTACCTAAATTATTATAACTTTAGTATATTATGTGAATGATGCCTCTCTGAAAAGATTCTGTCAGTGAATGCTGTTTCACTCACAAACTCATTTTCCTGTGTTCTCGTCCCATCTGATCTCGCCTGCCTGAGCTCATCATGCTCTTTATGTAGCTGATTTTCTTGTGTTTGTGAAGTCTTTTGGCATATACCACACTTTGATAAATTGCCAGTTAATGGAGAGAATGGAGTGAGATAACTCCAAATGATCATTCATTTTTCCATCTCTCTATATACGAGAGAAGCACTGGTTCATTAACTCGTCTCGGGTGTCTGTGTGTTTCTCTGCATGCTCCTGTAGGAGTGAGAAGTGGAGGCAAACGGCAGGAGAAGTAGTTATTATGTTACCCATTTGAAAGTTTGAAAAAATGATATGCTTTTTTCAGCATTATGTCTTTTAGTATACAGGTACACCTAAAAATGATGTAAAGTTCTCAAAAGGAAACATATTATATTGAGTCGCCCGTCTCTAGTTTCATACTTGCTTATATTGAGAAAGTTACTTTACATATAAAACTTTGATATCAAAATGTGGTGTTTTCTACCATAGAGACGCGAGGTGGCCAGGACCGTGTTCTGCTTGGTGTTGGTCTTTGCTCTGTGTTGGTTGCCTCTGCACCTGAGCCGTATTCTCAAACTCACCCTTTATAATGAGGACGATCCAAACCGCTGTGAGCTTCTGAGGTAAAATACACATTTTTAGAACTTTGGTGTCAGTTTTTCTTATATTTCAGCTTACCAGCTGACATGATTTGAATTACACTGATTTAAAGGGTTTCAGAAGGAGAGTATGGGGATAGAATGTTTTGCCCATCAGACAGCAGAAGAGCAGCTCCAGACACACATTCATGAAAAACCTGGAACACACTTACATGTGGCCATCCATGCGTCCATCCATCCATCTTCTGTACCGCTTATCCTACACAGGGTCACAGTGAGCCTGGAGCCTATCCCAGGGGACTCGGGTGTCACAAGGTGGGGGACACCCTGGACGGGGTGTCAACCCATCGCAGGGCACAGTCACACACCAATTCACACACTATGAACAATTTAGAGATGCCAGTCAGCCAACAACACATGGAAACCCTATTATAGACTAATGTACTATAAACTATATGTTCTGTATTGTATCAAAGTGTGCATGATATGTTGTATCATTTTCCTCCAGCTTCTTCCTGGTCCTTGATTACATTGGGATCAACATGGCTTCAGTGAACTCATGCATCAACCCAGTAGCTTTATATATGGTCAGCAAACGGTTTAAGAGGTGTTTCAGGGTAAGAAAACTCATTCCATCATTTATACATTACTTATTCATACCTAGGGGCAATTTAGAATAGCCAATCCAACTACTGGCCTGGTTTAAGGGGTTTGGATGAACAATTTTCATATTATAATTTTTCCATTATTTATGCACTGAGTATATACTGTAAGTACACTATATGGCCAAAAGTATGTGAACACCTGACCTTCACACCCATATGAGCTTTCTGAACATCTCGTTCCAGATTTAGTCCCCAAAATGAATGGGGATTTGCCCATTCAGCCACAAGAGCATGAGTGAGGTCAGGCACTGATGTTGGGCGAGGAGGCCTGGGGTGCAGTCGGCATTCCGGGTCAGAAGTGTTCAGTGAGGTTGAGGTCAGGGCTCTCTGTAGGACACTCACACCAACCTTGGCACACCATGTCTTCATGGACCTCACGTTGTGCACAGGGGCATTGTTATGCTGGAACAGGTTCGGGCCCCTTAGTTCCAGTGAAGGGAAATTGCAGTGCTGCAGCATACAAAGACATTCTATACAATTGTTTTGGCAAACGTTTGGGGAAGAACAACATATTCATGTGATGGTCAGTTGTCCACTTTTGGCCATATAGCGTGTGTTTGCTTGATCAAGTTGCACTCAAGTAGGTGGCTAAATGGATGTTATTACATGAAAATCACAATATAATTTTTATATTTTCCTCTTACTTATCTGTTGTGATAGATCTGTTGTCCAGACTTTGATGCAAACTTTTAATCAAATTTTATTTTGTGCCCAGTCTTGCCTCTGTTGTTGGTGTCTGCCTCCTGATGTGTTAGCAGTGGATGAACAGCAGTCCTGCATGAAGCTGAAATCAGCAGAGCACGGGTCAGAACAGAGCAGCAGCCGAATCACAAACAAGTACACTTCGGGCAATTCTGTATAGAGTGGTACTATTGTAATACACACTTGTTGACTTCCAATCACCACTGAAACGTGTGCATCATCTGTGCCACTGGCAGCACGTGGGCTGGGTACAACCCCAATTCCAAAAAAGGGACGCTGTATAAAATGTAAATAAAAACAGAATGCAATTGATTTGCAAATCTCATAAACCCATATGTTATTCACAATAGAACATAAAAACATATCAAATATTTAAACTGAGGAAAACTATTTTAAGAAAAAAATGAGGGAATTTTGAATTTGATGCACGTCTCAAAAAAGTTGGGTCAGGGCAACAAAATGCTGGAAAAGTAAGTGTTACTAAAAAAGAAACAGCTGGAGGAACATTTTGCAACTAATTAGGTTAATTGGCAACAGGTCAGTAACATGATTGGGTATAAAAAGATTATCTTAGAGAGGAAGAGTCTCTGTGATCAAGGGACAAGGGTGAACAGTATTGCATGCCCGTGATCTTCAGGCCCTCAGGTGGCACTGCATTAAAAACAGGCATGATTCTCTAATGGAAATCATTGCATGGGCTCAGAAACACCTCCAGAACTCATTGTCTGTGAACACAGTTCGTCGTGCCATCTACAAATGCAGGTTAAAGCTCTATCATGCAAAGAAAAAGCCATATGTGAACATGATCCAGAAACGCCGCCATCTTCTCTGGGCCAAAGCTCATTTAAAATGGACTGAGGCACTCAGTTCAAAAGCCTGTATCTCTGATGGTATGGGGGTGCATTAGTGCCTATGGAATGGGCAGCTTGCACATCTGGAAAGGCACCAGATGTGCTGAAAGGTATATACAGGTTTTAGAGCAACATATACTTCCATCCAGACGACCTCTTTTTCAGGGAAGGCCTTGCATGTTGCAGCAAGACAATGCTAAACCACATACTGCATCTATTACAACAGCATGACTTCATGGGAAAAGAGTCCAGGTGCTGAACTGGCCTGCCTGCAGTCCAGACCTTTCACCAGTTGAAAACATTTGGTGCATCATGAAATGAAAAACACAACAAAGAAGACCCAGGACTGTTGAGCAACTAGAATCCTGTATCAGACACGAATGGGACAACATTCCTCTCCCAAAACTCCAGCAACTGGTCTCTTCAGTTCCCAGACGTATACGGACTGTTGTTAAAAGAAGAGGGGATGCTGCACAGTGGTAAACATGGCCCTGTCCCAACTTTTTTGTTGCTGCCATCAAATTCAAAATTACCTTATTTTTTCCTTAAAATGGTACATTTCCTCAGTTTAAACATTTGATATGTTTTTTATGTTCTATTGTGAATAAAAGATGGGTTTATGAAATTTGCAAATCATTGCATTCTGTTTTTATTTACATTTTACACAGTGTCCCAACTTTTTTGGAATTGGGGTTGTACATAGTCATATTGTCTTCCTACCTAGTAAACCATTATCAGCTCTGATTCACATATAAATAGTATAATAAAATCAAATTTACGAAATCAGATGAAACACACCATGTTGTTAAAATCACCATGATGTTGACATGACCTCCAAGGTGTCATGTCACACACTTCACTTGAGTTAGTAAAGTAAACTAATCAGCATATTAATATAAACCTTGCAGCTGGAGCTATTATCAGAGCTGTCATTATATAAAATTATTCATTATCTTCTGACCAATCGGATTTGAGAATTCAACAACACTGATATAAAATTGTTTAAAAAGGTTGCTATAGTAGGTTGAATATAACTCTTAAAGGTGTGGGAAAAATGGACAAAAATTTGTCTCAATGTCACATTGTATACTCAAAGCTGCAGGCATATTTTTCCTCACTGACAGGAGCAAACATACTTTATGTCTTCTGTTAGCTTGGTATGATTTTAGTATTATATGGTTCACTTTTGTACAGAACTATTACTAACTCTGTTGTATTATTATTTAATCTAATTCTATTGCTGCATGTTACTTTAGTATCACATATTTAAATCAGCCACTGTGATTTATTTTCATTACTTTTATGTATGTTGAAGTTCCATGAAATGTCGACTGTATGATTTGGCTATATGATATTACATCAGGATTTGACTATATGATATTACATACATATTACATATAGGAACACCTGTACACATGCTCATTTTTGCAGTTATCTAATCAGCCAATCATGTGGCAGCAGCACAATGCATAAAATCATGCAGTTATAGGTCAAGAGTTTCAGTTAATGTTCACATCAAACATCAGAATGGCAAAATATGTGATCTCTGTGACTAACCGTGGCACAGTGTTTGGTGCTGGACAGGCTGATTTGAATATTTCAGAAACTACTGATCTCCTGGGAATTTCACACTCAACAGTCTCTAGAGTTTACACAGAATGGTGCAAAAATAAATTTTAAAAAAACATCCTGTGAGCAGAGCTGCAGGCTGAAACACCTTGTTGGTGAGAGAGATTACAGGAGAATGACTAGACTGGTCTGAGCTGACAACTAAGCTAAGTAACTCAAATAAGCACTCTTTACAACCACGGTGAGCAGAAAAGCATCTCAGAATGCACAACACATCAAACCTTCAGGTGGATGGGCTACAACAGCAGAAGACCACATCAGGTTCCACTTCTGTCAGCCAAGAACAAGAATCTGAGACTATCATGGGCACAGACTCATCCAAACTAGACAGTTAAAGACTGGAAAAAGATCAGTTTGGGTGAGCCTGTGCCCCTCAGATTCCTGTTCTTGGCAGAAAGGAGTGAAACCCAATGTGGTCTTCTGTTGTTGTAGCCCATCCAAATCAAGGTTCGTTGTTTTGTGCATGCTGAGATGCTTTTCTGCTCACCATGGTTGCAAAGAGTGATTATTTGAGTTACTATAGTCTTCCTGGCAGCTCGAACCAATCTGGCCATTTTCCTCTGACCTCTGAAGGCGTTTCCACCCACAGAGCTGTCACTCACTCAATGTTTTTTGCTTTTCGCACCATTCTCTGTAAACTCTAGAGACTGTTGTGTGTGAAAATCCCAGGAGATCAGCAGTTTCTGAAATATTCAAAGCACCCCGTCTGGCACCAATAACCATGCCATGTTTAAAGTCACAGAGATCATACTTTTTCACCATTCTGCTGTTTGATGTGAACATTAACTGAAGCTCTTGACCTGTAACTGCATGATTTATGCATTGTGCTGCTGCCACCTGATTGGCATATATATATATATATATATATATATATATATATATATATATATATATATATATATATATATATATATATATATATATATATATATATATATATATGTAAGTTTTATTGAGCATCTTGCAGAACCAGCCACAGTTCTTCTGGAGACTTTGACTTTCGCACTTGCTTCTTATTTTTACAGCAAAACCCAGCAGCCTTCATGCAAACATTTTTCTGTAACATTAAATTTTGTGCTAGAAAACTAATGTTTGGGAATAAAATGTTTTTGTACTGATTTGATAATGTAGAAGTCATAAAATAAAAAATCTATAACAAAGTTTGTACTAAAAAAATAGCGTGCCTAAAACTTTTGCACAGTATTGTGTGTGTGTGTGTGTGTGTGTGTGTGTGTGTGTGTGTGTGTGTGTGTGTGTGTGTGTGTGTGTGTGTGTGTATATATATATATATATATATATATATATATATATATATATATATATATATATATATATAGTGGTGTGCAAAAGTTGTGAAAAAAAGTCAGTTGTGAAAAAATGCTGTAAAGTAAGAATGCTTTCAAAAATAGACATGTTAATAGTTTATATTTATCAATTAACAAAATGCAAAGTGAGTGAACAGAAGAAAAATCTACATCAAATCAATATTTGGTGTGACCACCCTTTGCCTTCAAAACAACATCAATTCTTCTAGGTACACTTGCACATAGTCATGGATTTTGTAGGCATAATGTCAGGTGTATGATTAACCAGTTATACCAAGCGGGTGCTAATGATCATCAATTCAATATGTAGGTTGAAACACAGTCATTAACCTAAACATAAACAGCTGTATAGGAGGATTAAAACTGGGTGAGGAACAGCCAAACTTAGCTAACAAGGTGAGGTTGCTGAAGACAGTTTACTGTCAAAAGTCATACACTATGGCAAGACTGAGCACAGCAACAAGACAGAAGGTAGTTATACTGCATCAGCAAGGTCTCTCCCAGGCAGAAATTTCAAGGCAGAGAGGGATTTCCAGATGTTCTGTCCAAGCTCTTTTGAAGAAGCACAAAGAAACGGGCAACGTTGAGGACCGTTGACGCAGTGGCCAGCCAAGGAAACTTACTGCAGCAGATGAAAGACACATCAGGCTTACTTCCTTTCACAATCGGAAGAGGTCCAGCAGTGCCATCAGCTCAGACCTGGCAGAAACCAGTGGGACCCTGGTACACCCATCTACTGTCTGAAGACTTGTGGCCAAAAAGCCATACTTCCGACATGGAAATAGGGCCAAGAGACTAAACTATACCCAAAAACACAGGAAATGGGGTGCAGAAAAATGGTAGCAGGTGCTCTGGACTGATCAGTCAAAATTTGACATATTTGGATGTAGCAGAAGGCAGTTTGTTTGCAGAAGGTCTGGAGAGCGTTACATGAATGAGTGTCTGCAGGCCACAGTGAAGCATGGTGTAGGTTCCTTGCAAGCTTGGGACTGCATTTCTGCAAATGGAGTTGGGGATTTGGTCAGAATTAATGGTCTTCTCAATGCTGTACAGGCAGATATTTTTCCATCATGTAATACCATCAGGGAGGCATCTGATTGGCCCCAAATTTATTCTGCAGCATGACAACAACCCCAAACATTAAGAACTATCTTCAGTGTAAAGAAGAACAAGGAGCCCTGGAAGTGATGGTGTGGCCCCCACAGAGCCCTGATCTCAACATCATCGAGTCTGTCTGGGATTACATGAAGAGAGAGAAGCAACTGAGGCTGCCTAAATCCACAGAAGAACTGTGGTTAGTTATCCAAGATATTTGGACCAACCTACCTGCCGAGTTCCTTCAAAAACTGTGCACAAGTGTACCTAGAAGAATTGATGAATTGATGCTGTTTTGATGGTATGGTGGTCACACCAAATATTGATTTGATGTAGATTTTTCTTCTGTTCACTCACTTAGCATTTTGTTAATTGATAAATATACTATTGTCTATATACTATATTGTCTATTTTTGAAAGCATTCTTACTTTACATCAAAGGAACTTTGTCACTAGATATGAGAGGGGTATAAATAAGACAGGTTCCACCTGCACTCCCTAAGCAGGTTCTAATCACTGGCACCCAATCTTGAACACATGATTCTAATTTTATGGATTAAAAAAAAAAAAAACACACACAATTTCCATGGGGTGTACTTATTTTTTTTCATATGACTATATGTGTGTGTGTGTGTATATATATATATATATATATATATATATATATATATATATATATATATATATATATATATATATATATATTATAAACAGGCTACTTTGTAACAGCCACACATATTATATATTTTATATTTTTGCTTTCAAACAAAGTTAATTTAATTGTTGTGTTAGCATGTGTTAGCATATGACTAGTGTTAATTAGATCTGGATATGTGATCCCAGTTTCTTAGTCTGATAAATGATTATTATGTTTTACTTTAATCTTTAGCCTGTAGCTGGCACTGCATTTGAATAAAAAACATGACAGAACTGGGTCAGAGACAAAAGTTTCAGCAGGTGGTTCAAAGTTCTCAAAGCTCAATTCATCTATGTTGATGAAAACCAAGCCCGTACTCATGCAGCTTGATTTACATGTTTACTTCTGGACCAAAATAAACTTTTGTAATTTAGTTTTCCAACTTTGCAAAGCTGCTTCAGAGAGAATAGCATAGTGACTGTTTTTGTCAGGCTTTCAAACTGAACTTTGAAATGGTTTCAACCTCCTGCCTTTGTTTATTTGAATAGAGAGAATTTGAAGTGAATAGTCTGATGTACAATTGGGTTGTGACTAGAATACGCACAGATGCAGCCAATTCGGGATTCTACAATATCAGTTTAACAAAACGTAGTTATCTTTATAACATTTTTATTGCCTTTGTCTATGCAGAGGTTATACGATTCACAGGAGTGCCCCTGAAGGACATCATGTGAGGGAAGGAATACACTGCCACCTCTTATGACTCCCTCATTTTACTCTCTGGTCACACACAGCACATTAAAGCTGTGAAATCTCTCTTGGGTACTTTTGTCCTGCCTCAGGGGCTGTGAAATTGGCAACAGTGGTGCCACTGATCAGCAGCAGTTTCCCTCTACGGTCCTTGTCAAATCAGAATGGCCAAAGGCCCTTAAGTGACCAAGTATATTACCTTCCAGGGGCATTTAATGGAAATTGCACAGGACACAAAGAAAAGTTCACACAGTAAAACAGTGTAATACATTTGCAGTGGTGTCCAAAAGTCTGAGTTTACTATTTTGTTCCATAAAAAACATGTGAAATTACATTTCTCAGTCACAAAACATGTCAAGAAAAAAATTAAGGCCAAAAAGTGCCAGTATTTTGTCTGTAATTTTGCTTTACTGATATTTTTATGAAGTCAGTATCAGGTGTTATTCATTAAGATGCAACAACAATTAGTACTACACTACAGTACGTGTAAGAAGCATGCAAGTTACCGTTTGAATTATTCTATTTCATGTTGTCTTGTTCCTGTGATGACTTCAGAATTAATTTCAAAACCTAATGCATCTTCACTTTTAGCAATGTTTAGCTTCTTCTCAGTGCTGTGTTGTGTGTTGTTACATTGAAAAAAAACAAAAACAAGACAGCCATTTTGCTAAACCATGTATAGAATGAAGTAAAAGAAAAGAAAAAATGCACTAATGAAAATGAACATCCTCTATGTAATGATTGTTTAATTAATCTAGTCATATAAATCAAAACCTGAAGCAGAAAAAAAAGTTACCATTTGAATGAAAAATATAATATGAATCAAGTACAATTTTGTCTTTTGTCTTAAGGTAAACAGTTTACTGTAATGTATAAATAAGGAGTTTAACTGAATACGAATACATTATTCAGACGAATACAAATACCGATATGGACAGTAAGTGGAGTATTTAAAGAAAGCTTGCCAAAAAGCTTTTGCATGAGCATAAGGTTTTTACTTGTGGAAGCCCAAGTTTGCCCACTGGCACATGTAGCAAGATTCCCAGCACAACTAATACTCAAAAACTGCACAGAAAGACTTGAAACTACTCAAAAATGTCCAGGCACAGAAAAGGGTAGATGCACTATTCCTCTATTTTTCAGTCTTTTCAGGGCAAACAAGTTAATATGGGTGTGCATTTCTGATTTGCAGTATACAATATATTTTTCTTTTCTCATATTTTTTTATGTCATACAATAATCCCAAAAATTCAAATTCTATGCAGCAGTTAGGCTTCAAAGGAGATTCTTGGAAGAGGGTCCAGTGTTTCATTTCCTGCTTTACCCCCCTTGTTTGAGAACATGTGAAAATAGTTGGCCTGAATGTTCAGAAGGGTAGCCAGAATTCCTTGCAGGTTTTTATCAATTTAACACAAATTTAAGACAAAACAACAACCTATGGATTTTCACACACGTTCCCTCTCACTCCACAGACTCAAATTCTCTAACGTTACATCCTATACTGTAATAAAAAATAAATAAATTACTGTAAAATACTTACAATACTTACAGTATCTCACAAAAGTGAGTATGCCCCTCACATTTTTGTAAATATTTTATTATATCTTTTCATGGGACAACACTGATGAAATGACAATTTGCTACAATGTAAAGTAGTGAGTGTACAGCTTGTATAACAGTGTAAATTTGCTGTCCCCTCAAAATAACTCAACACACAGCCATTAATGTCTAAACCGCTGGCAACAAAAGTGAGTACACCCCTAAGTGAAAATGTCCAAATTGGGCCCAAAGTGTCAATATTTTGTGTGGCCACCATTATTTTCCAGCACTGCCTTAACCCTGTTGGGCATGGAGTTCACCAGAGCTTCACAGGTTGCCACTGGAGTCCTCTTCCACTCCTCCATGACAACATCACAGAGCTGGTGGATGTTAGAGACATTGCGCTCCTCTACCTTCCATTTGAGGATGCCCCACAGATGCTCAATAGGGTTTAGGTCTGGAGACATGCTTGGACAGTCCATCACCTTTACCCTCAGCTTCTTTAGCAAGGCAGTGGTCGTCTTGGAGGTGTGTTTGGGGTCGTTATCATGTTGGAATACTGCCCTGCGGCCCAGTTTCCGAAGGGAGGGGATCATGCTCTGCTTCAGTATGTCACAGTACATGTTGTCATTCATGGTTCCCTCAGTGAACTGTAGCTCCCCAGTGCCGGCAGCACTCATGCAGCCCCAGACCATGACACTCCCATCACCATGCTTGACTGTAGGCAAGACACACTTGTCTTTGTACTCCTCACCTGGTTGCCGCCACACACGCTTGACACCATCTGAACCAAATAAGTTTATCTTGGTCTCATCAGACCACAGGACATGGTTCCAGTAATCCATGTCCTTAGTCTCCTTGTCTTCAGCAAACTGTTTGCGGGCTTTCTTGTGCATCATCTTTAGAAGAGGCTTCCTTCTGGGACGACAGCCATGCAGACCAATTTGATGCAGTGTGCGGCGTATGGTCTGAGCACTGACAGGCTGACCCCCCACCCCTTCAATCTCTGCAGCAATGCTGGCAGCACTCATACGTCTATTCTGCAAAGCCAACCTCTGGATATGATGCTGAGCATGTGCACTCAACTTCTTTGGTCGACCATGGCAAGGCCTGTTCTGAGTGGAACCTGTCCTGTTAAACCGCTGTATGGTCTTGGCCACCGTGCGGCAGCTCAGTTTTAGGGTGTTGGCAATCTTCTTATAGCCTAGGCCATCTTTATGTAGAGCAACAATTCTTTTTTTCAGATCCTCAGAGAGAAGTAGAGCATCAGGATGGATCAGGCAGGTCCAGAGAGCAGAAGGGGTCAGGATCGCTGGTATCTCAGGAATATCATGTGTAGCTCGACGGAGACAGAGAGAGAGAGAGAGAGAGAGAGAGAGAGAGAGAGAGAGAGAGAGAACAGATTATTAGGTATGCTCTTGTCACGTAATGGTTAAAGAAATTTGTACATTGTGCGCAGAGTGCAAGCAGGGACTCCAGCAAGACTAGCTATGACAACATAACTACAGTGGTGCTTGAAAGTTTGTGAACTGAAAGTTTGAATTTTCTATATATCTGCATAAAAGTGATCTAAAACATCAGCAGATTTTCTAAAAGTAGAACCAAATTAAACAAACGAGACAAAAATATTATACTTGGTCATTTATTTATTGAGGAAAATGATCCAATATTACATATCTGTGAGTGGCAAAAGTATGTGAACCTTTGATTTCAGTATCTGGTGTGACCCCCTTGTGCAGCAATAACTGCAACTAAACGTTTCAGGTAACTGCTGATCAGTCCTGCACATCGGCTTGGAGGAATTTTAACCCATTCCTCAGTACAGAACAGCTTCAACTCTGGGATGTTGGTGGGTTTCCTCACATGAACTGCTGGCTTCAGGTCCTTCCACAACATTTCTATTGGATTAAGGTCAGGACTTTGCTAGTTTTACTAGTATACTAGTAAGTATATTTTGCTAGTATATGCCAGTTTTTACTAGCATATAAAGTTAAACTTAAGGTTGACACAAGGAGAATTTTCACCATTTTCACCCCTGCCAAAAACACTAGATAGCCCACTATGCTGTAAATTTACAGCTATTTATTCCAGTGTAGGCCAGGGATCTTATCCAATCTTACCCACCTATTTTGCTGGAATTAAAAACCTCTGTAGATAAGATTGAATACCCCTGTATTTGTATGATACTATGACTTGGGCTGCCAGTGAAGGACAAAATATAATAATAATAATAATAATAATAATAATAATAAGAAGAAGAAGAAGAAGAAGAAGAAGAAGAAGAAGAAGAAGAAGAATTGTTCAGTGTAGTTTACTGCATTGTAATGTACATGTTTTATAATTTAAAATCAGGTTGTTTTTTTTCAATACTGTTCATGCTAAATGTTTGTTTGTTGTTACATGATCCATTTCCTTTATGTAAAATGCTTTTAAAACTTAAATATTTATTATTTCAAAAATATTTGAAAAGAAGAACAAACCAGTCATTCCCTGAGGTAATACACATGGCCACCATCGTGTAATATGATTTATGTTATCAAAGTGATTTCTTTACACAGTTTACCTCTGCTACAAAAAGTTCAGCAACCAGTTCAACTTGCACTAATATTTGCAGAGGGGAGTGAAAATGGGTTTGCACATACTTCTGGGTTAGCTGTTCAAACATTTGGGAGAAAAATGTTGATATAATGAAAAGCTCAGTGGTGGGAAAGAGAAAGAGAGCCAAAGAAAGGTCTGAGGAATTTTGTGTGCACTCCCTATCTCTGTTTGCCAGATGGAAGGGTAGAAAGAAGAGAAATGGCATTCTTTCTCATTTGTCATTACTTTTTTTTTTTTTTTTTTTTTTTTTTTTGTCAAATCCATAAACATATATAGATAAGTCAGGTTGTTGGTTATTCTAATTCAGCTTTGAAAATAAGCTAATTTAGTTTGGCAGAACAGACTATAGTTCTTATTTTAACACAGAGTTGCATCCTGTCTTGCATTTTCATTTAAATTTATTTTCAGTTGTGTCTCTATTCATATAGACTGCAAAGGGCTCAGGGCAATGAGAGAGCTTTGAGATCAATTTCATTTTATTAAAATTTCTTTAAAGGTGAAAAAGCAGGACTGAAGCAATAAGAACTTCTGCAATATATCTGGTCTTAATTGGATTTTTTTTTAAAAAGCAAAAAAATTAAAAAATAAATAAACGCTTTCAGAAATTGAAGGGTTTTTTCATATAAAATATTTTTATTCATGTATTTTTATAAACGTAATATTCTGTAGAACCCAGATACATATATATACAGAACTTTGAATTATGATATTTTACTCCTTTAATCCTTAATTGGCCATTCTCTGAAGAACAACTCTAGGTGTTCAGTATACTGCACTTTATTAGTATACTATTAGATTAAAATTGTGACGTTAGATTAGCATCATCTATAAAATTTCTCAGATAAATGCTTTAACCACCAAAATCAATCCCAACAGCTTCCACATAAACAAAAATATTTTCTGATTAAGAAAGGTTGTGGCAGGGGATGTTCCCACTAAACCCCCCCAAAACAAAAATAATAATAAAATTAAAATAAATAAATAAAATTAAATAATAATAATAATAATAATAATAATAATAATAATAATAATAATAATAATAATAATAATAATAATAATAATAATATTTTAAAATAATTGTGAGCAGCTATGGGTTATCCAGGATAATTGGAATCTGGTGGGAAAAGTACAAATGATAAAGATGCCCTGCTTTTCTTGTGACAGCTCTCATGCATAATATTCAACAAATAAATATATTATTTCTGCATAAATAATATGAGTTCTCCACTGATACAGGTCTTCACATTTTTTCCCTTCTGCCAGGGGAAAAAAAGTGTTAGAAGACAGATTGTGCGAGACAGACTCAAACCATTTACAGATGGATGGAAAGGGAACAAATCAAAACAGGCCTCTGGAATTTTTTTTTCTTCATATATTGACTTGATTTACTCACATGGCACCGTATGCTTAAAACATCACAAGTTCTATTCATCCACTTTCCCCAGCCACCTGGGACTACAGTAAATTAAAAATGAAATAATTTCAGAAAAGGAGTTTAGGGGGACTTAATGATATAGAAAGGCTACAAAATTAGTGTTTTCATCTCTCTTGGCTTCTGGTCAACCAGTTCAGAAGAGACAGAAGGTGATACTCAGACGTGAGATCATTTTGAGTTATGGTTTCAAGACAAAGGCCAAGAAGGAAAGAGTTTTTCAGATGCTTTCCACCCACACCATCGTTATAGGTGCAGAAATCAGGTCACCCAAAACACATTTCTTCAGAACGAGAGAGATTGCAACAAGTGGGAGAGGTTTCAGAAAAAAAGCTGATGAGGTGTAAAGTGAAGGCTGGAATAACAAGAAACATTTTCATCACTTTTGGTTGTGTGATCCCACATGCACTGCCAGTTGTTTTTTTTGTTTTTTTTTTTACTTTTTATGTCAGTTTGTTCACTATCAACGATTTATTAAGGCAATAAATAAACAAATGTTGTACCAAATACAAAAATCTTATATATATATATGTATATAAGGACTCAGGGACAGGACTATAGCTGTTATATTAAAGGCAAGTGTACTTGTTGAGCTAGTTACTGTAAGACTGTATGTCACTGTAAACCTAGATTTGTAATACAGTTCATACTAGACAATGTTAGTATTGTACAATAAGAGAAATGTATGCTCTGTGCTACAAGTGCCTAATAAAAGTCATCCAGATCTGCCTTTTCCAGTTCGGTCTAAATTGTTTTTCAATAAAATAATGTCATTAACATTTCTCAGTTCACTTATAGCTATTTCTTACTTAGATTTTCTAAGTCTACCCTGCTGAAAGAAATCAATAGAAACCATTACAGAAATTCTAATGGTTTCCACTACAAATACCATTACAAACCATCAGCTACCTATCAAACCCATTACCATTATAGGTCCTTAATGGTATCCACTAGAGATAACATGCCACCAGTAGAAGGCAAAAATTACCAGTAGAAACCCAAAGGGACCATTATAATTTCCATTAAAAACAATACAATTCCCATTATAACCATTATAACCATTAAAACCATTACATATTCTATGAGGGTTTCTATTGTTTTTTTTCCCCAGCAGGGTAGAGTTTTTTAACTTTTGAAATGTAATCAAATATGTTACAACACGGTGTTCAAAACCTTTTAAGTGGCAGTGTATGTGGTCTCATTTGGAACCTCTAGGGTCCTACGATATGTACAAATCTCATAGTGACCCCTACTGGGCAATCAACAGGTTTTCCTGTTAGGATGACCAATCATAAAATCTTTGTTGCCTTGCTCCTGTTATTTACCTTAGAGCTGATAGATAACTTAATTAGCTCAAATTATACCACTTGACGATATTAGCTCCAGGTATTATATGTCTAACAAGCTCAATTTGTTAAATGACCCAATATAATTATAAACTTCAAGGCTAGACCTTAATCAGAAGGCATTGTGATGTGATGTAATTTTCTTTTCAATATACAAAAAATAAATAAATAAATAAATATTAAGCCGCTGATTACTTATTCATTTCAGAAATATAAACTATGGTTGACTATTTCATTAGGCTACTACAGCTGTACATAAATTCTACTCGTGGTAGGATACAGTACTGTGCAAAGGTTTTAGGCACATGCAAATAAATGCTGTAGAGCAAAGATGCCTTCAAAATAATGAAATTAAATGTTTCTACATAAAAAATAAAAATAAAATAAATAAATAACGTAAAGGGCAGTAAACAGTAGTAAATGAAACAAAGTCAATATTTGGTGTGAAAAAATAAAAAATAAAAATAGTAGTCTCCAGTACAATTTGTGCAGTTTTATAAGGAAATGAGCTGGTAAGTTTTATTGAGCATCTTGCAGAACCAGACACAGTTCTTCTGGAGACTTTGACTTTTGCACTTGCTTCTTATTTTTGCAGCAAAACCCAGCAGCCTTCATTGTGTTTTTTGTCTGAAAAGTGTCTCTTACGTAATACGCTGCTTTCTTTAATGACATATAAACATTTTTCTGTAACATTTAATTTTGTCCTAGAAAACTAATGTTTGGGAATCTAAAACGTTTTTTGTACTGACTTGAATGTAAAAGTCATAAAATAAAAAAATCTATAACAAAGTGCAATACTGTGTATGATAACATAGTGAGCAAGCCAGACACAACAGTGGCAAGGAAAAACTCACTGAGACGACAAGAGAAAGAAAACTTGAAAGAATACAGTATACAGCTATAGAAGAATAGAGGCAAACAGTACTAAGTGTGTTGAAAGGATGTTTAGTATGAGTAGATAGTGAATAAGAGATCTGCGATGAGTACAAGACAGTTATTATGATTACAGCAGCAGTTTTTAGAATGTACAAATATATCATCTACAGATGAGATTATCTATTTCCTTTTCCATTTAAGGAGTTCGGCAGACGCCCTTATCCAGAGTAACTTACAGAAGTGCTTTGAAGTTTCTATCAATAAACATATCCTCATGCTGGTTCACTAAATCAGGGAATAAGAGTACCATCAGTCTAAAAACCCTGTTCGTGATGTTAGTAAAGTATGAAAAAACACAAGACAAGGATTTTATTTAAATAACAAAAGGTTAATTTTAGTAGTTGGTGAAGAGGACAGTCTGGGGTGGCAGGGGAGTGCATGATAAATGCTTAACATAGGTGGGTACTGGACTGTTTTTGGCTTTGCAAGCATGCACCAGTGTTTTGAATCTGATGCGAGCAGCTACAGGAAGCCAGTTGAGGGAGCGTAGCTATGGGAACTTCCGGAGGTTGAAAACAAATTGTGCAACTGCGTTCTGGATTAGTTGCAGAGGTGGCAATTATGAGATGGCACGTAGAAGCAAACCTGCCAAAACCTGCCAGTTGCAGTAGTCCAGTCTTGAAATGACAAGGGACTAAGCAATGAGCTGAGTGGCGTCTGTGGATAGAAATGACCAGATCCTCCTAATGTTGTAAAGGAGAAACTAGCCTGATTGGTAGGACAGATGGTGAGATCTGAAAGATGTCCAGGGATATCACATAGTCTTGACATGGGGATGCATCAGGGATGTACAGAAGCTTGTTTTTGCTGGGATGTAGTTTCAGCTGATGAGCTGCAACATCATCCACGATGAGATGTCTGCCAGACATGCTTAGATCTGTTACAGAAACATGAGTGTCTGAGGGAGGAAAGGAAAGGATGAGTTGAGTATCATAAGCATAGCGGATATGACCTCACCAAGAGAGCGGGTATAGAGGGAGAACAGAAGAGGACTCAGCACTGAGACTTGTGGGACACCAGTGATGAATCTGCATGTAGCATATGTAGATCCCATCTATGTCACCTGATTTGACCATCTCACCAGGTAGGAAGCAAACCATTGCCATGCTCTGTCACTGATAATGCATGTGTGTACTCATCAGGTACCATCATCACATCACGCAGCAGGAGTGTGCATATAGCTTGACAAAGAGAAAGAAAGAGAAAGAGAGAGAAAGCGAGAGGAGGGGGATTATTAGGTATGCTCTTGTCCTATAGTAGTTTAAAAGGATATTCATTGTACAAGGATATGCATCAGAGTACAAGCAGGGACTCCAGATCCCCCATGAACCCCCAGATTCTCATCATTACCTAAGAGAAAATAGGTAATTGGAAGGCTATTTCATAGCTCAACGGCTTTGTAGGAAAAAAGTCTTCCCTCTGCTGTAGTTTACATTATTCTAGGTTCTGATAAAGAACCTGCACCTTTTGATTGCACAAGCATGGTGAATCATAATAGACCAAAGGTGCACTCAAGTAATATGGGGCAAGACCATTCAATTATTTTTTATAGAGTGTTAGTAAAAATTTTATAAATAATGCTTTTTTTTTTTTTTTTACTGAGAGCCAATGTAGTGTTGATAAAAGAGGGGTAATATGTTCAAACTTTCCAATTTTACATTCTGCATTCTAGACTAAGTGGACTTTGTTTATGCATCTACTGAAACATCCAAGCATCTCATATACTCAGACATCAAGGCATTACTATAGTCCAACCTAAACATGAACTAGTTTTCCTGCATCCTGTAAGTTTTTCTGCATTAGATTAGTTTAGCTGCCTGAGGCATTAGTAGAAGTTCTCCTGTCTTGTTGGGACTAAGAAGGCATACATAGCATTCAGAGTCTAATGTCTTTTATGCATTTCTCAACATTATTAAGCTGGTAACTGTCATTTGGTTTGGCTGAAACACACAACCATAGGTCATCAGCATAGCAGTGGAAGATAATGCCATATTTTCCATGGTTTCTGAGAAAGTGCATACTGTAAAGGGGAAAAAGCAGTGTCCCTAGAGCAAAGCCTTGGGGAATAACAACCTTTAATTTGCATGCAAAGAGAAGTTACCATTAACAATTGATAACAGTTATACAGCTGATGACAGTCAGATAAGACTATTTTATTTATTTATTTGTTTGTTTGTTTGTTTGTTTGTTTGTTTGTTTATCAAAATAATAAACATTTCTGGTTCTCTTCGAACTCTTTAATCATACATGATTAAAAAACAGGCAAATTAGCACATTTTGTTAATTCAATTCACTTCAATTTGAATCAGGTCTCAGTCTAATTTGTTGGTTGATGCTGTATTGTCCTTATTCCCATGAGAAGTTAGCTGTTGTGTGCTGATTTAATGTCACAAGGGGGTATTATTAGCTCAGATATAATGCCATTTAATAGGAGAATTTCAAAGATCTCAAACATAAGTGATAATGGTCAGGTTTTGCTTTTGGCTGCTAAAACAATTCACCAGGTTCCTGTGCCACTGAACATCATATTAATGAGAAATCCAACGTAGAAATAGTGGAGACAACAAACGTCGGAGTCAAAGTTGCATAAGGTAATGTACGTAGTTATACAATGTTGCACAAAGTTACAGCAGAGTCTCAGTCCAGCTAGATAGTAATGAGATGACATGAGATGACAAGTGTGGTTTGAGCAGAGTCTACAGATTAGGAAGAGCTAGACAGACTATAGGCTTAAAGCGCTGCTGCACTGTTCTCTTTATTTAGAGATGAAGCATGGGCTAAACACCACTGGTGCCACTATCAGCACGTAGTCAAACAGTCCAATGCACTAATAATGCCTCACTACAAGAATCACCAATGCGAGAACTGCAGTTTTGTGATGGGCTGAATTCATGTTGTGATAATCATACAATATCACAGTTAGTGATATTATCAGTGATATTGCCAATGTCAATACTTGGTTATGTGTTATACTGCAATATTAAGTACACAGAATATTGTTACTGCTGAGTGTGTGTGTGCGCGTGTGTGCAAGTGTGTGTGTGTGTGTGTGTGTGTGTGTGTGTGTGTGTGTATTCCTCCTGCAGTAGTACCTATGTATCCACATATCCACGCTATGTGAGTTGTTCTTGTAGTGAGTCTTTCTTGTATTGTACTTCTCTCACAGGCACTGTAGCTGAAGCTGTATCTCTAACTACAACTGTATCTGGAGCTGTAACTGTAGCTACAGTTGTAGCTTTTGCTGCAGCTGTAAATGTAGTTGTGTCTACAGTTGTAGAGGTACTGTATCTGTTGTAATTATAGCTGTACTGTATCTGCAGTTGTAGCTGTGCTCATATCTGTAACTGTATCTGAGGCTATAACTGTATCTACAGCTCTATCTGTAGCTGTATCTACATTTGTAACAGTATCTGTAACTGTAGCTGTATCTACAGTTGTAGCAGTAGCTGTGGCTGCAACCATAACTGTAACTGTATCAGGGGATGTAACCGTATCTACAGTTGTAGCTCTAACTGTAACAGTATTTATAGTTTATAGTAACAGTATCTGTGGCTGTATCTGTAACTATAGCTGTAACTATATCTATAACTGTAACGGCATCTACAATTGTAGCCTTATATGTAGTTGTGACTGTAGCTATAACTGTATCTGTAGCTGTAACTATAGTCATAATTGTAACAGTAACTATATCTGTAGCTGTAACTGTAGCTATATCTACAAGTTGTAGCTATATCTGTAGTTGTAACTGTAACTGCATCTGTAGCTGTAAATGTAGCTACATATATCTACAGTTGTAGCAGTGTCTGTGGATACAACTGTACATACCATTCTAGCTGTATCTGTAGCTGTACTTGCAGTTGTAACAGTATCTGTGGCTGTGTCTGTAGCTACAGTTGTAACCATATCTGTGGCTATATATGTAACTGTAGCTGTAACTGTAGCTGTATATACAATTGCAGCTATATCTGTAGTTGTGATTCTAGCTATAACTGCATCTCTAACTGTAGCTGTATATGTACATGTAATTGTAATTGTAACAGTAACTGTCTACAATTGTAGCTATATCTGTAATTGTAACTGTAGCTATATCTACAGTTGTAGCAGTATATGTGGCTATAACTTTATATACCGTTCTAGCTGTATCTGTAGCTGTACCTACAGTTCTATCAGTATCTGTGGCTGTGTCTGTAAGTTTAGCTGTAACTGTATATAAAATTTTATATCTGTAGTTGTATCTGTAGCAGTATCTACACGTGTAGCAGTATATGTGGCTATAACTTTATATACAGTTCTAGCTGTATCTGTAGCTGTACCTACAGTTGTAACCGTATCTGTGGCTGTATCTGTAACTTTAGCTGTAACTGTAGCTGTATCTGTAGCAGTATCTACAGTTGTAGCTGTATATGTAGTTGTAACTGTAGCTGTAATGTAGCTTTATCTACAGTTGTAGTTCTATCTATATCTGTAGCTATAACTGTAGCTGTATCTACAGTTGTAGATCTATCTGTGATTATACAGTTGTAGTGGTATCTGTGGCTGTAGCTGCAGTTGTAACTGTATCTGTAGCTGTAGCTATATATGTGATTGTGCGCTCTTTACCCATAAGAGGCACCTGATTGGTCATTGGTCAGTGAACATCTGTGCTGTTGTAGGATGAATCACATACAGCATTTTCTGTAGATCTATGCACAGAAAATGCGACCAGATGCAAAGGGTGCCAGCCAGATGCTAACATGTGGCGTCCCAAACCAAATGCAACCATTCTAACTAGTATAGCACCATAGCTATATCTAAGTAGCAGGATAACTAATCTAAGAAGCAGGATAATGCTGTGTAGCAGGATAATGCTGATTAGTAAACGGTATTTAGCACAGACAGTACCCTATCCATTTGTCACACTCTTTTGTATGCCGACATGCAGTTCAGGGTGTAGCCACAGGCAGGATTAATCATTGTAAGCTCTAGCAGACTAACTCTGCTTATTAAAAGGATGTTTATCACAGTAGTGTCATGGGTGGAAGCGAGAGAGAGTTGCTAGCAATTAACTTCCAGTTGAGAAGAAGCTGACAAACTGGGGCCCTAGTAGCCAGAATGTATTAATTCATGGTGCAGATTCTGTCTGTCAGAGGAGCTCCTATTAGCCCATTCTCATTTTTCATGCGCTCTGCTCTAGCAGACCACATGGCAATGTCCACTGGAATACACACTAATTTTGAGTATAAAACAGTAACATGGACTGATCTATTGAACTGATGTGTTAAACAAAATAGTTGCAGGCTATTTTCCCTCCCTTTATTGAGTGCATATCTCATCATGATCTCTATTCAACCACTCGGAATAACCCTCTAATGTAGTCACGCAACACATTTTAAACTGGGAGAATGAGACTGCTAGATAAAGATAATTCAAATTGATATCAGTTTCTTGTTGTAAATGATATGGCATAATGATATGGCATAACGATGGTGACGTCTTGAGTGCTCTTTTGGCCGCCTCGGCTCAGAATCTTTATAATTGAGACATTCATTCAAGCTCAGTCGCGCGCAGCTTGCTCTCCTCTTTATTGGGATTTTTTTTAAATCACTAATAAATAAGCAGTTTTGCTCCTATCAGTGTTTTTTACTCTTACTCTTTACATGAGTATCATGATTTCATTCTGTAATATGGGTATATTTATAAGTTCACCTATACTATGGGCTGGAGGCCTATGTGATTTGTACCCATAAAAATGCAGCTCTGCCTCTGTTCTGTGGCCTTTTGGCTAGATTAAAAATCTTTCTTTCTTTATTTTTTTTTTTAACATTTATCACATATCAGAATGTTTATTACATTACCATTTATTACAAAGTGCATTGTACAGCCACCAAAATCTCAAAGTGCTCATAGTCTTAAGACCCACTCTCATCAGAGACCACCTTCAGGAGAAGTCTGTCCATCAAGACACAAAGTTTATGTGTCTTACCACCTTTATTTACATATACAGTGCCCTCCACTAATATTGGCACCCTTGGTAAATATGAGCAAAGAGGGCTGTGAAAATTTGTCTTTATAACCTTTTGATCTTTTGTTAATAAAATTCACAAAAATACTCTGCTCTCATGGATATCAAACAATTGCAAACAAAACACAGGTTTATAAAAATATATATATCTTTGTTAAACATAGGTGTGCAACAATTATTGGCACCCTATTAGTCAATACTTTGTGCTACCTCCCTTTGCCAAGATAACAGCTCTGAGTCTTCTCCTATAATGCCTGATGAGGTTGGAGAATACATGGCAAGGGATCTGAGACCATTCCTCCACACAGAATCTCTCCAGATCCTTAAAATTTCGAGGTCCACGCTGGTGGACTCTCCTCTTCAGTTCACCCCACAGGTTTTCTAAGAGGGTTCAAGTCAGGGGACTGGGATGGCCATGGCACCTTGATTTTGTGGTCAGTAAACCATTTTTGTGTTGATTTTGATGTATGTTTTGGATCATTGTCCTGCTGGAAGATCCAACCACAGCCCTTTTTAATCTTTCTGGCAGAGGCAGTCAGGTTTTCATTTAATATCTGTTGATATTTAATAGAGTTCATGATGCCATGTATCCTAACAAAATGTCCAGGTCCTCTGGCAGAAAAACAGCCCCAAAACATTAAAGAGCCACCACCATATTTAACCATAGGCATGAGGTACTTTTCCATATGGCTACCTCTCTGTGCCAAATCCACCTCTGGTGTTTATTACCAAATAGCTCTATTTTGGTTTCATCTGCCCATAGAACCCGATCCCATTTGAAGTTCCAGTAGTGTCTGGCAAACTGAAGACGCTTGAGTTTGTTTTTGGATGAGAGTAGAGGCTTTTTTCTTGAAACCCTTCCAAAAACTTGTAGTGATGTAGGTGACTTCAGATTGTAGTTTTGGAGACTTTCTGACCCAAAGATGCAGCTAACTTCTGCAATTCTCCAGCTGTGATCCTTGGAGAGTTTTTGGCCACTCGAACCATCCTCTTCACAGTGCGTTGGGACAATATAGACACACATCCAATTCCAGGTTGATTTATAACATTTCCAGTTGACTGGAACTTCTTAATTATTGCCCTGATGGTGGAAATGGGCATTTTCAATGCTTGTGCTATTTTCTTATCGCCACTTCCCATTTTGTGAAGCTCAACAACCTTTTGCCGCAGATCACAGCTATATTCCTTGGTCTTACCCATTGTTATGAATGACTGAGGGAATTTGGCCTATGTGTTACCTCATATTTATACCCCTGTGAAACAGGAAGTCATGGTTGAACAATTTCCTGTTCCTAGTCACCAAGTTGTACTAAGAAAATGTGAAATATCAATGGGAATATAGTTAAAATATATTCTTTTTAAAATAAAATAGTTAAAATATATATTATTTTTCTCATAGGAAGTCATAGGGGTGCCAATAATTGTTGCACACCTATATTTAACAAATATTTTTTTTGATAAACCTGTGTTGTGTTTGCAATTGTTTGATATCCATGAGAGCAGAGTATTTTTGTGAATGTCTTGAAAAAAATATCAAAAGGTTAAACAATAAAGGCAATTTTTCACAGCCTTCTTTGCTCATATTTACCAAGGGTGCCAATATTAGTGGAGGGCACTGTATATAATGGGGTCCGAAAGTCTGAGAGCACTAGTGAAAATGCTTCTATTTTGCATTCTTTTCTAATTTAATACAACAATTTTCATTACAAATGATATTATTGATAACAACTTGAGTGAAAAGTATAATATTTTAAATATTTACATGTACAATTTTTAGTTTAAATATATATATATATATATATATATATATATATATATATATATATATATATATATATATATATATATATATATATATATATATATATATATATATATATATAAGTAGTTTTTTAGTATTTGACTCCACAAGTGTGGACTCCACAAGTGTGTATGATCCATTTTAGATCAAATCCATCAGAGTGTCGCCTAAACACATGCTTCAGTAGAAGAGATTAGACATGACAGAAATCTGACTTTTTGAACAAAGCAGATAACATGGTCAATATCACACATTTGCTTATATTTAAATAGGGACCTATTTGCAGAATTTTGAATCTTAAATATAAATCAAGATATTGAACATTTACTTTCTTTGTTTTAAAGATTTCAAAATTCTAAAAACCTTCTGTCTTTATTTCTGATTTGAATGGAAAACAATCCCAGATTTTTTGTGCGGTCTCAGGCTTTTGGACCCCACTGTACATATGCTTATACTTTGCCTGGTTTGTAAAAGCCAATAAAATGTGGATCATAAAAAAGAAAGCTATAATCATAGCACAAGGTTATACAGAGATCCAGAGATGTTGAGGGTTAAGTGCCTTGTTTAAGGGCCCACTAGTGACAGTATGACAGTTCTATTTTTATAATTTACAGTTCATCTCTGTCAGAGAATCTTCACCACTAATTTATCACTGCCCTGGATATGAATAGCAGCACATCCTATACCTTCGTGGATAATAATTATATTTTATAAGCGCTTAGTTTAGATAAAAGGTTGTCAGTCAACCAAATACAGTAATTCTGAATGAACTGTTCTGGTAATAACACTTTCTATAAATGCCTTAACTATAATGGCCTATAATGGAATATATTCATAACATGTTATAATTCATTCATAAAGGACTGCACACATTTTTATTATTATTTAGGAAATATACTGTATTACACTGCACTGCATGGCACATGTTCATAATGCACTATGAATTGTGAATATAATCCATAATACGTAGTCTGCATAACACATTAAATTGTTATGGTGAAGAAACCCAGTGCATTATATTTAGTCATACACATATGAACCCTGACTTATTCAGATATGCCTTCTGAATTGTACCAGAGATTTTATTTAAAAAAAAAAAAAAAAAATCAGATTAAAAGAAAACCTGCTCAAAGAATTCCTGAATGTAATTGAGTGGGAGTATTGGATGGACAGACACAATAGCTTTAACATAATAAGTCATCTGTGGGATGTCATAAGTGCGGATAAATGTTAGTTTTTAAGATATCTCCAGGTATGTTTTTGCTCTCTTGTTTGAAATATGATTCATTTCATTTAGTGCTTATTATATATTGTCAATAATCTGCACTCATGAATGACGTAGTATAAAAATTGCTCTTACTTTACTTGATGAATGGAAAGACAAATGACTATAAGTTTTCATCCATATAATGCAGTATAGCTGTATAACCACACTTAATTCATTTATTCATTATATACACAGTATGGTCTTCATACAACCAAAATAGTGACTCCTGTACTTGCCTTTATTGAATCAAGCATAATATTGGCATATGATCAATTGGCACTTGTTAGACGTGATATACTTGGTGTTTAGATGCAAAATCAGATACAGTGACTTCAATGGTTGTTATCACATACTGTATCTGGGACATACAGTGGGGGAAAAAAGTATTTGATCCCCTGCTGATTTTGTACGTTTGCTCACTGACAAAGAAATGATCAGTCTATAATTTTAATGTTAGGTGTATTTTAACAGTGAGAGACAGAATAACAACAAAAAAAATCCAGAAAAACGCATTTCAAAAAAGCTATAAATTGATTTGCATTTTAATGAGGGAAATAAGTATTTGATCCCCTATCAATCAGCAAGTTTTCTGGCTCCCAGGTGTCTTTTACACAGGTAACAAGCTGAGATTAGGAGCACTCTCTTAAAGGGAGTGCTCCTAATCTCAGTTTGTTACCTGTAAAAAGACACCTGTCCACAGAAGCAATCAATCAATCAGATTCCAAACTCTCCACCATGGCCAAGACCAAAGAGCTGTCCAAGGATGTCAGGGACAAGATTGTAGACCTACACAAGGCTGGAATGGGCTACAAGACCATCACCAAGCAGCTTGGTGAGAAGGTGACAGTAAGGTAACAGTTGGTGCGATTATTCGCAAATGGAAGAAACTGTCAGTCTCCCTCGGTCTGGGGCTCCATGCAAGATCTCACCTCATGGAGTTTCAATGATCATGAGAACGGTGAGGAATCAGTCCAGAACTACACGGGAGGATCTTGTTAATGATCTCAAGGCAGCTGGGACCATAGTCACCAAGAAAACAATTGGTAACACACTACGCTGTGAAGGACTGAAATCCTGCAGTGTCCGCAAGATCCCCCTGCTCAAGAAAGCACATGTACAGGCCCGTCTGAAGTTTGCCTGAATGATTCAGAAGGGAACTGGGTGAAAGTGTTGTGGTCAGGTGTGGTCAGATCTCTTTGGCATCAACTCAACTCGCCGTGTTTGGAGGAGGAGGAATGCTGCCTATGACCCCAAATCTAACACCATCCCCACCGTCAAACATGGAGGTGGGAACATTATGCTTTGGGGGTGTTTTTCTGCTAAGGGGACAGGACAACTGCACTGCATCAAAGGAACGATGGACGGGGCCATGTACCGTCAAATCTTGGGTGAGAACCTCCTTCCCTCAGCCAGGGCATTGAAAATGACCTTAATGGCTTGGAGAGGATCTGCAAAGAGGAGTGGGACAAAATCCCTCCTGAGATGTGTGCAAACCTGGTGGCCAACTACAAGAAACGTCTGACCTCTGTGATTGCCAACAAGGGTTTTGCCACCAAGTACTAAGTCGAAGGGGTCAAATACTTATTTCCCTCATTAAAATGCAAATCAATTTATATCTTTTTTGAAATGTGTTTTCTGGATTTTTTTTCTTGTTATTCTGTCTCTCACTGTTAAAATACACCTACCATTAAAATTATAGACTGATCATTTCTTTGTCAGTGGGCAAACGTACAAAATCAGCAGGGGATCAAATACTTTTTTCCCCCACTGTATGTCCCAGATACAGTATGTGATAACCATTGAAGTCACTAAGGCATGTAGTAAAATGCCTTAATTTCTTTTTTTAAGATCTTGTCCAGTGTTGTCTTCTTATCAATAGTAGTTCCCATTTTAAATCCAGTTACATTGACCTAGTTACCCTAAAGCTCTAAAGCAGCCATTGGGTGTCAGCAGAGATAAGCTCAGGTTGTCATTCACGCCTCTGCTTAAACATGCTCTTTGCACTTGTCTGCCTGTTAACAAGCAACACGTTATCTCTGTTCCTCCACCATGAGGGCTGAGCTCACAGTTGCCATGGGTGATGTGGTTTTCACTCAACTGTTTGACGTCAGCCATAAAAGCAGAAGTGGGCGTTCCTTTTCAAAGCAACAGAAGGAGGAACTCACCTTATAATGCAAACAAGCATTACAAGTGTCGGCCGCATACCACAGACCAGGGGGTTGGGAGGCAAATTCTGTGGAAACGCATATTAAGGTACGTTTAACCTTAAGAAATTAGATAAGGTAATGTGTAAGCTGAAGTATGAAAATTGCAGTTTGAAAAGTGCAGTTTTGGCTCTTGCCACGACCAAAAGAAGTGGAGAAAGTGAAAGTGCTACAGAAGTTGTGGTTGACAGGGGACATTTTGGGCTGTCAGTTATTCTGTGGGTTCCTTTTTTTTTCCACTGCTGAAACTTTACCTTGACGGTTAATGAGTGACTACCGTCACACGTTTTTTCACACGTTACAAAACAGGCCAGGGCAAGGTACGTAGAGACAAAGCAACAATTGAAGTGTTGAACAGTCTGGAAATATCCATTCATTGTGCAAAGTGTAAAGTTTCTTCGTTCAAACAACAAAGAACTTTGATATCAGGTTTAGAGAAGAAGTGGGGTATATTCGGTTGGAAGAATTTTATAATATAATTCCAGTATGTATGTACCTAAAATTGTTACTTTATGAGTTGATCATACAGTCTAGTGCTGAAATCCCCATGTTACAAAAATGATCTTTTACTACACTTTTGAGGTGGTCCCACACAAAGCTACTGATGACTTTTTTTTTTCGATAGCAGCATGTTCTGAAGTGTCCCCAAACCCCCCTCCCCCCCCCCACCCGCTTATACCTCAGCAACTTGCAAACACTAACAATTTTTAGTCATTAAAGAACAACCTATCATTCATTTTTTTCTGTTTATAGTTATGTTTAATGTTGTGGAACAGCAGTGAAATAAGTTCCTGTTAACACTTACATTATAGCAGCTATAAACAGTTGGTTATAGCCTCATTTTTTAAGTTAAAAAGAAAATAAATGAAGCTTGTCATGTTACCAAGAAACCTCAAACCACAAAGCCCTCCATTCTGTAGACTTACTGTGTTAACTGTAGGAAAACTGTGGGAAAACTTAAAGTTACATCAAACTACCTCTGACTGTTACGAAGTACTGACACTGGAGTCTCCAGTGTCTATAAATGCTATAAATGTACATATATATGTCTATAAATGTCTATAAATGCTAAATAAACATCACCCCAAATCTGCTGCATATCAACGATTACATTTGTTTTAATCCATTTATGTGGTGTGTCCACCATGTAAGTCCCTGTGAATGAGTTATTATAGAAACGACAACTTTTTAAAATCAGCGCATTAATGTAATCCTGAACTACTGTCAGAGCTGCTGTTCTAGAAAATTAACTAACATCTTCTGACCACTCAGAATCAAGCATTGCAACAAGGCTATAGTATAAAGTATTATATTTTTGGAAAATGGCTGCATTGCTAATTCGTTGTTCCACATTCAGAATAATGACTTGGTCCAGTATGTTTTCATTGAATTCTCTGAACACAACTGTAGAATTGCTTTGGTTAAAAGGATTTATGCTATTCTGCCTTCAAAATTGTCCAAAATAAGGACAAACAGTTATCTTTATACTACTTTGCAAAGGGAATGCAAGGTTTGTGACAATACTATGAGTTCAAAATAACTACTTTGTGTATGTTAAATATAATACTATTTCATTTTTGGCACATACCTTCAGTGTAGTAATGAATAGAATCATTGCTTCTCAATGGCTCATTTTTAAAATTCATTTGTCTATATTTGAATCCTTATACAGTCTAGGAATGAAGTTGCGTTTACATAAGATTAGACCATAAGCTCCTTACAAGAGGAAAAAAAATACCCTTGAAAGTGTAATGATTCCCATTTGAAATCAATAGAGAGAGACACCAAGTCAATTAAAGGCCTAATGCAGTTCTTACTGGCTTAAATTCCCTCTCGATTTGTGTGGGGGTGGTGGAAAGTGAGCCTGGCAGTATGAGTGAGGGAAAGAATGCATCATCCACACCTGGCCATAATTCAGCTCTAATTTTGTGTGACTAGGCTTCGCCACTATGCCTCACTGAATGCGTTTGATATGTATATCACCAGACACGAGGCTCGATCAAACAAGCACCTTGGGGGACACTGACTTATTGCAAAGGCTCAACATCATAATCAAAACATCCAACATCCCTCCCCAAAAATAGGCCAAGGTTGATAACGAGACAGAAACCAGTGCTGATATGTAGTATTGCAGCACCCTTGGCTTGTCTCTTATGCTTTTCCATGAGGAATACAGTGCAATGGGTGGTGTGTGGGGTGGCGGGAGTGGGGGTTTTGAGTCGCTGCTCTGCATAACAACATGTGTGATGATGCCAAGAGTTTGACTGACTTCGAACTTGATAAACCTTATGTCAGAGGCAGGGCAGAGCAGATTCAAAGACAGGATTTATGTAAGACGAGGTCTTCAGCAGCAAAAGGGCAAAGTCTGTTTAAGATCTGCTTTATGTTTGTACAGAACTGCTTAAAGTCTTGAATGTCCCACTGGCTAGGGTCTTTTAATTAAGCGCATTGTGGTTGTAAAAGTACTCAATATATTTATTCTTCTTCTCAATTATTTGCAGTATAAACAACATTTATGGAAATAAATGTGGGGGGGGGGAAACATTCACAAGGAAATGACAAGTAGCATTTAATCTCAGACTGTTCATGTTCATTAGAGGAGGGGTAGTCAAATATTCTTTTTAGCCAGGGCACCCTTTAATTATAAAATACATTTCAGATTGATTTTATAAACATAATCCAACTATTCAAATATTAGGTTCATTATTCAAATGTGCACAATTTTTTAGCGATAGAGTTTTTTTTAATTTGTTTATTTATTTTAATTTTTAATTCCTTTCCACCAACAGAACAATAATAAATTAAATATTCTACCACTGTAAATAGACCCCCATTTTGAGAACCATTTAGAGAGGGCATAAAGTTCATGCTGAAACAGAAACATGGGGGTTAAACTTTGTAAAACATTTCCCACCCACCATTTCCGTTTTGTCGGTTAGAATAAAGTGGCTATTTCTAACAAGAAAATATTGTACAGTCTTTCTCTAAAAACACATATCTCAGCTATGGACATGAGAATGTTCTCACTTGCATCTCCTACAGTGCAGAACAATAGGATGGGTTAATTGCTAACATTCGACCAGGAGGTTGTAAGAAGTTGGTTGCAGGAGCTTAAAAACACCTCATCTCTATGTGTCTGCTTGTTTCAGTGCAAAAGTTTCCTCTCTGCTTCCTCTAACTGTTACACTTAGCTGTGGGGGTCTTTGACTCAGACTGATCAAGTTATGAACAGACATACTGAACTCATTCAATGATGTGAACAAACAAGGGCAGCTTGATGTGCTGGATTGTGTTTTCCCCTGCTGAATACTTGAACAAGTATCACACATTTCACAGTATTTCCACATATGAAAACATAATCATTCAGATGACAGCATGTGGATTTTTATTTTTGATAATGAACGTTCAGGAGCATTCTTTTGTCTCTTGGGGCTCTGTAGTTCATTTGAAAAGCATTATTTTGTATAATCGTACTGAAAGAATATCAGCAAGCAAAAATATAAGTATAAAATATTTTATCATTTATTAACAGTGTGTAAAAGACAAACACTTTGTTTGTGGGTGAAATTGTGTAGTGAACAGCAGATTTTTAGAGGTGCTGTTTTGGTTTATTTGATGCTTGTGGGGATTTTTTGGACAGATTGGCATTCATTTCACTTTATTGGCATATATGTTCAAGCGGGAAGTATAGAAATATTGAAGGATTTATGTGCATCCATTTGTGTTTTACAACGGATGTATTGTTTAAAGTAAACTGGTAAATAATCAGAAAATAGTTTTACTGCATACTGCATTTAAAACAAATCAGAAAGGTTAAAAAATTTTCCACATTAGAAGTAGGGATTTTACACTGTGGCAAGATGTGAAAGCTCTTAGTGGTCATAATTGGAGTGCACACTGCTATTTTAAAATGTTCAGCAAATTCTGAGAAAATGTAGACTGCTGCTGCTCGCTGTTTTGCATCAGTAATTCTCAATTCTAAATGCAAAATACTGTAATGTTTTGATGGCCAAATAAAATTCTTAAATCAGATTTGTCTCCTTATTATAATAATAATAATCATCATCATCATCATTTATAATAATAATAATAATAATAATAATAATAATAATAATTATTATTATTATTATTATTATTATTATTATTATTATTATTATTATTATTATTGTAGTAGTAGTAGTAGTAGTAGTAGTAGTGGCAATGTAGTAGTAGTATCGGTAGTGGTAGTGGTAATAGATAGATAGATAGATAGATAGATAGATAGATAGATAGATAGATAGATAGATAGATAGATAGATAGATAGATAGATAGATAGATAGATAGATAGATAGATAGATAGATAGATAGATAGATAGATAGATAGATAGATAGATAGATAGATCACTTTATTAATTCACTTTTCATAGTAGTGGTGTTAGTAGTAGTAGTACTAATAGTAGTAGTAGCAGTGATAGTAAAAGTAGTGGTATTGGTAGTAGTAGTACTATCAGTAGTGGTAGCAGTGGTAGTAGTAGTAGTGATAGCAATAGTCACAGTGGTAGTAGTGGTAGTGGTAGTAGTATTGGTAGTAATAGTAGTAGTATCAGGAGTAATAGTAGTAGTAGTGGTAGTAATAGTAGTAGTATTGGTAGTACTACTAGTAGTAGTGGTAGTAGTATTGGTAGTAATAGTCACAGTGGTAGTAGTGGTAGTGGTAGTTATAGACACAGTGGTAGTAGTAGTAGTGGTAGTAGTATTGGTAGTAATAGTAGTAGTAGTGGTAGCAATATTGGTAGTAATAGTAGTAGTTGTGGCAGTGATAGTAATAGTAGTAGCATTGGTAGTACTACTGGTAGTAGTAGTGGTAGTAGTATTGGTAGTAATAGTCACAGTGGTAGTGATAGTAGTATTGGAAGTAGTATTGGTAGTAATAGTAGTTGTAGTGGTAGTAATAGTCACAGTGGTAGTAGTGGTAGTGGTAGTAGTATTGGTAGTACTAGTAATGGTAGTAGTAGTAGTGGTTGTAGTATTGGTAGTACTAGTAGTAGTACTGGTAGTAGTATTGGTAGTAATAGTAGTAGGTGTGGCAGTGATAGTAATAGTAGTAGCATTGGTAGTACAACTACTAGTAGTAGTGGTAGCAGTATTGGTAGTAATAGTAGAAGTATTGGTAGTACTAGTAGTAGTAGTGGTAGTGGTGGTGATAGTAGATGCCAGCAAATGTTCCAATGTGTACCGTGCATTACTATATCATAATATACAACTTGTATTCCCTTCAAAGAATTGTGCCTATTAAGAGATTAAAAGACCTATGCATTAACATTTCCCTTTCTAGCTGCTAGATTTTCCCTTTTAGCTTCCCCTTAACGTCCCTGAAACACCACAATTAATATGTTTCAAAGTCTATACAATTAAGGAAAGCAGAATTTAGAATCTCCAGGAAAGCAGCTTATTAGAAGGTAGATCTATGTAGTTTTGCCAGTGATGAGAAGGTTCATGCCATGAGGCCTCTCACTCAGAGCACTCCTGCTTGTTTCATTTCCTGCTATAGAGCAAGCAACAACCAAATATTTTTTGTCTGTGGATATTCCAGAGAGCAAGCCAAAGTATACATATTTACACCACAGTCTACAATACACACAGACACAGGTGGGAGAACAGAAACATAACCCTAGGGAATTAAATGCCTTGGAGCTGGAGGCAGCTTTGGTAGTCCAGGTGTGCCTCGGTTGTCAAGGTGCTGTCACCATGCTTACGTCCTGTAACATGACACCGAATGAGGGAGCGGTAAGGTAAGGGGGGAGGGGGGAAATGCAAGAGAGAGTGAGAGAGAGAGAGAGAGAGAGAGAGAGAGAGAATGATTTTCATAGGACAACAGCTATGGAGTAGCTAGAAACAGGATTTTCAGGTAAAACATAAAACATTTACTGATGCCCTGGTGGTTCCAGACTGTTAAAACTATACAATGGGTAAACGAAAGATCAGGGCCATTATGTAGTGCTCACATAGCTCCCGGTAAAGAATTACATACTTGGCAAATGCGACAAAACCATCAATGAAGCAGTTGATTCTACGGCAGGTAATGCTGACATCTAATTATCTCCACTGTTTATTTTATTGTAGTCAAAACAGATTTTTGCACTAATTTTGAATTTCTGAACTTTTAGGCTACTGTGTAACCTTAGAATGTAAACTGTACTTATCTTGTTGGTTCATTAGTGGACGGTGGATGTCATGGTTTATAATAAGCAAAGTATGTAGTTTGGCTGGTTAAGCTGAGTAATGTTTAGCATGAGGCTAAAATAAAAAGCATGTGCTCATTGTACAGTGTCAAGTGATGTTGGAGTATCTAGATTTGTATCACTCATGCATTAAGTATTATACTTTTCTATGTTCTTATAAGTAAACAGTGCTTATTAGTTACCTATTAGACCATTAACACCTGTTATGTGAACAGCTATTCGGTGTTGACTGGCCCTGGACTTTCTTATTCCATCCACAAAGGGTCTGTGCATCTAACATGATCACCAGAGGACCAAGCAATCAGCCGTATTTTTTCATAGGATTTAAGAGAACATATATATAGTATATACTTAGGGCTTTTGGTTTGTATTGGTTAGGGCTTTTCCACCATCATGCCTGCAGCTGCTGTTTTAACCCGCTCTTGCTTGCCGTGACGTCAACAGTACATTTCCTTCCTGTTTCTTGTGTGGTGTGTCTACAAAGAAAGATAAGGGAGCGCAGCTAGAACGGCCATGGAGGACGAGAGAAAAAGTTGTTTACAGAATGCTACAGAAGCACGGCTGATTTAACGCGTTGGAGGGAACGAAAAGCAAGTCTAAGTTCTAATGTAATGTCTACTCTGAATTGAATAGATATGGAGAAATCAGTGATGTACGACTGTTTACACTTATGAAATGTGCTATTGCTCTTAAATGTCTTAGATAATACAACTTGGCATGATGGCAAACATCAAACTCGGGTTATCTTTGGTAGAAGAACTAACATGCAGGGTTCCTCTTTTGCAGATTCCCAGCTGCTTAACCACTGGAAACAGCAATGAAGTGAAACTTGCCAGTGCCTGTTTGGTTCTATTTGAACATGGATGTTCAAACATGTTGCCATTTCATAGAGCTTGAAGTGTTCTCTGAGTCAAACTAAAACTTTTTGGAACTGAAACCAACACCCGTAAGCCCAATAAGGCCCACTGTGATGACTTCTTAGGCCTATTACTGGTGTTCAACATGGCCGCTGTGGTGCAGCAAACCGAGGGCGCCTGGGATGGCGCAATCAAACAAGAAGACGACTCTTTGCAGGTAGGATTTCATTTTCTAGGTTTTATAATGCCTTTATATGTGTGAATTAGTGAATAAGTGATACTAAACTAGCTGTCTTCTACAGTAAAAGGGGGTTGAAAATGCTGAAAGCCCATTTCTATTGTCAATTATTCATGTGCTGCTTCACTGTGTGGGCAACATAATGAAAGCTGCCATGACCTTGATTCACTCAACCCACTTCTATTATGGAACAAGCTAATACTGATGACAGGGAGGGTATTCACTCATTGCTTTATGAAGATCTGTCTGACACTATTCACAAATTTTCTTCTTCTTTTCCCTCCTTTTTCCCTCCAGTTGGGAGATCCATCCTCTTTCCCGGCTGTAATCGTGGAGCAAATGCCACATAGCCACCTGCTCAATTATTCGGGTCTGACTTGTGACCAGCCATTAAGACTGGGTTTGGAACGAGATACTGTTGACGACATGACACAACTGACAGGTTGGAGCACATATCCTACTCAAGTTTCCTGAAAAATTTAAAGGGTCTTTCGTACCCTTTCTGATCAACTATTTTGAGAGTGATATATATGTGTATACAATGAGGGGAAATAAGTATTCAGACACTTTTAATTAATATAGTTCCAGCATATATGAAGTGCATATGCCCACTTACACACATAAATTAACTTTGTACTTATAAATATGAACAAAACAAATAGTAGGAGAATTTAATCTTATCAGCCAAGAAACTTAATCTGGGGAGAAGACAGACATCGCAACAAGACAACAACCCCAAACATACAGCCAAAACAACTCAGGAAGGTCTTCCATGGCCCTGCCAATATTCTGAATTGAATCCCATTGAAAATGTATGGAGGACTTTGAAATTGTGAGACAATCAGATGGATCCTCATAACCTTGGAGAATTGAAGATGATTTGCCAAGAGGAATAGGCCAAAAATGAACCACAATGCTGCACGAAACCATAAATATTCTTAGCGTAGATACCTCGAAGCTGTAATTACCAACAACAGGTTTGCAGCAAAGTACTGTTGTCAATTTGTGGTGTCAGAATACTTTGTTCCCTTTCAATTTTGTTTTTTAAACATATCTTTGTTTATGCTTATAAATACATACTTTTTGTTCATATTTATAAGCACTATATACAGTGGGTATAGAAAAGAATCACCCCCTTTAAAATAATCACATTCTGTTGCTTTTCAGCCTGAAATGAAGATGGACACACTTTTTGTTTTATCCAGCTGTATTTACTCAGTGCAACATATAACATCCAAGTGAAAGACATAACACCAACATGTCAGAAAAAATAAATAAATAAACAGAATCACTGAGTTGGAAAAAGGATCACCCCCCTCCTAAAAATGAAATGTAAACTCAATAAGGTGTAGCTGATCACCTTCTCAATGGCACACAAAGCCATTTGACTTTCAACTTTGATCAGCTCAGCTGTGGTCATTTTGATTAGCTCAGCATGAAAAGAGCTTTCCTGGAGCATTTTGTAGTGCAACAGAAGCAAACAATCAACTATGGGTGGCAAGGCACTGTCAAAAGATGACATTATTAAGAAGTGGAAGGTATTTGGTACAACACAGACCCTCCCTGGATCAGGACGTCACTCCAAACTGGATGAAAGAGCCAGGAGGAAACTGGTAAGAGATGGTACCAAGAGGCCTACAGCAACTCTGAAGCAGTTGCAGGAGTTTATGACAAAGAGTGGTCATTGTGTGCATGTGACAACAATATCATAAATTCCTTGTATGGGAGGGTTGCAAGAAAAAAAGCCACCCATGACTGAGCTTTGCCAAAATGCATCTTGAAGATTCTGAGACCACATGGAAAAAGGTGTTATGGTCAGATGAGACTAAAATTTAATTATTTGGCCTCAACACCAAATGATATGTCTGGCGGAAATCCAATGCAGCTCATCATCCAAATAACACCATTCCTACAGTAAAGCATGGAGGTGGTAATATCCTGTCATGGGGGTGTTTCTCTGCAGCAGGGACTGGAGCACTTGTCAGTATAGAAGGAAAAAATTGTTGAGGAAAATCTGCTGCCCTCTGCCAGAAAGTTATCTTTGGGAAGAAGGTTTACCTTCCAACATGACAATGGCCCAAAGCGCACAGCAAAACTGACCACACAGTGGTTGAAGGAGAAAAAGGTGAATGTCCTTGCATGGCCTAGTCAGAGCCCAGACTTAAACCTCATTGAAAATCTATGGAATGACTTGAAGACTGCAGTCCACAAACGGTCACCATGAAATTTAACTGAACTTGAGCAGTTCTGCAAAGAAGAGTGGGCAAATATTGCAAAGTCTAGATATGCAAAGTTAGTAGAGACATATCCCAACAGACTAAAGGCTGTAATTAAAAAAATAAGGCAAATTAAAGCAAGGGGGTGATCCTTTTTCCAACTCAGTGATTCTGTTTTTTTTTAAGTTTTTTTAAAAATAATTTCTGATATGTTGGTGTTATATCTTTCACTTGTATGTTATACGTTGCACTGAGTAAATACAGCTGGATAAAACAAAAACTGTGTCAGTCTCCATTTCAGGCTCAAAAGCAACAAAATAACAAAGTATGACTGATAATAACTGATATCAATAAACAGTTGTAACTGTTGGAAAATTGCTGTTGTCCTGCTGAAAATAAAAAACAAAACAATAGAAACCGTCATATAATTTGTAATGGTTTTAATGGTTATAATGGGAATTGTATCGGTTTTAATGGAAACTAGTGATCCCGGTGAATCTCTACTGGTAATTTGTTGTCTTCTATTGGTGGTATATTATGTCTAGTGGATATCATTAAGGACCACTAATGGTAATGGTGATGGTTTTAATGGGTAGCTGATAATGGCATGTAATGGTATTTGTAGTATAAGCCATTAGAATTTCTGTGATGGTTTCTATTGTTTTATTTTTTCAGCAGGGGTGTAAGAGGAATAAAACACTCCTGGATGTGGTCTTATAGGAAAATAATCAACTTTGGAGTGGTAACTCATCACACCCCCTTGTCGTTGACTATTTCCTAAAACAGCACGTTTTATTCCTTTCATATGGTCTATAAGGCCTGAAGTCTATGAATAGGAGGGAGGGAATCTGTGGGAATTCTGTGCTTAAAATTACACTGCACTACAATGTTTTTAGGGGGAAGCAAAAGATTCAATTCAGCCAATTCAGTACCTGTTGTCCTTTTAAAATTTGTCTTTATCAAATTTTATTGAAAAGAAATATGTTAACTGTTTGCTGTTTGAGGTGTAACAGAGGCACATTTAATCCCATAACTACGACATAGTAAACAATACGAGTCAGCCAAGCAGGTCGATTGTGTTATGTCTCAGTAGCTCAATCCCAAACGGCTCCCTTTGCAGCCTAGTGCACTTCAAAGGGTGTTCAAGCCATTAGGCCGTTCCCTATATAGTGCACCTACGTAGATAATGAAGAATATGTTTGGGACACAGCTTCAGGCCCCACCCCGGGCCAAGTTCTCACGTGGACGGTCAATAAGGACTCAGCCTGGTGCATAACATTGACGTCGCCGCTGTTTCTCGATTACTCAGTGGTTACTCAACTGGTTCAAAGCTCTTGAGTCGAAACGTGAGAAAATGTAACTGTTTACACAGGCTTCAAGCTGCAGTTTTGGGATTAGACCTCACGCCAAACGCGTGTTTTGTTTGTGTTTCAGAAAAGTAAGTATGTACACTTAAGAACGAGTACTTTGGTGGGAACTGTGTGTTATGCTTACATTATATTACATTACATTACATTACATTTACGGCATTATGCTTGACTGCTAGCGATCTAACCCGCAGCTCTTACAGTTTGCGTAATGTAATGTAACGCCTCATTAGCCTTAAAAAGTACTTTTAGTGAGTGTAGTTGTCATTTAACTGCTTAAATAGCTCCGAGACGCTTACAGGCAACTTTTGCTGTTGTTGAGCAAAGTGTGCTAAGAATTGTTAGCCTCTTAGCCGACGCTTAATGTCAAACTAGAAGCTCCTCGGTCTAACACACTGTACTGTTTAGTAGGGTAGTATGTGAGCTCAAAATACAGTGCGGATTTGACAGAAGGAAAACAGAGAGACTTGACCTGTATATGCAAAAGGAAATAAAAGATGAAACAGAAGGACGGGTAACTGATGTGGTGTTTTTGTTTGTTTGTTTGTTTTTGTTTTCAGTGGACGCTTATCAGAGTGGTAATGAAGATGCCATGATGGAGAGTGCAGAAGCTGCTGAAGCCCTGATGAACATCGATTCCTCCACTACTCTTGCACTGGATGAGAAGCAGCTCCGTAAGTGTTTGCGTCTTGTGGAGGGACTGACTCTCAGCTTGTTTCTGTTCAAGTTATAAACAGACTTACAGGTGTGATGGCAAGAAGTTTAAAAAAAAAAAAAAAAAAAATGTCTTCCAGCTCATGAGATCAGGCCCAGTGTTGGATGTTGAATTGATACATCCTTAGAAAGGGTCTGAAATTTTCACAGCAAACTAATCAGTCCCTCCAGGATTTTGCGAGCGCAGAAATGAATGCAAAATCATGTACAATATTTGGAGGAGCTTACAGTTTTTCAAAATGACCACAGATTTTCCGCAGACATCATCACAACGCGCATTCAGTCCAAGCCTTCTTCGATTCACATGCATCGAACACGAGTACAGCTGTAACGTCTCATTTACCAACAAACATCACTGTAAAAGACGTGCAAAACAATTTTGTGCAATTACATCAATTCAAATAGTTTTCTGCAAAAAAGCACAAAAATTTAAAAAATTAAAAAAAAAAAAAAACACAGCAAAATCAAGCTTTTTACAAATATTACAGTTTCATGCTATCATGGTATTAGTTGACCATTAAAAAAAAAAAAAAAAAAAGTGATGAAAATTTATCACTTTGTACAAAAGTCTCGAAAAGTCTACATACACTATATGGCCAAAAGTATGTGGACACCTGATCATCACAACCGGATGTGGTTCTTCCCAAACTGTTGCCACAAAGTTGGAAGCACACAGTTGTATAAGATGTCTTTGTACGCTGTAGCGTTACGCTTTCACTTCACTAGAGCTATGTGGCCCAACCTGTTCAAGCTTGACCGTGTGCACAAAACGAGCTCCATCATGACCTGGTTAAGCAAAGTTGGCGTGAAAGAACTTGAGATGCCTGCACAGAGCCTTGACCTCAACCCCATTGAACATCTTTGGGATGAATTGGAATGCTGACTGCACCCCAAGGCCAAATCCCCACAGCTACACTCCAAAATCCAGTGGAAAGTCTTCCCAGAAGAGTGGAGGTTATTATAACCGCAGTGGTGGGACTAAATCTGGAATGGGATATTCAGAAAAGGTCATAATGGTGTGATGGTCAGGTGTCCACAAACATTTGGTGAAATAATGTATATAAAAATCTGAACGTGAACAAACAATTTAAAACCTCTCTTATCCTCTTATTTTTTTTGTAGTGACTTTTCTGTAAAATCTCTTACATTGTCAGGGTTTATCACAAGCTGAAAGAGAGAGTGGATGCACTGCAGGGGTTTAAGGTGGAGCAGTGTGCAGAGCTGCCTTGCCAAAAATAGATTGTTTCGTTTAGTTCTGGTCAGCATTGTCATGTACATCCGTGTGTTTTTGATAGCCATCGTGTATAATCAAGTTACCTAACATGCTAGGAATGGCAGCAGAAGTATCAACGTAATGTTTACAACAGTAGCAAATTAGACAGCAAAGGGGTTTTTGTTGCAATCCTCCTCCCGTGCCCTGAGAAACGAAGGTTGCTGTAATATGATTTAGAAGGCGTCAGGATGGAGGAGGTTATGAAATCCAACCTAGATTTTTTGGGACATCACAGCCAGACACAAAAGGGATGACACCCCTAGAGTAAGAAACTTGATAAAGATGGTAAAAAAAATGAAGGGGTAGATGGTAATAGATAGAAATGCATGTTAATCATTATTGTGGAAAAAGTCAGCGTTGGGCAGTTACCTCAGTCATACACCATGACTAACTGTGAAAGCATAACAACCCTAAATGTTCAGTTTGTCTTCTTTCTGAAACGCATGACATTTTTAAACGCTTGCATGTCAGAATTATTGCACTATCATTCAGTCCCAACAGTCATCCTTTTTTTTCGTTTTTGTTTTTCCTCCAATCACATAGCTCAAATGTTTTTTTTGACGTCGTCTCTGGTAGAGGGTAACCAGTTTTTAACGGATGGTGTTGTCGGACAGCAACAGTGGATTCACCTTCAAAAAGGATCTTTACCTGAAGATAAACCAAAGGCTAAAAAGGGTAATTAATACAGCTAACACTTAATATGGTGAATATTAATATTGTATTGACTGCTATTGTTATTAATGTATACTGGTACTTTTTGTGACTCTCAGGTAGAAGACCCAAACGACCAAGGGCACATTCTCCAATGCCCGACATAACTATTAAGAAGAGCAAGGACAGCAAAGGTGAGGCTTTTTTTTTTTAAAAATGAAATTTTATTTGTAATGGTTCAACACATAACAATGATCATCCTCACTTATGTGGATGTTGCGTTTTACTTGCCTGCAGGAAATACATTGTACCTTTGGGAGTTTTTGATTGCTTTGCTGCAGGACAAGAATGCTTGTCCCAGATACATCAAGTGGACCAATTGGGAAAAGGGCATATTCAAGCTTGTGGACTCCAAGGCTGTGTCACAACTATGGGGCAAACACAAAAACAAACCGGACATGAACTATGAAACAATGGGAAGAGCACTTCGGTAGGTTTTCTTGTAATGCTTCACTCTCTATTTGAATGAAAAACCATTGTAAAAAAAATATATGGTATTTATGATTTGCCTCATTGTCCCTTCTAACAGATACTACTATCAGCGTGGTATCCTGAATAAAGTCGAGGGTCAGAGACTGGTGTATCAGTTTGCAGAGATGCCAAAAAACATTGTCTACATAGGTGACGACAATGACGGCCCTGGTGGCAACAATATCAACATTTCAAACGAGGATGATGATCACTCCAGTGAGGCGTCCATCAATGAACTAACATCCTTAAACTTCACCCCTCCCTGCCAATCAAAATTGCTCACTTCCAAAACACCTATGAGTACCAAAGTTCGTAGGGCTGTGAATGGAGGCCAACGTAAGCCAGTTAACAACCCCACTGAGGTTACAGGAGCCACCAAACCAGTCCGTTCATTAGGTCTCATCCAGCAACAGCATCTACCCATTGTTTCTGCAGAGATGATTAAAACTCTTCAGAATGTCCAGTCCATTCAACCAGGCCAGCACGGATCGGTTTTCCGCACGGCTCAGCTATTAGAAAGTCTTCGTGATAAGCAAGAGACCATTGAGGTCAAGCAGGAGCAGCTGGAGGTTCAGCCAGAGGGCCAGGCACCTCAGATTGTTACTCTTCAACTGGTACCTGTATCTTCCACTGAAGAGGGAATGGATGGATCTGTAACTTCTCCTCAGTTCATCATGCAAGCTATTCCGGAGACCATCCCAGAGGACGTAACCCTCGTCTCTACTTCTGTGTCAGGTAGTGCCTCAGTAGTGACATTTGCTGGAGGGCAACAGTTGGTTTCTCAACCTTCTGGTACCGTTATCCATTCTGTGGTCACTGCAACGGAACCAAAGATATCAGGTCAAATAAGTGACCCCGACCCGGAAGAGGTCTGTGAAGCTCCCGAAAACTCCCTTGATGTCCCACAAAGTCCAGACATGGATAAGAAGAACCTCTCGGAAATAAAGGTGGAGCCATTAAGTGTGGTCATCCTTAATGACTCATGGGTGGGTTACACTTCCAACGAAACCACAGAGTCGTCAGGCTAGACTGTGCTCATTTTGTCCAATGCCATTAAGGCCTTACTCATCACATTCCTTTGGGACTTGCACATGCACTGGAATTTACAGGCACTCCTTTTTCTTTCTTTTTGTCTCTTATTTGTTTGCACCAGCTTTGCCTTGCTATGCCATGCAAAGATTATTTTTTAAGAGGACCAATGATTCTTATGCAGCTTATTCTAGCCTTAAATCTTATTTTCCTTACTTAAGTGCCCTAAATAATGTACAGCAATGCTGTTCCTCAGGGTTCTTCTCTGACACAACTAGTAATGTGTCGGTTATGTCGCCATGAAATGGAAGGCCAACTGCAGCCACTTTTTATCATTCACAGGAGAGATAGGAGGGACTTAATGATATCTCATGGATTGTGATGGTCAAATGAATTAGTGATACTGTATGTGATACATATCTTCTTGGTAAAGATGCACGAGTACAGACTAGTAACTGATAGTGGTCGTATGACCACAGTTAAATCGGTATTTTACAAACACGCTTCATTCATAAATAACCTTATTCATACTTGGATCAAATGTGTGACTTGGCTATAAATATTAAAAAAGATGCTGTATTTTTATTTACCAAATAAATTTTGTTTCTAAAAAGCTATATGTTTTAAAAGCTGATCCTGTGCTGTTGACTGTATTGCTGTTAATGTTGTTTGAGAAATATATGTGACCAAAAGGAACTGGAAATTCAGGGGTTGCATCAACGTGACAATCATTTCACGTTACTTTACTCAGTAAATATGTATATTGTGTTCGAAAGAAGTTGCTAATGATGCACTGCAGCCTGGTTTGAGATGAATCCTTTTGAGATGGAAAAGCAAGTACTGATCTATAAACATTCCTTAACACAAGATGCTGCAGTCATATTATTTGTATACATTTTAGGATCTGTTCAGGGCCTGCCTAACTTCATATGGGCTTATGTTAAAATCACGTTTTAGGTTAAATGGAATTTGAAAATTTGGGGTTCACCATTTAGATTTCAAAAGCAAGGAACTGGATCTGGAACTTTCTGGAAGTACATATGCGTTTGGCCATGCACATGTCAAAACTTTTACGAGGTACTTAACACTGTCTTTTGTTCCATCCAAACGTTTGATTACAGTGACTGCTTATTTAAAATATAATGCTGTAGTTTAAAGAATTTTAGACTTGGCAAACCAATAAATGAACCCAACGACTGAAAATAAAGCCTCTTCCAACATTACGTACTAATATTGGTTCATCTCTCTTTTTGTATATGCCATTTGTTTAATCTATAATCTTACTTTTTTGTTTTTGTTCCTCTGTGTTACACGCTGTAGTACTGATAACTGTAACGATTGAATGTGACTCCCAATTTTTTTTATTGCATTTTTTTTTATTGGAAAAGCTTGTACAATGCTCATGGATATCAAAGCCATAATGTTGGTGTTTCTAATTAAATATCATTGAAAATGTCTACCATTTGCCTTAATATTTGTTGAAACTATTTTGCTTTCAGTAGGATTTTTTTTTAAGCTGAATTTCTTGATTACCTCATTAAACAAACCTCAAGTACACCTTATGTTAATTTGTTTTGTTATTGGCAAAACCATAATGTTAATGTCTCTGGTTATATATTCATGGAAATATTCATTTTCATTAAGGGAATGATTTTCCATTCAGGAGGTTTTTGGTTAAAAAAGATGAATAAAGATGATGTTGGTGGAATTTACGCTCCTTTTACGAGCACATTTGTTTACACAACTTTAATAAATAAGGGACACTGCATCCAAGAATTAGTTGAAAATAAAAAGTATACCTTTACCACAACCTTCTTACAATTTTGAATGATGTTAGCAGTGTTGATTTGAAGCTGAAGGGCTGTTGACCCATATACTCAAATCATTGGATAAATGTTGGACCTACCTGGGTTTTTGTCATGTTTTATTTTGTGTAATAATAACAATTTTTGCACTATTTTTTTTAGAGCTGGACAAACTATAGATTTGTCACAAGTTATTATTATTTTTTTAAAAGCCTTTTTAAAGGGTTCTGGGTTTACTTGTCAACCAGCATCATACTCAGCTACTAACTGGAGCCAGGTTTCAAAATATTATTTTCAAAATGCTCGAAAGATGAACTTACATACATGTCTTGGGACTGCAATTGCCACATAGACTTTGCACTCGAGTCTCCATCGGTGGGCGGTTTATAACTTCAACAGGATGGACTTAATGTTGGGACTGTAGTGGGTTTCCTGATTGCACGGTTGCGCTTTTTATCATGTAGCATACGGTTATAGAAGGGAATTACTTATAATTACACTATCCGGTGTCACCCAGATGAGGATGGGTTCCCTTTTGAGTCTGGTTCCTCTCAAGGTTTCTTCCTCATTTCAGGGAGTTTTTCCTTGCCACCATCACCTCTGATAAATATCCCACCTCTTTGGGATAAATTTATCAAATTTAGATCCGAAATTGATATATTTCTGTAAAGCTGCTTTGTGACAATGTCCATTGTTAAAAGCGCTATACAAATAAAACTGAATTGAATTGAATACGGTGGACATAAAAAGTCAACACACCCCTGTTAAAATTGCAGGTTCTTATGATGTAAGAAAATGAATGCATTCAGAGCTTTTTCCACCTTTATCTGATGATAGATGTTACAGAGATCACTTTTTGGAGCCATAATCAGTACATATATGTAATGACTTTTGAGCATTTAATTTAATTGATTTTGGAAACAAAATATAAAATATAGCTTATATACTGTTTTACTTGCAAGATTATACTGCACAATGTAGCATGAATTCTGTATTTTAGAGTGTTTCTAGCTGTACAGCCATGCTGAGGGAGTTGTGATCCATGCATGTGACCACAGGGCGTAACCAGTAAACCTTGCACTTGGTCTTGTGCACTTTTTCTCTTTGCCTTTCAATCTCTGAGTTAGCCTGGTTTCTGTTTCCTTTTATGGGAGCCACTTTTTCCAACCATTTCAAAAAAGTATTTCTGTGACACCTGAATGTTTTCAGTTGCAGATATGTCAGTGAGAGATAACTATGCAGCTAAAACTAATACTAATATAGTAGCGTCCAAAAACAAACAAAAAACAAACAACAGCAACAACACAAAAAAACAACAACTGCTCTACCATGATAGTTTTACCATGGTGTATTTTTTTAATGATAATACCATAGTACACACCTCACATTTGCTGGGTTGATCACTATAATTTTATTGTCATATCAGTACTGAAATGATTGTCAGGTGGATAATTTACACAGTTTGTGTTTATGTATAATAAAACAAACAACATTTGTAGGATTTGCAGTGAGGCACATGATAAAAAAATGTACTTTTATTACTACATATTGTCAACACAGTTTATTTATTTATTTATTTATTTACAGAAACGTATTCTTTTTAACATTTACTACTAACAAGGATTCATACAGATAAAAATATGTGGTTTATGTCAGGAGACGACAACTTCCGGCTTCAGTCACACAAGCGTTCTCAGCTTTATTTTGCTTTCATAAACCACATATATGTATAAATAACTTTATTATCACGTCGTGTATTTATTTTCTCGGGAATATTCTCACAATCTGAGTGCAGCAGAAATGCTCATACTGAGTGTTCCTAATGTTTACATGGAGCTGCCGTGTATACTTCAGACGCTATTTTCCACCCACCTGTATTCGGACAAACTGTTCCTCCTGCGCTAGGATTTCGCCTAGCAGCAGAGCCGTTGAAAAAGACGCTGCCTAGCAGTACCCAGCGTTCTGCGCTATGATTGGCTTATAGCACAGCTTCTCAGCAGTCAGCCAATCATTGCGCACGTGGGCGGGGTTTACGGAATACCGGTAGGGGGAAATATCACTAGCACCTCCAGAACTTTCTAGACGTAAAGCACGAGAATAGACAGACGGGCTAATGGCAAGCGACAAGTGTGTGCTTTCGAAACTACAATGGTTTGTGTTAGGAATGTTTTAAAGGCCTGTTAGTAAAAATAAATATTTTCTCGTTGCAGGAGTTTTACTGACAGCTTCATAGACGCCGACCCAACGCGAGCTCTTGAGGTAATGATAGAAGCTAACTGCTAGCTTTGGGGTGTTATTATTGTAATTAGCTAACTCGCTTAACAGCCCTACAAACCCCTCACATCTACACATTCAACATGTGCTCACTGATAACAAAACCTGACGCTAATTTACTTTCTAGGTAGCATAGTAAAACGACACTAAATTGCTAGCTAGCTAAACTAATATGTATAATGGGAAAAGCTAAGTTAGTTTAACACAACTGTGTAAAAACTATCCATGGTGGTAGGTTATGTGCTTTAAAACCCAACTGATTTCTGTAGTGAATTGATTGTACGTGTAAAGCCTGTAATGTGAGCTAATTGGACAGCTTTATCTGCATGAAGAGGCTATCTATCTTCTGTATCCAGGGCAGTATTTACCTCCTGTTTGTTGATCTCCTTCAGCATAAACTCTGTATGAATGAATGATCATGACTTGGAAAGCAGAAATCTTCACCAAATAACAGTTCTAGGTGATTTTGGTGGTTAACCACCGTGGCTTCTCCATCTTCAGCTTTTGTGCCAAAATACATTGGTATATAGAACTATCAGTGATTCCCTCTATCTTGACTAGAACCCCAGTCCTAGCTAAAGATAACCAGCCCCATAGCATGCTGCTGCCAAAAATCAGGTGTGGCTTTTTTTGGGTGTCTTGTTTTTGCCAAACATCCATACATTTTCCGTACCACTTATCCTACACAGGGTCGCGGGGCACGCGCCTATCCCAGGGAACCTGGGGCTAAAGACACCCTGGACGGTGTGCCAACCCATCGCAGGGCACAATCATACACACATTCACACACCCATTCGCACACTATGGACAATTTGGAAATTTCAGCCTACAGTGCATGTCTTTTGACTGGGGGAAGAAACCAAGAGGAAACCCCCAAAGCACGGGGAGAATATGCAGACTCCGTGCACACGGTGCAGAGGCAGGTTTCAAACCCCCAACCCCGGAGATGTGATGTGCCCCTCTTTGTGCCAAACAGATTTTGTGGTTGTCTACCATGGCTTAGCTCTGGGATATTTCATGTGCTCAGTGGAGCCAGTTTGATCAATGTTGTGTTTTAATATTGGAAACTGCTGTAACAGTATGCACTGGTTTCACAAATAACTCGTACTATTAATTGGTGAAAACACCTACTTTGTACTTTGTAATTTCTTTCATGTACCTTGTATGTGTGTGTGTCTATACATGCATATATATATATATATATATATATATATATATATATATATATATACACACACACACAACAAGTGCCTTCCATTTTTTTCTTTTTTCTTTTGTGGCTTTAAGGTTACTTTATTTTCTACCACCGCCTCAGTGCTGTTGAATTCTCGAGAATGTGATTGGTCAGAAAGAATGAAATACTTGGGGGAGTGCTGTAATAGGAAAATAATCCACTATAAGGTGGTGTGATGCCGGCCGATTCTAAACAGAGTTATGCTGAGCACTTTCCAAAAACAGCACGTCCTGAAGTGTTTTTTTTTTTTTTTTTTATTCACTGATTTACCTCTGATTGTGAAGTTTTTTAATTAACTACACATTGTGCTTTTTAATAATTTATAGTTACTTAATAGTTAATGTTATAGAACATCAATGAAAACAAATTAGCTCCAGTTGTCACTAGCTATGTTTCCATCCAAAGTTGCAAATTTAACTTGCGTGCAAAACTGGAATATCGCATAAAACATTTGCGAATAAGGCACTGTTTCCATCCAGTGAGTCGAAGAGAACAAACGCGTCACTTCCTGATAAACTGGCGCCAAATATCAAAAAGAAAAATGGAATCACATGATCTGTTGAAGCAAAGTCACATGACTTTTTTTGATGTGGATCGAGATATTTATTTGGTAAATGTGTTTCCATTGTAATTTATGTGCATGTCTTCTTATCGGATAAAGAATTTACCTGACTCAATTAAGCGCATAAGTTTTTTTTTTTTTTTATGCGCATTTTTAGAATTTATGCGCATCTTGGCGTTTCCATCCAGCGTTTTTGTTGTTGGTTTTTTTTTTTTTTTTTTTTTTTTTTTTTTAAATTTAAATTTTTCTTTTTGTTATGTGATATTCCAAAATGTGCATTAAAAATAGGTGGATGGAAACATGGCTACTTATTATACTACAGCATGGTTGAATTCTTGAATCTGATTGGTCAGGAGGTGTGCATTATTTTCATGTAACAGCACGGCTCAGACAGTAGTTCAGGCTGTAACATGAACCGTAACTGTAGGTTGATATTAATGTGCTGGTTCTAATACGTTATTGTTTCTATGGTAACAACTCCTACACAGAAACTTGTACAGCGGACACGCCACACAATCTAAGACTAATAATGAACAGATTTAAAAAGCGTGTTTAACGAAGTAAAATATAATAATCTAATCACTGATGCGGTGACCTTTTTTCTTAGGAGACGTTTAACATTTCTGGAAGGTGTCTTTGTTGTAAACACTTTGTAATAGTCACAGTGCTTTGCAAAGTTTATCAGCACAGGAAAGTCTTCAGTTTATGCTTACCAGTTTCTCTGTAAAATGTTGAGATGTGCTTTTTGAAAGAGAGAGAGAGAGAGAGAGAGATCGATCAATCAATCAAGTGGAGAAAGCGCAAAAAGGAGATGCGGGTGAGGGAATGACTTTTATGTAATATAAGTGAGAAGAGGAACTAACTTGCCTCTCAGACATTCCACAACATTAAATCTAACTATAAACCGTTAAAATGCACAGCATGTAGTTCATTAATAAACATTAATTGTTGGCAGATCACTTTGTTGTAAGCTGAATACCACACTCCAGATCATGCGCTTATATGAAAATAATGTACTGCAGGGATATCAGGCAGTCACTTACTGAAAAGTTTTAAGTCCTGCAAAAGTTTTAAAGAAAAACTGTTCTCAAATCCTTATTCAGAGTATCGGGTTGTGCTTAATTGTTGTTAACAATAATGACAGTTGATTATTTATTGTTAATTTTTATATACATCCAGGGTTTTTTTGCTTTTTTTTGAGACTCAAGAAGTATTCGCTAGTCATTTTGTTTTAACAAATTTACGTTTAAACACGTTGCCACCAGAAATGCTTTAGGAATGGGCATGAGTAGTAACTCCGGTGTCTCAACACACACACAGTTAGTTTATCACCAGAAGTTCCTTGAATTTCAGATTTAATACCTGTGCCTGGGTTTGTACCCCTCCATCACCTGCCTCCAGTGTGTATTATTCTCGTATAACCCTATAGTGTGTCGTGTGTTATTCCTTACTTAGACAAACACATGGTTAAAAAGTAAGATGTGATGTTCATTAATTAATTTCATATTGTAAACATTCTTGGAATAAAACACTTTAGAACCTGGTGTTATAGGGGGGAAAAAATCAGTAACTCTGCTTCATTCCAGGCCACATCCCTGTCGTGTTTTATTCAGTCCGTCCAGGATTTTGCACTCGCAGAAATTAACACAAAAGCATGCAAACTCCGCAATATTCGGAGGAGCTTGCAATTTCTTTCAAAATTATAGCAGATTTTCTGCCGATTTGGGCCAAGTCACGTCATGTGACATCACAACGCGCATTCAGCCAGAGTCCTCTTCGATTCACGTATGTCGAACACAAGTACAGTTAAAAGGTCTCATTTCCCAACAAACATCACTGTGAAAAGCCGTGCAAAACAATTCCGTGCAATTGCAATTTCACAAATTCAAGTAGTTTTCTGCAACAAAAGCACAAAAACTTTGGGAAAAAAAACACACAAAATCCTGTACAGACTGTTTATCCTTTAATTGAAACCTTGTTTTGTTTTGTATGTTCTTTCTGCTGTAACACCCAGGTGTCTTTCCTCAGTGTCTGTCAGTACTTGTCTGTCTTCCTATCTACCTGTCTGTCCAATATACCATTTTATTATTATTCTTATTACTGCCATATTAGCCTCTGCAGTATTGATATTTCAGAAGCCTGCCAAATGGGAATGTGTGATTTACCAAAATAATTTTTTTTTAATTTGCTCTGTGAGCATTCTGAAAAGTTTTCTGTGGGTGTTTTGATTAAATTGCTGCATTGGCTTGTTAAAAAAAAAACCACAATATAGGCCTATTGCTAGATGTATCACAGTTGCAGTGTGTAGTAATATAATTGCAGTGTGCTATTTTGGGCCATATCATGCAGGCCTACTATTTGTCTGTCTGTCTAATCTTTTGAATGACAGTAAGTGTGTTAAATCATATTATTAACACAACTACAGGCTTACAAGACGATCAAATTAAACCATTAATAGCATTTCTTATTGTAGTAGCACGTGCTCATTTATCATGTTTTCTTGATTTTTGTTAACAGGAGCTGAATGTGGCTTTAGGTGAGACGGCTGATAATGCAGACTGGCTGTGTCAGCGAGCATATGCGCACATCCTGCTTAAAGACTATAACAGTAAGTGCTTGTGTGTGTGTGTGTGTGTGTGTTATCTTTTCATTGTTATGTGGCTGTTTTATCAGTTCACTTATCTCATTGTTCCAGAATGACAGTATGTGCTTCAAAGAGTTTTGAAAGTTTTTTTTTTTTTTTTTTTTTTAAATCATGATGTTTTTGTCTTCTTGTCTATCCATTTATGGTTTGTATGAAGGGCTGTCATACAAGAGTACCATAAAGTTGACTTTAATACAGACACTGATGATGGTATTGTAATGCCTCATTTTATGGCGAAAAGAAAAATACTTGTCACCTAACTTTGATCGCACTGTCCATCACACTATTTTTGTTTTACTTATGTTGCTTGTTTTTAGGCATTCACAAATGTAACTAAAAAAAAAAAAAGTCCAAACTTTGCAAGCATGTGATCCCAGTTTACATTCTCACTGTGCTTTCTTGCGTAACCCTAGTGGTTATGCACCCAAACGGGTATTGAAGTATACTGTCAGTAGACTGGAGAGTAGATCCATGTTGTCCTTTTTATGCTTGGGTTAGATGAGGGGAAGCACTTCTAATATTCAGGATGACAGCTGTGAAATATAACTAGCTTCTTGACTATGTCTAGCTATGCTGCAAAAAGGAGTGAATCCACCATGCACCCATAGTTGCGTCAGATGAGGGCACACTGTAAGTCCGGCTTCTGCTGTAAAACGATTCAATATCTCTACTCAGTTTTACTTTGCTACAATATCCAGTGATGTTTACTCCTATTATATTATATAGACCAATATATGTTATGTTACCTGCCAACCTTTAAACATTTTTGTGTAGGACCTGACACTGCCAGGAAGCCATGCCCTCTTTTTCCGTCTCACATGTCGACTGTGGACTTGCGGGGCTCCCACACTTTCTGTAAATGGAGAACGTTTTGAGTTCATTAATATAAAATAAAATCTATCGACATATGTTTGACTAACATTTGGCAAGTATATCTTTAACATCAGTTAACTATATTTATTAGGGATTTCACTAAAAACAAATTTGAAAATGGACAAAATTCAGTTGGCTGAAAAAGGAAAAAAGGTGAAGATTTTGACCTTAAAAGATTACCATGAAGTGTCCGGTTTAACACAAGTACAATAAATGGTGAAGTTAAAATGATTAATTGAGATTAGGATTGATTTATTTATGTTTTTATTTATGTATTCATTTGTTCATTTATTTATTTGTTTGTTTATCTATGCCCATCATGCATTGGTCAGTTCTCAGACATGTTCAAACACTTTGAGGTGCAGAATAACAGATAATGTTGGTCATGTGGACGTTAGACAACCGATTAGTAAAAGGATTCTATCTAAAATTGATACTGTTTACTGTGCATTACTGTGGAGTAGCCTAAAAGTCCACTATCCAAAATTGAGTTTTCACAATTGCTGCTGCTGGAAACCTGCACAGCTGATAATATTATTACACCCTCCTGTACTCTCGTTTAACCCTGAAGTGGTGGAAATGCTCATTATCCTATTTTTTTTTTTAATTACATTGAGTTTTTTTTTTTTTTTTAAGTGGTAAATCACAAGCAGGGAAAACAATATTGTACAAGCATACTGTAACTACTTCTGTAGCATCCCTTGTGAAACAGTCAGAATTCAGATCATGCTTGTGTTGCTTTATCTATTGTATTGTGCAGTTTAAAAAGCTAGAATGAATGAAATGGACCTTGTGTCACTCAAAGTGTACTTATGTGTGGTCTGTGTTTTGCCATTCACCATTCTGTAGTCACTGCATGTTGTTCCTTGGCTTGACTTGATAAAGTAACCATGATCCCACCAATTGTTGCTTTTACCACCACCAAGTGATCTGTGTTATACCCTATGCTGAATCTGGCTACTGTTCTTGCCCAGACGGCATGTGACCCGAGCCGGGACATACAGCTGGATCTAAAAATGGTGCAGACCACTGATTAGTCTAATGCAGTCAAATTAGTCAAATTGGCCGGTAGCACAACAGGTGGTTGTTACTCTAATACATGAGACCACATGAAAACTTTGGTTTTGCAAAAGGCATTAGGAAATAGGGTTTATTTTCTTTTTCTGGCTGTTGAACATACTTGGAAGAAGAAAAAAAAAACCACTAATAGTTCGGACACGAATGTGCTTGTCCCAGGATCCCAGCCTACTGACTTGTCCACCCCTGATATTATTTGTATTTTACTTACATATTCGTTTAGGAGCAGTTGATGATGCTAAGAAAGCACAGCAGCTTCAGCCTGGTATGGCACTTTCATTCCTGAGAACAGGGTGAGTTCCTACACAACGTGATCACCCATATTCACTCCATGACTATTTGTTAAATACTAAATACTGATTGGTCAGTAACAGGCGATTTTACACATTATTGAGTTCCACTCAGACTTTTAAAATTGTAATTCCATTTTTAATTTCATTCAAATTGTGATCCATTATTCACTTACATTTGAATATTAATTGGCTTGTAATGTTATATTGCCACATGCAGACAGTAGCACTCCTACTATGCTTTCATATGGCCTAAACCACAAGAAGCTATATACTGTATGTAATTGCTGGCTTGTTGGCCTTATGCTATAGTAACTTGATTACATTTCATTAAATCTGTTCATGTTTTATGTTTTCAGAATTGCAGAATATCATCTTGACAACATCAGTGCCGCGCACCAGGCCTTCACAGCTGGACAAGGACTTGGAGGTGAGTCAATTTATGCTTGAAGACAACCAAAACATTGTTGTTAGTGAGTAATAAGTTACCTGAAGCAGATTCCTTTTTTCTTTTGCAATATCTAGTTAAGTATGTCTTCAATTAGGATCCCACTAAAATATAGTGTCAATCACTATTATGGTATTATGGTCCTGAATACATTTAGAATAGAAATTGTAATAATTGTATGTTTAAAATAGAGGTGTGGCGGGACTGATTATAGTCCTGCTCCCACAGATAGTATTTTTACGGTGGAGGCATTATGTTTTCGGGTTGTCCGTCTGTCCGAGCTTCTTATTACACTTTTGAATGGATCCAAACAGGGTCAGGGTCAATTGTCTGAAATAGTTTTTCTTCAATAGCTTCCTTCCTGTTTGAAGTATATTTCAAGGGGATTTCAGGCATACAGATTAGTAACAAGAAGGATAAGACTTGTTGGTGGCTGAGGTATTCCTGTTGTTTGTTCATACTTGCCCTCATTATTTTCTAATGAACTCTGTGGGTTCTGTTCCCCAAAATATAAGACCTGCCATGTCCAGTACACTCCCATGTTAAGCAGTGTGGCCATTTTTTTTCTTCTCATGCGAGCTTCAGATCTGACCATCTGCATGAAAGTAAAAACTGCTTCCACTTGCTAATTTGTTTTGTTCCAATGTACACCTATAGTTTATATTTTTCACAGGTGCGAATGAAGACTTTCAAACATGGATTAAGAATTGTGAAGAGAAAATGGCAAGTAAGTTTAGACTTATTAATTATTAAATTTCAGACATCTTCTAGACACTGATTTTGCTATGCATTGAATCTGGGTAGTTTCCTCATTTAAAATTTAGCTCCAACTCCTAGTCTTGACCCTTTTCCTTAAAAAGCAACATGTGAGACAGCAGGGTTAAAACAACACAGGATTGAGTAAAACCTGTGTATATTACTTGTGTATATACACACTGGAACACATACAGTCGTGGCCAAAAGTTTTGAGAATGACACAAATATTTATTTTTACAAAGTCTGCTGCCTCAGTTTTTCTGATGGCAATTTGCATATACTCCAGAATGTTATGAAGAGTGATCAGATGAATTGCAATTAATTTCAAAGTCCCTCTTTGCCATGAAAATGAACTTAATCCCAAAAAAACATGTCCACTGCATTTCAGCCCTTCCACAAAAGTACCAGCTGACATCATGTCAGTGATTCTCTCGTTAACACAGGTGAGAGTGTTAACGAGGACAAGGCTGGAGATCACTCTGTCATGCTGATTGAGTTAGAATAACAGACTGGAAGCTTTAAAAGGAGGGTGGTGCTTGAAATTATTGTTCTTCCTCTGTTAACTGTGGTTACCTGCAAGGAAACACGTGCAGCCATCATTGCTTTGCACAAAAAGGGATTCACAGGCAAGGATATTGCTGCTAGTAAGATTGCACCTAAATCAACCATTTATCGGATCATCAAGACCTTCAAGGAGAGAGGATCAACTGTTGTGAAGAAGGCTTCAGGGCGCCCAAGAAAGTCCAGCAAGCGCCAGGACTGTCTCCTAAAGTTGATTCAGCTGCTGGATCAGGGCACCACCAGTGCAGAGCTTGCTCAGGAATGGCAGCAGGCAGGTGTGAGTGCGTCTGCACGCACAGTAAGGCGAAGACTTTTGGAGGATGGCCCGGTGTCAAGAAGGGCAGCAAAGAAGCCACTTCTCTCCAGGAAAAACATCAGGGACAGACTGCTATTCTGCAAAAAGTACAGGGATTGGACTGCTGAGGACTGGGGTAATGTCATTTTCTCTGATGAATCCCCTTTACGATTGTTTGGGGCATCTGGAAAAAAGCTTGTCCGGAGAAGAAAAGGTGAGTGCTACCATCAGTCCTGTGTCATGCCAACAGTAAAGCATCCTGAGACCACTCATGTGTGGGGTTGCTTCTCAGCCAAGGGAGTGGGCTCACTCACAATTTTGCCTAAGAACACAGCCATGAATAAAGAAAGGTACAAAAACATCCTCAGAGAGCAACTTCTCCCAACCATCCAAGAACAGTTTGGTGACGAACAATGCCTTTTCCAGCATGATGGGGCACCTTGCCACAAGGCAAAAGTGATAACGAAGTGGCTCAGGGAACAAAACATCGACATTTTGGGTCCATGGCCAGGAAACTCCCCAGACCTTAATCCCATTGAGAATTTGTGGTCAATCCTCAAGAGGCGGGTGGACAAACAAAAACCCACAAACTCCAAGCATTGATTATGCAAGAATGGGCTGCCATCAGTCAGGATGTGGCCCAGAAGTTGATTGACAGCATGCCAGGGCGAATTGCAGAGGTCTTGAAAAAGAAGGGTCAACACTGCAAATATTGAGTCTTTGCATAAACTTCATGTAATTGTCAATAAAAGCCATTGACACTTATGAAATGCTTGTGATTATACTTCAGTAACAGTTAGTAACATCTGACAAAAAGATCTAAAAACACTGAAGCAGTAGACTTTGTGAAAATTAATATTTGTGTCATTCTCAAAACTTTTGGCCACGGCTGTACAGTGCAAAAGTTTTAAACACATGCGAAGAAATGCTGTAGAGCAAAAATGCCTTCAAAATAATGAAATGAAATGTTTCTACATTTAAAAACAAATACCATAAACAGTAGTAAATGAAACAAAGTCAATATTTGGTGTGACAAAAAAATAAAAATAAAAATAGTAGTCTCCGGTACAATTTGTGCAGTTTTATAAGGAAATGAGCTGGTAAGTTTTATTGAGCATCTTGCAGAACCAGCCACAGTTCTTCTGGAGACTTTGACTTTCACACTTGCTTCTTATTTTTGCAGCAAAACCCAGCAGCCTTCATTGTGTTTTTTTGTCTGAATAGTGGTCTCTTATGTAATATGCTGCTTTCTTTGATGACATACAAACATTTTTCTGTAGCATTTAATTTTGTGCTAGAAAACTAATGTTTGGGAATATAAAATGTTTTTTGTACTGACTGATACATTTCATGAATGTTATTCCTATGTAGGTATGAGCATAGCTGCTGTGCTACAACCTTTTCTAAGATCTTGGAGATAAAGGGGAGATTTGATATTGGCCTATAGCTGGACAATTGACGGGGATTGAGGTCAGGTTATTTAATCAGGGGTTTGATAACTGCTAGTTTAAATGATTTAGGTACATAGCCAGTGCTAAGGGAGGAATTGATTATTTTTAGAAGGGGTTTGATTACATCTGGAATAATCTGTTTGAAGAAACATGAAGGTAAGGGATCTAGTTTATAAGTAATTAATGAGATGAAGTAATTAATGATATTAGTTCGGTCTTTCTAAGGGGAGTAAAACATTCTCACCGTTGATATGATACTGCTATCTACAGGGTTAGATAGAAGACTCTTTGGTTTTAAATTAATAGTCTGAATTTTCTGTCTAATATTTTCAATTTTGCCAATGAAAAAATTCATGAAATCATCGCTGCTATATAATGATTGTGTGCCTGTTTCTGTGGCAGTTATATTTCTAGTTAATTGTACTATGGTATTAAATAAGAATCTAGGATTATTTTTGTTGTCTTCAATTAAGGTAGAGAGATAGACTGATCTAGCAGCACTAAGAGATTTCCTATAGTTCAGGAGGCTCTCCTTCCATGCTGTTTGAAATACTACCAATTTGGTTTGACGCCTTTTACGTTCTAATTGTCGAGTGATATGTTTTAAGGTGCGTGTGTGATCATTATACCAGGGTGCTAGCTTTTTCTCTCTAATTATTTTTCTTTTAAGTGGAGCTACCTTATGTAGCGTGTAGCGGAACATTGACTCTAAGCATTCAGTCACCTGATCAAGTTCTTTGGGATCAGACGGTGATCGAATCATAGCTGATATCTCTGGGAGGTTATTGATTAAACTCTGTGCAGTAGCTGACGTGAATGTACATTTGACACAGTACCGTGGCAAGGTGCATATATTATGATCAATACGCAATTTACACGAGATGAGATAATGATCTGAGATGGCTTCAGACTGCGGAAATGTGACTATATTTTCCATGTTTAATCAGTATAATGTGAAGAGTGTGACCCCCCATTATGAGTGGGTCCTATTACATTCTGATTGACCCCTACTGAATCTAAAATAGACACAACCGCTGTTCTCAGAGGATCTTCCGGGTTTCATCAAAATGAATATTAAAGTCACCAACAATTAATACTTTGTCTAAAAAAGCAACCATGTTTGAGAGAAAATCTGCAAATTCACCAAGGAACTCAGAATATGGCCCTGAGGGTCTGTAAATAATAATGAGTGGAATCGACTTGGTAGACTTATTTTTTGTGGCTACATATGTTATACTAGTATGAAGAACTTAAAGTGAGTTGAACTTATGGCTAGGTTTTTGTGTGACGCCTAGATTATCATTATAAATGAGTGCAACACCTCCTCCTCTGCCAGTTAGACAGGGCTGATGTATATAACTGTATCCAGGAGGACTGGCTTCATTTAATGCTATATACTCATTTGGTCTAATCCATGTTTCTGTTAAACACATTATATTAAACTCCTGATCAGTTATGGTTTCATTAACAATAAGTGCTTTAGAGGTAAGAGATCTAATATTTGGTCTAATCCATGTTTCTGTTAAACACATTATATTAAACTCCTGATCAGTTATGGTTTCATTAACAATAAGTGCTTTAGAGGTAAGAGATCTAATATTTAACAGTCCTAGCTTCAGATCAAAGGTGCTGGCTGTGCATTCAGTATGGTCTAATTTTATGTTAATTAGGTTACTCAAACTTTCTGAAAATTTCTACATATTTACATAGTTTATTTGATATTGTGGAACCTAGGTGACAATTCAGTGCAGCTAGCAGACGGTCGGTTTAGCCTGCTTGTCTGCTCCCTGGCCTTGGCTCTGGATTGTCAACAGTTAACTAGGCCTGTTCTGAGACTATGTGCTATGCTGCAAGAAATGAGAGCAGCACCTTCCCGAGTGGGATGGATACCGTCCCGCCCTAACAGGCCAGCCTTGCCCTCAAAACTACTCCAATTATCTATAAATCCCACATTGTTTTCAGAGCACCACCTGGACATCCAGCAGTTCAGCGACCATAACCTGCTGTAAGCTACATCGCCACGCCACATTGGGATGGGGCCAGAGCATTTTACCGCATTGGACATCGCCTTCGCTAATTTACACACCTCTACAATGTTACTCTTAGTAGCCTCTGACTGACGAAGGTGTATATCATTAGCTCCTACATGAATAACTATCTTTGAAAACCTCTGCTTGCCCAAGACCCTAAGATTTCCTGCTATGTCAGGCGCCCTGGCTCCCGGTATACACCTAACTAAAGCTGCTGGAGCCCCTAAAGGCCAAGCTAATTTCACATGCATTAAGATGGTCTCCTATAACCAGAGCTCTTTCAGGTTTCTCAGTGGGTGCTTCACTAAGGAGAGCAAACCTGTTGGATGCGTGAAGCAGAGAAGAGTGGTGCTCCTGTGTGCAAGCCTTAGCGTTAGCTTTGGCTTTGCGATTATGCCGCCGAGTTGTCACCCATTCGCCCCGCTGTGAGGGCTGTAATGCTGGAGTTGGGGGATTGCTATCTCCACCTGAGGCATCCAGACTTTCCCCTACAGAAACTACACTGCTCTCACTCTCACTAACCCTCTCTAGAGTCTGGATGTGCACCTCTAATGCTGCAGTCTTCTCTGTCAGAGAGCTAACTAGCATACACTTAGCACAAATAAAGCTATTACTAACGATGGAGGAAGAATGACTAAACATCCTGCACTCAACACACTGAACAAGCTGAAGGTTTGCCATATTGAGTGTTTGACACACATTGTCGAAGATAAGATGGATCCGACGTGGATGAACTCCGCTTGCTGTCTTTGCTCAAAGAAACAAAAGCGCTCTTCAAAAAAAAAATGAAAATACGACAGAAGGAAAAGTGAACCTATAACAAATGGAAACGATAGTGCAAAAATCTTAATGAAAAATAAAGGAACAGTATAATTTAAACGCCGAAACAAGATCCCGGCAAACGATTCGAAAACAGGAACTACGCCACAGGAACTACGAAGTCAGCAGTCACATGTGACAAGTGTGTGCTGTTTTGCATGTGACAAGTGTGAAACTGTTGCTTATATTCTAGAAACTCCGCAGTTTGCTGTTAGCAAACCGGCTAAATAATGCATCCAAGCGTTTATTGAACATGTTAACTGTGTAGTATTTTCATTGCTAATTTGCCCTTTGTGACTTTGTTGTATTTGATATCCTAGAGCAGAGGTTTCCAACCCCTGTGCTTCAGATTGCCACTGGGCTGTGGCTCATTTATTCTCCTGCAGCAGTTTTTTTTCCCTCCCTTTCGGTAGTCCTCATGAGGCCATGAGGGCATTAGGCTTCCTGCTGATTGCACGCAAGGCAGTGAAATATAAAAAAAAGCAACGGTCTGGGGGGAAAAAGCCTTCTGGATAAGTTATAAACACACTGACATGAATCAATATCTTAAAATTCTTGCTTGCTTGCCATGTCACACACTCATTAGCTGTGTGCATACTAGCTGAGCATCGTAACGCGTAGACCATCAGTCGGGGCAGCCTGTGCTGTTTTTCAAGTAAGGTCAAAGATATTTGAGCTGAGATCAAGGTTTTGGAGGAGGAAAGATCACAGACACACAAACTCCAACCATCTTTTTAACACAAAAGAGAATAGCTTGTGGAAAACTGCATGAACAAAACACAGTCTCTAGTCAGACTCAAACAGAGTCTATGTTTGATGCTAACTAGCTGCTGCTGTAAAGTTTGTTTACGGAAGCGGCACATGTGATGAGTGCAGTGTGAGGTCATAAAATTATTTTTCAAGACATATTTTTCTCAGAAATTATAAACTCATTAAAATATGAACATTTTACAAAACACATTTTTTTTTTGTCATGGGTGTCACCAGTTCAATCCTGAGCTTGAGTTAATGTCTGTGTGAAGTTTCTCTCTATGTTCTCCTTGTATATTGGTGGGTTTACTGTGGATTCTCCAGTTTCATTCCACTGGGCTTTGCTAAATTGTTGTTAGATTTGAATGAGTGTGTGAATGTGTACGATAGCATGCAGTCCACCTTAACTCTGCCCAGAACAAAGCAGTTAATGTAGATGGATAATTGAATGAGGTGTGACCAGTATATAGTGGAGGGACCATATACTGTATGCCTGTCTGAAATCACCCATTTGATTTCATGAGCACCATTTAATGATGGTTGCATTAGTATTACATTGTAGAATTGGAGAAATGCAATATCTTTCGCTGAGCAGTTGAAACGGACAACTGAATTCGCTTTGTATTTGCTTTCAGTGCACATTGTCTGGTTTCTAATTGATTAAACAAGAGTTTTTCATTATTCTTGTACCCAGCATTTTTCAAAGGCTATAAACATTACAAACTTTTCCTTTTAAGTGTTCTTAACATAATCCACACATTTGCTATATAGTAGAAATCTACACTGATGATAATGCAACAAATCCTTATCTCTTACTAAAATATATTTAAAAAGGTCTGATAACTCAAATGTATAAGAAATATTCTGAGTTTGAGAGTTGTCCATTTGCAGTGCCATGTGTTTTGTTCAGATATCCTACTCATGATTAACTGCAATAACCTTTTTTTTTTTTGCCAAAGTGCTCTAATGTACTTAACCCTGATATTCAGATATTTTTTAAAGCCTTGTAGATCTCTGAGAGCAGGATTGAACACAGCTTTCAAATAAGCAGAATAAATATTGGTATGGATTCGGTGGCTGCTAAATCGTAATGACCCTTAGTTAAACGTGCATGTCAAAAGTGAGCTTATTGACCCAAGATCTCCATTAGCAGCTCGCTCACTCACACAATATTCCAAACAGGGTCTATTCTTAGACCCAGCATGCTGAAATGAATGCCTGAGGGCAACAAATAACTGTTAATGCACTGATGTACATGATAAACAGCCCTGTTGATCTTGCCATCAGCAGAAGCTTGTGTGTGTGTGCGTTTAGAATAACATTGTGCAGTGCATGCTGGGAGCAGCATGGTTGTTTTTAAAAAGCAACATCGCACTTTGGCTCTCTTCAATGATTTTAAGAATCAAGCAGCATGTTGTCCTTTGCTGTCATTGTCAGGTCTCATGCAAAGTTCTCATAAGTCATACTTCCGAGGGTCGAATTAGAAACTGTCACATAAATGATTTGTGTTATTTAGCACTTTATCCTTTGCAGTAGGTTTTTATGGCGTGGAGTGTCTAGACTGATCAAGGCCGTCTTCCTCCCTTCTGTATTGAAATGATGCTTTATTGTAGAGTGTTAGTCCTTTTATATTGTAAGGGACATTTACCATCTGTCTGCATTTCTGTCTTTCTTTTTTTTTTAATCCCCCTGTGGCTCTTCCATATAGAACAGAAATAGAGAGAACTCAAAAGTAGAGATTTAAATTTTTTTTTTCTCTGAATCTCTCCCCCTATTTTCCCCCTTCTTTTGAAATGCGACCTCATTTTAAGTGCCATTAATGCGCCGTCGGATGCTCGCGAGCTCCATCTCATACTGTTTATGAAAATCTTCAATAATTTATGAGACATAACAGCTTAATACTGGGGGAAAAAAAGACCTCTTAGGCTCATATTTATGCTGCCATAAAATACACTTGGAATGGTAAACAGCTCTCAAACTATAGAATTATATCTAGTGAGGAAATATTTTGAAGTCTAAAGTTTGTTATAAAGACACAGGTTATGTCTTAAAATGGGTGTGTGAACTGTGTGTGCTAACTGGACTTAAAATTTACACGAGTGTCTCTTTTACATCTGTGTTTCTAATTGTGTATGTACTTTTAATTCATCAAGCATAAGATAATAGTTATGGTTTAATTCTGTATTTATTTGCATTCAGATGCAGTAGGATGTACAAGATGAATAAAAGTTGTAGACATTGAGTTTATATTTAGCATAAGTCATAGACCGACGTTTTATCTAATTGATGCTTTGTTCTTTCTGTTTCCTTGTAACAGCACAAGACCAAAATGGAACCTCAAATTTGGTATGTATTCTTTTAAGCTGATCCATGTAATTACTACTGCATCAGAGGCGAATGAATTAACCAAACATCAACACTTCAATCACCTGAACATAGAGATTGCACTTTTTTTTTTTTGATCAGGGTTCTGTCCATCATGGTGTCAGCTTTCATTTACTCACATTCTGCTCAGTGAATGGGAGAAAGTTCTTTTTTGTTAAATGTAATGAAATCATGATCATGTTTTCTAGCGTGGATAACAAATGAGTGTAATATGAGCCCTCTGTACACACACAGATAGCTTCCAGACACTTGTTTTTCCTCCTAGGGAAATTGTCTTTGTATATTTGCCTTTATATATTATTTTCCCCAGTTGGTGGCACTGTTGCTCACTTTAAATGAAACAATTCTGCAAGACGTTTGATACAGTGGGTTATAAATGTTGTAGCTATTTTCTGGTGTATTTTCATTGATCTGTGACTTGTTTGTCTTTCCCTTTGGTTCGTGTGGAATGCGCGCACACATGCCTCAACATCAGCAGCAAACCGCAACTCCACATGTCAAGTAAGTGCAAGAGAATTACTCACTGATGCATTGTAATACCGCATAATGCTCTGTAATGCCTTGAAACACAGTCCCAGTGTCGAATGAATATTTTGTGTGAGCTTTGAAGAAATTGTTGTTGTGATCATTTGGCTATTATAGTAGTACTAACACTGCAGTAGTTAGCATTAGGTTGCTCAAAATTCCCTCTTGTCCCCTCAGACATGACTGGTACCAGACAGAATCTCAAGTTACTGTCACACTAATGGTAAAAAATATCAAGAAGGAAGATGTTTGCATCACGTTTGAGGAAAAGGAGGTAACAGGTTCTTTTTCTGCTTTGCTTTAACAAAGAGGTATTCAGTCATCAGATGACCTTTGTAGTACAATAATGTTATTACTGTTAATAATACTTTAGTATCATGATTGTCTTTTCCAGGTTTTTTCCTAATGATGTTTGGATGTTTTCAAAGTGCAAGATTTAATCTAGATTTAATAATTTTTAATAAAAGGCAGGTGTTCAGTCTATTATTTTGAATTACAGAAAGTTGAACAGGCATATCACACGTTTTCACAGTCACTAACATGCCACCTCGCACAGCGATAAACAACTTCTCATGTCCTTTCACAAAGTGTTCAGATTAAAAGAGAAAAGAGTGGGGGGGAAATCACTACAGAGCCCCTCCTTCTCTCCCTTCATTTATCTTACCCCTCTCTCCCCAATAGAAGGGAAAATCAAAGTTTCACCCGTTGTTTGATGTGGATCCTATAAATTAATTAAGGATAATATGAGTATAGTGTAATAATTTGGTTGCAAACGAGTTGGAGATGAGATAAAATATGGATGCGGTGCTATCAGGGGAACCTGCCTGCGGGCTGTTTTCACGACTCCCGCCGGGATATACCAGCAGTCTGCGCGGCATTAATGAGGAGGCCTTGCCAGCTCAAAGCATCATCCTCTGAAGCACACAAACTCCGAATATGTGTGGGGAGTGGAGGATGAGGAGAGAAAGAGAGGAGAAGAGAGGAGAGGAGGCGTGATCGGGAGACTTGGAGTTGAAGCAAGCCTCAAAGCTAAGCCTTAGGAGAAGTTTCATGGCTGGGGGCTTCCATCTCATCCTGCTTTCTTTCCAATGTGTGATGCACTCCAGGGCATCAAACATACCCCCTGGCTTCTCCCTCACCACACCTGCAGCGATGCCTTAGTAGCACAAAGTTTCGTTGATGGACATATTTTTTTCAGAACTATAATCTTATCGACAGCAGCTTCTCTGGTTAACAAGGACTGTTAGTATTTTTTATTTTTTTATATATATATTTTTTTAATTTGTTGGCTGGATTTAACCACATTTGCATTCATATTAAGTTTTCAGCCTATCTTGCTTCAGTTAAAATACTATCTTCTAATTCTAGATTATACTAATCTATTGACCCACATCAGCTAACTAATGTATTTTAACTCTACACGATGTAGACCAGCCTGACAAACTGAAAGCAAAATGTGACATTTGACATCTTTTTTTCTGCCCTCCACAGTTGAAAGCAATGCTGAAACTTCCATGTGGTGAAGATTACTGCCTAAATATCCACCTTCTACACCCTGTGGTTCCTGAGCAGAGCACATACAGGATCCTCTCCACCAAAGTATGTCATAAACCTTTTGGATTTTTCTATTTAAAATTTTCAGAATATAAAATAACTATTTGTGGTAGCCCTATTGGATTTACATAGTTTATGATGATGGTAGAAAAATTCAATAATTTAGTAAATCTAGGCTAAACAATGGAGTTCTGAGATCTAGAGCTGCAACAACAACAGTATTATTGATATCCTTAATAAAATATAGTCAATCTTATTCTTCAACTTTATTAGTTGGTTTAGCAATGCTTCCAATCAACGTCGCTTATTTGAATTTGCGGGTTGGATGCTGTAGTGCACCGTCAAGCCAAGTTATAAGACATAGCATGTAATTGTGTGCTTTTTTGCTAGGTCTGTTTTAAGTTTAGGGGATGAAGAGATGTGCTGTAGGTTGAAATCGTTCGTCTGTCGTTCATTAACATGGCTGTAATACGACTAGGCCAGTGTTAGCCGTTGGCAGAAAACGCAGTTGCTTGTGTATGCTGATAAGTTGGATTTCTCGCAACTAATTAGGGAGGTCTATAGCTGATAGCAGACAGAGATTTGTAAAGCTCTCCTCCTGAGTCACTCTTTCATACCCCTGTATCACAGTTAAATGAGAGAGCGTTGTGTAAGATCATAGTTTTTTTTTTTTTTAATTATTATTTATTTATTTATTTATTTATTTTTTTTGGTAGAATCAGATGAGTAGGGGATTGCTGCAGTATTTTCTGTGTGGTATCAATATTGTGGACAATTCATGTGCAGTATCACTCCTGAGCACGCAGAGAGCTTGTAGTCTCCTAAAGCTGTGCATGTCCTAGTCCTAATTAAGTTATGTTCAATGAGAGGCAGGTCGGGGCCGAACCAGGTTCCCGGGCTTCCATGATATATGCTGGGTTTCAAATCTAATACTGTAATCTTACAGTTAAAAGGATTTATTATGTACTAATCTGAAAGATATGATCAATACATTTAGAACTTACTTTTAAGTAGGCCCATATTTGAGAGGTTTGTTAAATTATGATTTAACCATTTTGTATCAAAATCATGTTAAAATGGGATGAATAGAATGGGATGAAAACCGCATACTTAAAAATAATTCATCCTAACCCTAGAATACTGTGGTATGCAGCTTGACACACAGCTGTAGTATTAGTCTGTTGCTGATGTTATGGTATACTTCACCTACTGTTTGTTAGTGTTGCACAACCAGCACACAGAAAAAAACACAGGACATGGGGCAGCTATCATGCATATGTGTAGTTAAAATGGTATAATGCTGCTCTAAGGTGTGCTAATAATAGACAATTATAATTTTAGTTGCATCATCCTGGGTAGAATTCACATGCTGATATGATTGGGGTGTCCTAGTCCTCAGACACACTCGTTAACCAACCGCAATGCAAATATTAACCAATCAAGTATACCAGTGATGGATAAGTTTCCAGGCTATTCTTTTTTTTTATTTTTTTTTTAATAGGTTTAACAACCATAAAAAGAAACAAACCTACTTCCTGTTGACTTTCGCAAAACAGACATTTTCAGTTTTAAAGCATTTAAATTTAATGGTGTAAAGCACCTTGGTGCTGTAACTATAGTTCAGGTATATAGGTTTGAACTATATAATCCAGTCACGATTCGATTCGGGAAACGGTTTGATTCGATTCTCAATTCACAATATGATTCATGATGAGTCGATTTGATTCTCAGAAAATTTTAACAAAATTATGACTGAAAAGGCTTCTTTTTTATGTTTGTATAAAACTACATATATTATACACTGCTACAAACAGAGGGTTCATATTGTAAACAAAATGTACTACAGGTTCACCATATCTTAAAAAGAAATAATTAAATTTGTAAATTCCCCCACAGTGTTTGTTTGATTTGAGTTGGCGCTGGAATGGTGGTGTTTAAAATCTATAGAAGAGCTCTTTTTAACCATTATAACGTGTAACCGTATAACGTATACTGTGTGGTAGTCGTTGCAATCCAGAACTTTTAGGCTATCTGTCACTTCACAAGTGCGAATGATTCCCAGTAATGGCGCAGGCTCTCCATAAAAGAATGTGATGAAGTGACCAGCGTGCTCTCTACAAATTTTAACTCTGTGGGTTGCGCAGATTGGGACCTCTGGTGTTCAAACAATGAAACTGCATGAGATAAATAATTCGTAGAATGCGGATATCACACATTACCACAATGCAAATCATCACATTTTTGCATCACGATGCATCGTGTCATGATGTATTGTTACACCCTTATGGTAGAATGATTTTTGCTAGGCAGATAAATTAGCTCCACTGTACTACATGACACTGCTAGCTAAACTTAAATAATATTTCAGTAATGGTAATATCCTACACTTGCCAATAACTTGCTTGCTTTACCATGTTGATTGGACATAATTTTGTTTTTCTTTGTGTTTCGGAGGTTGGAAATTACAAGTTACAGCTGTTAGTCAAATGCAGCAGTATTTCTCATATTTCCTCTAGTCTATATTAATGCACTAAACCAGCGAACATACTCACTATGTAATTACATTGTATACTACCACCTTTTAGCTTAGCCTGTTTCTGGAAAACCAAAACATGGGAATAGGCAGCACATTTCAGCTTTTACTTGCCTGGTGGGCTAGCTAATATATTTAGGATTTGTCCACTGCTGTATCTATGTAGTATTTATCTGTATGTATTTATTCTATAATGTCTCCTCAGTAGAAAAACATTATTGATGGGTAATGTAACAGAATTCACTTATAAATGTCAGGCACGTGTGTGTGTTTGGTTGCTTGGTTGATTTTTAGCTTGATTTATGATGGACGATTACGTTAAAAGGTTTTCAGTGTGATCAGGCTCAAAACTTCCATGTAGGTTCATATCTCCTTTCACTCTGTGCACTAACCTTGAACAACAAATGCAAACACTAGCTGTGAAATAGTCCTATATTCTATCCTATATTTTAGGAGAAGCCAAATTAAGACTTGAAGAATGGTTGCTTCTAAAAATGGGCAGTAATATGCCCAGATAATGTGCTTCTCCAAGTGCACACTTGCACTCAAAAATGTTTTTTTTTTGTTGCAAAAATGTGTATATAGAATTTTGTACTACTTATTTTTTAAACAAAATTAGCGACCGAAACCTTGACGGATATTTACTTTCCTTGTTTTGGACGTTTTGTTGTTTTGTTGACCAGCCGTTGAATTTCTAGCCTCTGTAGAACAAACACATTGCAAAGCCTGGTAAATGGCAAGTAAATGATTGTTTTGGTGAGAGAGCACACACACATGCTTGTTAAATGTGTGTCTCCGAGAAACGTCCCATCAGATTCCCCTCATTTCCACCCTGAACCTTGTGCCATGGCAACGGTGGAAAGAGGTGCATACCACGGATGCCTGTGTAAGCTAGTGTAACAAGGGCCCTGTTTAAATGTGACGAAGAGTAGAGTGAGGTGCAGACCACCTCTCTCTCTCTCTCTCTCTCTCTCTCTCTCTCTCTCTCTCTCTCTCTCTCTCACACACACACACACACAAACTCCTGGACGCTGGGCCTGAGCCTTCACAAAGCCCCACTTGTCCATGGGTCTGCTGGGCCCCTCTGGAGCACCTGGTTTTAGAAAACATGCTGGCATGGTGCATTGCTCAGCACTAACCCACTATCATCAAACATGGCACATGCGGTGAATCCAAACCTTCTTTCTGCCTTCACTGTAATGCAGTTTCACCAAAGCTGTTGTCAACTGCTCTAGATTTTTGCTACACAGTTGCTTTTTCAGATCCTATATTATGTTCAGTGTTTTTATTTTAACACTTAAAACATTAACAACAAGCAATCTCTAGTCTTCAAAAGTGCACGCCTCTATATAGTCAAAATGCCGTTTGTGACTTGTGACCTTGACGTTTTCTTTACTGTTTTTTTTTTTTCTTTCTTTTCCCCCCATTAGTTTGCACTTGTGTAGATTTCAGTACACCACCAGAGCCTGCAGACCAAACTGATTGAGTCAACTGCAGACTCTAGCCGACCCACACATCATTATTTTACAAATCTGGTCGCTTACTGATGCAGTGTACACAAATGAATTAGCTTGACTTGTTTCAGCAATCCTGCCTGATTAGCATATACACAATAAATGTTTAGAGCTGTACATGGAAATGATCTATAATGTAAGTGTAAAATGTTTATCTAAGGAATTTATAGGAATATATTCTTGTCATGCTCTTGAATATCCCAGAAGCAATAAATATAAATTGCTGGGTAGCTGCTTCAGAGTGCAAGATTTTGTTGGCAGTGAACAGTAAATTATGTGCATTGTGTGTATCAGCTGTGTAATTAGTCCTTGATCTAAGTCAGCGGTTCTCTAGGGCTCGGGAACTTGAAAATGGATGGAAGCCCTAGGCTCTTAAAGCAAAAGCTTTTTTTTAATAAAGCGCCTTGGGGTTGGTTTTCACTTTCAGTCGAACATGGTCTCAAATGAAATGTCAACATGGAATTCTGAGTTGGCAAATAGGATTTTTTTTTTCTTCCTCTGTGAAAAACAGAGAGCCTAAGGCATCTCAAGTAGGAGGTGAATTAGAATGTCAAAAGTTGGACTTTTGTACTTAATCTTGTTAATGCAAGCATACTTTTTGTGCATGACATTTTTTCATATGTGTTTTTATGCAAGTGTGTTTCTGGAGGCCCCCAATGACTCTGGATAAACATATCAATGTTTTTATCCTCTGCATAAAATCTTGAATTCTGTGCTGTCTTCTTCACATACATTAAATAAGTTTAGCTTACTTGACTGTCTTAACCCCTCACAAGAGTCCATTTCAATTCAGTTTTTATTTGTATAGCGCTTTTAACAATGGACATTGTCCCAAAGCAGCTTTACAGAAATATGTAAATTCAGGATATAGATTTAAAATGTATGAATTTATCCCTTATGAGAAAGCCAGAGGCGTCGGTGGCAAGGAAAATCTCCCTGAGACGCTATGAGAAAGAAACCTTGAGAGGAACCAGACTCAAAAGGGAACCCGTCATCATCTGGGTGACACCAGATAGTGCGATTATAAATAAATGAATCCCTTCTACAAGTATGCTAATACTATATGGTCAAATAGTGCAATTGCGTAACCAGGAAATACATTACAGTTTTTACATGAAGTCTGTTTTCTTGAACTTATCCACTTATCCATCAGTGAGAGGTGCCTGACCTTGCTTGCTAAGTTGGGATGACTAGGAACCAATTACCAGCTGCCTTAATGGACTGTACAGATGAATGAGGTAGGAAAGGCAAAGGGCACGATCTGAAGCTCTCCTGTTGTTGCGAATAATCTCCCTTGCAAACAAATAATCAGATCCATCCCCTTTTAATTTCCATCCGTGTCTCTGTTGGTTTATTTATTTCTTTTTTTAATGAGATGTCTTATAATCCACAGCCATACATCAGTGTCTTGTACATTGACACTTTGTACCACCCCCCCACCCCCCTTTTGGGTATTTTGGGTGGTGTGAGTTTAAGAAGCTCAGGATATGTGACATGCCAGGGATGGCCGCCGGTTGCTCTAATGGCTGTGACGATGACAGGCAGGCGGTTTTTAGGTAGCATGGTGGGATTTTTTTTTCTGCCACCCCTCAGGGTCCTAATGGCACTGTCAGCCAGCTTCGCTGATGCCCGTCAGGATTGTCAGCAGTTGTGCCGTGCCTGTCACCTCCCCTTACACCCAGCCCCAACAGACATGGGAAGGAGATTAATGTTGCATACCCCAAGAAGGCGTTGAAGGGGGAAAAATGAGCCAGTCTTCATAAGTCACCATATATGGCAGTGCTGGTAACTGCTCAAAGCTGCAAAAAGTAGGAAAGGTGTAAAAATGTTCACCTGCTGTTCAGAGGGCAGCTATCTCCCCCCCTTTCAATTTCTTTGTTTCACTGTGGATCCATCTTTGTTTTGTGTATTTTCTTTCTTTGCTTCACCCTTTCAAACGTGTTCTCACTTGACTGTTTCACCATGCCAGAGGTTTTAATTTACAGCTTGATTGCATCCCCCTAAATCACTATTTAAGACACTTTGATGCTTTAGCTGCACCATTGGAACCGATTTTAATTTAGTCCCATTTATATTTCTACTGCTGGTCTTAAAGGATGCTTGGTGATAATGAAGCTCTGTTATAAGAGAATATATTGACCAAGCAATTTCAACTGGGAAATTGCTTAGAATAAAATGAGTGCTTATCAGAAGTTTGTTGTTTTGTTTTTTTTCCTTTACTCTAAGCAGTTTAAGAATCCAAACAACTGCCATACTTTAGCATCCCTATTTACAATTTCCAACTGTCTAAACCAAATGTCCAGCTAACCTTCATGAAAACATTCCCTATTAGCTCTGCCCATATGGTTTTCCACTCAGTATGCTTCTTGCTTTTGTACGCTCATTGGCGATTGTGGTGCACAGCTCTGTTGTGCTGTCCTGTTTCTGAGGAATATGCTCCTATCAGAATTGCCCATTGTGTCTGTGAAGGTTTTCAGGTATCCCAATCATTTTACATGCCTAGGCAACAAGTCAACGTGACTGGATTTGACAGTAGCTCATTGTCTGTTTTTGCTCTACCACCCTCAGGTTGAGATAAAAATGAAGAAGACCGAAGCCATCCGGTGGGAGAAGCTGGAAGGCGAAAGCATCCTTCCCAACTTGAAGCACTTTTCTCCCTCTCCGAGTCAGTATCAAGAAGCACATATCTCCACTTCAGAAATAAAGTCAGCCTGACAATTCCCCGCTCTCAATTTCTGCTTTTCTGTTATTCTGTTCTCATTTCAGACCAATACCCATCATCCTCCCACTACACCCGCAACTGGGACAAGTTGGTGGGTGATATTAAGGAGGAAGAGAAGAATGAGAAGCTAGAGGGAGATGCAGCACTGAATAAGCTGTTCCAGCAGATCTACTGTGATGGCTCAGATGAGGTCAAGAAGGCCATGAACAAGTCCTTTGTAAGTATTGGCTTGGAATACAAGCACCCTTTCATTGTTTTGCAGTAACATTTAAAACTTACTAGGTATAAGGCGTTAGAACAACACTCTCAATACACATCACAAACTATCCTAAATCTACAGCATGCTTAATTTATAGAAGATTTCTTAAGATTGCCAACATAAGATTTAGGTTTATTTTCAGGAATTGACAAGTCATATATTCATTAACTAGACGACTGAGCAACTGAAAGCTCCAGTGCTTGTTTGTGTTGCCCAGAAACCTAATTAAGAAGGCTAAAAATTGGTGGCTAGGGTATTTTAACTCAAAAGTTTGAACAGCTAGTTAGACTAAGGAAAATGAGTGAGTACTCAAATTCCCAGGGAATCCTGGGGAAAGGACAACTGTGTAGCCACTCCTGATGTATCTGATGTAGCATATTGTGTTTGGAGTCTTTGAGTAACATTTTATCATGTGGGTTTCGGTCATTGTATCACATGTAAAATATACTATCAGAATCTCACTAGTGTCTTAATTTTTGCTAGTCATGAAGGTGTTGTGCCACTGTTTTATGCTACAGTATTTTTTTCCGTTTCATCAGTATCTCCACATGCCTGCAGACTCCTGATTCTGCAAAGATCATCTGTTACCTTTGCAAGTTAATTAATCCATTTAGCAAAAAAAAAAAAAAAGAAAAAAAAAGCTCCTACAAATAGCCAGACTTCCTCGAATGATGTGTGTAGTGTATCAGACGGCAGGATACTAAAACTAGTAATGTTTAACATGCATGCAAATTAAACTAGTTTTTGTTAAGTTTATAGGAAGGTTTTTTTTTCTTTATTTGGTTTCTGTATGGAAAGGAAAGAGAGAAGGAAAGCACTCTAGTGATAGGTTCAGCAGGCTGCTGATGCCAACTTGTCTGCTGAGCAACTAGGAATAAAAAAAATAATAGGCCTGACACAGTCTGCTTGTTCTATGCACTCAGCCTTGGTAAGGGTACATTTTATTCACCTTATTTTATTTATAATGAAAAATAAGAGACAGACATATCCAGGTAATTTAACAATACATTTAGGATGTACTTTTTCTTTTTCATAAAGGGTAATATCTGAAAGGAAAAAACAAACTTTCTCTCACTTAGTGTAGATCAGTTACTACCTATCATATGTGACTCCAAAGAGTACCATTGTTGTATCTGAATTTTTTTTTTTCCGTTTTAACTTCCGATATTTTTCTTTCCATATTGACTCATGTAGTGCTTAATCGTTTATAGAAGTACATTCTTGTAGCTGTTACCCATTTCATTTAACTGTTTTGAGCCTTTGCTCTTTTGTGTACCTAGTTCATTCTTCAAAAATATTGTCATGTCATGTTTCTTCAATATTAATATTTTATGAAGATTAATATGATGAGTATATTTGGGATCTCTGGGGAAACATTGCTTAGCTTCCTCTGGGGAAAAAAGAAAACTCTTTTGTGGTCTGATTTTATCACTCTTTCTAACTTTATTTATAAAACATCCATATGATTTGTCTTCCAAAGAGTACACTTTGAGACTTGTTTCTTGTGACTGTCATCATATATTCAGCTTCATACACTTCCTGTGCTTGTCAAAATAATGATTTGTTTTACAATGTAGTTTGTTGAGTTTAATCACTTTTTAATCTCTACACAGATGGAATCAGGAGGCACAGTTCTCAGTACTAACTGGACAGACGTGGGCAAACGGAAAGTAGATGTTAATCCCCCTGATGATATGGAATGGAAGCCATATTGAAGGAACTTGGCATGATGATATCAACAGACATACAGTTCCATAATCACCTCACAGCACTGGCCTTCCCTTCATTATGTTCACATTATGTCCTGTTCACATTTGGCCTGTCCTTCAGACCTAATTGCATAATCACAAGCTGGGACTAACCGTTGTGGTGAGCACTTGTTTATCGCTCATAATTATTCCCTGTTGACACTGAAGATTGATCTAGGATGAAAGTTCATCTGTGTCTAAGAACCATCTCCTGATGTTTTAGATCTACTACACCTGCAAGATTTTCTGCCCTTTTTTTAGTAGTCTATGATGTGGAGACTGGCTGTCTGGAACATCTCGTCTTTGACATTATTCAACCTTCTCGAGTATCACTCATCACTTGTCAAGTAGCCTTGCATCAATATACATATTGGCCATTTTTACAATGTATTTCAGGGGTTGTGTTTTCCTTGAATATTATTAAAACACATTGTAAATAAATTTTTCTCTTGAACTGCAAATGGAAGTCCTCAATTTTTTTTCATAATCAGAATGGTTTATTAAGCCTCACACTGATAGAAAATTTGTCTTCTGTCACACTTGGAATATGTAATGCAAAGTTTTCATGAGGGACATAAATAGTTTTTGGTTCATGAAGCAGCTGCCTTGAGCATTTGGTAAAAAAAAAAAAAACTCCATATAGTTATGTTTTGTAAATATTTAATATGAATCTACCAAACAAAACCCTTAAACCTCTTCAGTAACAGGTTAAATGATAAATTTACGTCACATGATTCATCTCTGAAGCTAATCGAACAGGAACGTTTTATGGCTCTAGCGTAAATTCTTAAGTCATTTTCTCCCTCGTTTTATTAAGCTTCTCTACTCAGACATCAAAAGGAACGCAATCATTTGCATTATGGGTATGATCTCAAACCATGAAAGCACTAAGCAATAAAAAGCTCCTGCCTTGTTTATTAACCTCTAGTGATTTACCCATACCCCCCCCACCCCCGCCCGCCCTTTTTTTTTCCCCCGAGTTCTGGCCTTCACCACTGAACAAAACAATTGCTGAAGCAGAGACAATGTAACGCACATACAGGTGCATCTCAATAAATTAGAATGTCGTGGAAAAGTCCATTTATTTCAGTAATTCAACTCAAATTGTGAAACTCGTGTATTAAATAAATTCAGTGCACACAGACTGAAGTAGTTTAAGTCTTTGGTTCTTTTAATTGTGATGATTTTGGCTCACATTTAACAAAAACCCACCAATTCACTATCTCAACAAATTAGAATATGGTGACATGCCAATCAGCTAATCAACTCAAAACACCTGCAAAGGTTTCCTGAGCCTTCAAAATGGTCTCTCAGTTTGGTTCACTAGGTAAATCACAAACATTCACTGCCAAATTAGCTGGCTGTTCACAGAGTGCTGTATCCAAGCATGTTAACAGAAAGTTGAGTGGAAGGAAAAAGTGTGGAAGAAAAAGATGCACAACCAACCGAGAGAACCGCAGCCTCATGAGGATTGTCAAGCAAAATCGATTCAAGAATTTGAGTGAACGTCACAAGCAATGGACTGAGGCTGGGGTCAAGGCATCAAGAGCCACCACACACAGACGTGTCAGGAATTTGGCTACAGTTGTCGTATTCCTCTTGTTAAGCCACTCCTGAACCACAGACAACGTCAGAGGCGTCTTACCTGGGCTAAGGAGAAGAAGAACTGGACTGTTGCCCAGTGGTCCAAAGTCCTCTTTTCAGATGAGAGCAAGTTTTGTATTTCATTTGGAAACCAAGGTCCTAGAGTCTGGAGGAAGGGTGGAGAAGCTCATAGCCCAAGTTGCTTGAAGTCCAGTGTTAAGTTTCCACAGTCTGTGATGATTTGGGGTGCAATGTCATCTGCTGGTGTTGGTCCATTGTGTTTTTTGAAAACCAAAGTCACTGCACCCGTTTACCAAGAAATTTTGGAGCACTTCATGCTTCCTTCAGCTGACCAGCTTTTTGAAGATGCTGATTTCATTTTCCAGCAGGATTTGGCACCTGCCCACACTGCCAAAAGCACCAAAAGTTGGTTAAATGACCATGGTGTTGGTGTGCTTGACTGGCCAGCAAACTCACCACACCTGAACCCCATAGAGAATCTATGGGGTATTGTCAAGAGGAAAATGAGAAACAAGAGACCAAAAAATGCAGATGAGCTGAAGGCCACTGTCAAAGAAACCTGGGCTTCCATACCACCTCAGCAGTGCCACAAACTGATCACCTCCATGCCACGCCGAATTGAGGCAGTAATTAAAGCAAAAGGAGCCCCTACCAAGTATTGAGTACATGTACAGTAAATGAACATACTTTCCAGAAGGCCAGCAATTCACTAAAAATGTTTTTTTTATTGGTCTTATAGAGTATTCTAATTTGTTGAGATAGTGAATTGGTGGGTTTTTGTTAAATGTGAGCCAAAATCATCACAATTAAAAGAACAAAGACTTAAACTACTTCAGTCTGTGTGCATTGAATTTATTTAATACACAAGTTTCACAATTTGAGTTGAATTACTGAAATAAATGAACTTTTCCATGACATTCTAATTTATTGAGATGCACCTGTATATTTCTAATGTACAAAAAGCAGCAATACTTATCTGAAGTCAACATAAAAAAAAGCCAGAAGTCGTTTTATGTTGCATCAAAAGCAATATCCAGGGAAACAGAATGGTTTTAAAGCTAGCAAGTATATCTGAAATATCTCCATATAGGCGTTTATACTTTGTTGCTATTCAAAGACTTGTCTGCTGCTCTCTGAAGCAAATTATTACATATATTTTCATCAGAAGAAAAAGAATATTTTACTTTAGTTGACATCACATTTATTGTGGGCAAGAAAGACTTTCAAGACTTCGCTTGATGGTGCCAGTTTAAAAAAGAAAAAAGTACATTTTGGATAATGGCTGCTCAGTAAGTAAAACTATACATTAGACTTCTTTCCCAATAACTAATCCTTTAATGTACGTTGTTTGTATTTTTTTTATGGCCAACCAAAAGTTCTTCACATTGTTCCCCAGCAATGGTGACACAGGTCAATAACAGACTCGCATACTGAATACAACCGGTATTCTAATACTTTAGACCCCATCATAATAAATGGTAAGTGTTTTATGCACAATGTGATGCTTGTGATGAGGCTTCTCTGTTGGAAACTGGCTTTCTTTGTGAGTTCATCCTCTGTGGAGCCTTTAGACGAGGCCCAGGATGCGAGCCACCCACCAGCTGCATGGCATAATGAGACGGCACACTTGCCTACATCCTCTGTAGTGGTATGGCCATGGTTCGTAGCCACCCAGAGGCTCGCAGACACGCATGCAGTGTGTATAGCTACGGCGACACTCGGAGCAGCACACGCCTGTGTGGTCCAGCATGCTGTCAACCGTCATAGGGCTGTCCTCACCCTCACGAATCTGCAATTGGACCAAACACATTAGTCATGAATAAACATCCCTGTTTAATTATCATCAGGGTTTATCAGTATTTTTAATGACTAAACAATAAATTCATCAAAACATGTAAAACTACACAGATTGTAGCCTGAGCTCAGGACACTTGTGTGGCGGCAGTGCTATATGCTGTTTTAATGTCCTGTGCCCTAAACAATAAATTGTATTGTTCTAAATAGCTTTGAGCTTTCCACAGTATATCAACAAATATAAAGAAATTTAAAATGGTCACTGTGTTTATGATACTCAAAAATAAGGTACTAAAATGTTATCCAAGCACCAAAATTATGACCATCACAGCCCTATGTGCTTGTTGAACATCCTATTCCAAAACTATGGGCATTAATATGGAGCTGGTTTCCCCTTGTTACTATTATAGCCTCCACTCTTCTGGGACGGCTTTCCACTAGATTTTGGGATTTCAACCAATTCAGCCACAAGAGTATTAGTAATGTTGGGCCCGGTGTGCAGCCGGAGTTCCAATTCATCCCAAGTGTTCAGTTGGGTTGAGGTCAGGGCTCTGTGCAAACCACTTGAGTTTCACACTAAGTTGGCAAACCATGTCTTTGTGTGTGTGAGCTCACTTTGTGCACAGGGGCATTGTCATGCTGGAACCAACTGATGCTACAGCATAAAAAGACATTCTAGACAATAGTATGCTTCCAGTTTTGTGGAAAGGCCAACTTATGGGTGCGATGGTCAGGTTTCCACATACGTTTGGCCATATAATGTATTTCACACCTATTAGCTCATTTACTAAGTCCAAGTCAGACCAAAATTGATACTTTTGGTTTGTTTGATCTTTGGTTTGTT